>OW240912.1:175522935-175554512 GCA_933207985.1 Pelobates cultripes
TAGAATCTTCCATCACAGTTTGCAGATCAGATGAAGTCTCTTTCCAACAGTCGATGTCCAGTTGACTAAAGTAATGCTTTCCTGATTTATTGCCACAAGGATCTGTCATGCTTTATCCACATTAAAACAAAAAAACATGTGCAGCATCAATACAATGGCTTACAATGTTTATATCTCATTATTATTATACAGTTTAACATTGAATTATATTGACTACACAAAACATACTAATTTCTTCTCATGAGATCTACCATCTAGTGGTCATTACATTTATATCATGTGATGTATAAACTTTAAATTTCCTTTATATCAAAATATCTTTTCTACACATTTTAATTTTCAAACTTTTTATTAATCATACCCCCCTTTAAACTGTTTAATAATCTGGAGGTATAACCTAATCACATATCAGATGTTACAACTAAATATTGTTTTCCACTATACTTTAGCAATAGCAGCCATTTTGTCTTAACACTGGCACCATTTTGTCACATGAAACAAACTACAAAAACATATATTGTTTCCTACATCAAATGTATTTGTAAATCTAGGTTTTATTCTATCAAAACTTTTGTCTTCTATATAATCAAAACATATGTATGTCCAGGCTTTGCAAAATATAGTAATCCATTATCAGTCATGACATTAAAATCTCATTCTCATGAATTAAAGGACCACTCTAGGCACTTCAGCTTAATGAGGTGGTCTGGGTGCCTGGTCCAGCTAGGGTTAACCCATTTTTTCATTAACATAGCAGTTTCAGAGAAACTTCCCCTATTTCCTCTAGTGGCTGTCTCATTGACAGCCGCTAGAGGCGCTTGCGTGATTCTCACTGTGAAAATCACAGTGAGAACACGCAAGCGTCTATAGGAAAGCATTGATAATGCTTTCCTATGTGACCGGCTGAATGCACGCGCAGCTATTGCCGCGTGTGCGCATTCAGCAAACGGGGAGGAGAAGAGGAGGATCGGAGGAGGAGAGCTCTCCGCCCAGCGCTGGAAAAAGGTAATTTTTTACCCCTTTCCTCTCCCCAGAGCTGGGTGGGAGGGGGGCCCTGAGGGTGGGGGCACCCTCAGGGCACTATAGTCCCAGGAAAACGAGTATGTTTTCCTGGCACTATAGTGGTCCTTTAAATCAAAGATTTTAAATCAACCTCAGAAGCATCAAGGAATATATCCATTGTTTTTTCCTTCTGTAAAATGATTGGAGTTACTGTATAATCGCATACACTCAATATAACATACATTGCATGTGCCTAACTGCTACATTAGTATATTTCATTCTGCCATATTTGCAAACTTGATGTAAATTTTTATTTTAATTAATTAACCTAATACTTTCTTATAACCCATATAAAGCAATGAAAAAACAGTTTAGACTAACAATTCAGTAAAACAACAAACTAACATAGATCTCTTTTCTTGTGTGCTGTTCTTAATTCTGGAATCAGCCTGTGTACATCTGTTGGCACACATATCCTCATATTTGCTCATTCCCTAAACTGTTCATATCTCTTGAAGTTATCTGATCCTTATAACTTTCGGTGTTACACTGCATTGCTTGTCTGTCTCCTAATTTCGATTTAGCTAAAATTGCTCTTATTTGTCTGATTATCAGTTTACAAGGAAAGGCTTTAATTGATTTATCTCCACATGTATTTTCTCTGTCAAAATTTTCAATCAACAAATTTAATTTCTCATTTGCTTTTGATTTGATATCTCGGATAAAATATCTGCAAGATCTTAAATAATGTTGTTTATTGCACCAAAAACAAATCATTTTAGGAGTTATATTCTGCCTTTGATTATCAACTGTGCAGTTTCTAGTACAAAAAATTGGGAGGGGCTCAGCTGTCTGTATCACTCTTTTACACTCTGTCCTAGAAGAAGGAGGAGGAGGAGGACTAGGGGTGTCAAATCTGCACTTCTTTCTCTGCCTAATTCCACAAGTCATTTTAACCCCTTCATTATTGGTTTCTCTCCTTAAGTTATCCAAGAATAAAGCAACGTCATTCTGTGAGGATACATTTTCAGTATCTGTTGGTTCTGGGATTAGATTCTGTGCCTGTATTTTTCTTGTATTAACACACACTAGCTTTACTTCATTTCTAAGCTGGCAAATAAGATCATTTCTTAGTTCAACTCTATCCTCTAGTTCACAGACTTTTTCTGACAATCTCTCACAATTACAGTGTGTGCTCTCTGTTACTTTGTTACACTGTTCATTTAAATCTGATTTGTCTTCTGTTAACCCATACAAATCTACTTCTTTTTCTGCTGATTCTAAATTGTCTTGACCTGCATCTCGTTTACAAATCAATGCATTGTAAGTACAGACTAGTTTCATAACATTTCTGATGCTTTTTTTTATTTTTTATTAACAAACAATTTCTGGTCAATTTCACTATTGGCAATTTCACACTGTGTTTATAAATATTGCCACAATACAGCATCTGAATAGCTGCTATTAAATGCAAACTGCAATTTACTTTTCTCTGCAATATCATTTATGAATTCCATGCTACTCACCAGATCAGTTACTTCTGTTTACTTCGTTGCTTCATTCACACAGCTGCGCAGTTCTTGACTTGAATCTGGATGATTGCCAATCTCTGCCACGTGCTTGCTTCTAGAATTCACGTTGTATCTTGTGCTTTTTGTCTCAGTTGTAGAAAATAGTCTTGTACAGTCTTTGTGATTTGAAAATATTTTTCATACAAACGACAGTTCTTCTATGACAGTCGAGATTCTTTTTTTCTCTTCAAGTTTTTTTTCCCAGTTCCAAAATAGCTTTGTAACTCGATTCTTCTCTCTCTCCCCTTGAAGTGGGAACAAAACTTGAATAGAAGACTGGCTGGCTGGCCAATGTAAAATCTAGATGATTGATATATATACGTCTTTTGTATATATATTCTTGGGCCAAATGCTCGCCACAATAATATATGTCTATATAATTGAAAAGTACTAATACGCAATCTGACTTACAGTTTCTTCAGGTTTATTCTTAGTTACAGATACATAATAAAACATAATAAAGGATGTTACAGGATAATGAACATTCAACAGCAGATGGTAATTGCTGGATTTCTTTACAACCTTACATCTTTACATCGAGAGAGACCAAGCCAAGAGAGAGCCAAGACTGAGAGTGACCTCTTGTCCCTCTGTTCCTATATAGATGTGCTCATACTAACGTCAGCGTTTAACTCTAGCCATATAAGGACAAAACCCCCAAATCCACATTCCAGAGCTCTCGGACAAAGAATGCCTTGTGACTTATACCATCTGTTACTTATGTCAATCCACACATCCATATATATATAATCAATAGAAACATAGAATATGCAATATTCTACAATAAGCATGAGGGACTGGTAGGATATACCTACACACACACCACTCAGACACACTCAGACTCTCCTATACACACAACTCTCAGACACACTCAAACTCCCCTGCACACACAACACTCAGACCCCCCATACAATTCAGCCCCCACACATAAATGTTGAGTCATGAACATATGATCTCAGGAATAGCTAGAGATGTAGATGATTTACTTTGATTAGGATGACACTAATAACACTGGGAACTCTTAAATCTTATGTCTGTTTATTAGCAGAATAACTGAACCCCTAGAACAAGGGTAGGCAACAGCTATAATACTTGCAAAGCATCTGGAGAGATTCAGTCCACAACATCTGCATGCAGCTCCGAATATTGCCTATGCCTATCTTAGACTTCAATAGAAAAGAAAAAAAAGGAAATAGGTGGAAAAAACAAATAGGTGGTTTCAAAAAAACAAAAACGGCATAGATATTGCAGAGTTAGAATATAACTTACACAGGGCTCAGTGAAGTAGAGGTTAAAGTTAATATGGAAATCATACATTTAAATATAGGCCAGTTTATTTAGGTATCAAAGGAACTTGACAGCTACACTACCTAAATGATTGAAAATGTAAGGTGTCATCTTGGTAATATAGATAAATTAGAGATGTGACTGTTGATTCAATTTGGAAGCTTGCATGATTCCCAGGACAGAAAGGAAATAGGTAGTATTGGGGTCTTTCTATAAGTGATGCCATATTTAATGCTTAAATTAAATGAATATATTTTTCATGGGTTAGTGAATACATGTCATGAATTCAGTTGCTCAGCTTACATTTTTATGTTTAGCCTATCACTCAGTTCCATGAATTACAAATAAGTGATTACATTGTCATGGTGTGAACTACATCTGCAAGGATGAATATTCACATTATCCAAACCTTGGACTCTCTGGTGGTACTTGAAGAAAAATTTAGAAATCTAGTATGGGTCACAAAACTGTAAAATAAGTGAATTGTTACTTCTATGTTATTTTGAATCATAGGGAGAATTACATTAGTGAAGCTCTTTTAAATGTTCTGTTTTAGACCATAAGGAGTCAGGCAAGGCCTAGGCAGAACAGGGACATGTGAGTGTCAGGGGAGTGTATACAGAGGAATGTGGTAAAGTGGTCCTGGGTTGTGTTTGGAGTAGTATGGGGTAGATGGGTGGTCTAGTATAAATTAGTTGCCATCTTACAGGATAGCAGCCATCTTAATTATCAGTTGGGAACAGCTTGGTAATTGCTGGTTGTTGCTCTCATTATACCTGCTTTCCAAGTGCTGTTTGCGGCCAGGGTCGGTATGAATATCAAAGCTGTCCTCTCTGCCCTCAGGGCTGAGGCCTTACAAGATGGCGGTCTGCACCTGCAGGCTCAGCTCTTTCGTCTTCAGGCCTCCGCGGCTGTTGCTGCCTCCCCTCCCGGCGGTAGTGGAGGTCCCTGTAGATGAGCTCAGCTGTGAGGCTTGCTTCACCTCCCATGCAGGCTCCAGTCACTACCCAGTCAGCATGGAGCGGTCTGCTGTCCGCGCCCGCTTATAATTATCTTCTCCAGCCCCACGTAGCAGGAGCCGCAGTCTTTCACGGACCGGCTGGTCCGCTGCTACACAGACTGATGGTGCTCTGGCGCAGGTTGAATCTCCTTCCACGACCGCTGAGGGTCTTCATCGGCGGACCCACCATGTGGGTCCTGCGGCCCAGGTGGGTGGAGTGGTGGACGGGCCTCTGGGCGGGTGTTTAGGCTTAAGGGTGTCTCCCGGGGGGCAGAGATCTTCCCTCCTGAAGTGGGGGTGGTTGCTGGGAGTAGTGTGAGGTGACTGTCTCCTACCCCTTCCTGTAGTAGCTATGCTAGCCACCTGCCCTCCCTCCGGGCACCCCTCCTCTGAGGTGGGCCTGCCATTCTTGGTTGGTGGAGGGATATGATTTCACCTATTCTTTCTTCCCAGGTGGCTCTGGACCGGGTCATGTTCCAGGCATCATTAAGCACTACGCCGGTATCGCTCCCATTGGAAGTGGCAGCTCTGGCCCAGCCTCCTCTGGTTTCGGCTCCGCTACTCTAATCAACTCCCGCGCCCTCCGGTGAGTCCAGTTCTGCATTAGTAGATGGTCGGGCGGGGAATGGGGGTAGCCCGGTGAGTTCTGGGGCTTGGGGTTCCCTGATGGGTTGTCTAAAGGGGCTTTTGGCCTGGGAATGTAGTTCAGTGGCCCGTTCTTTGGACGTGCAGGTTAGGACAGGGTGGGACCCTTCTCTGGTTACTTCTTCTGGGGAGCTTGGGGTACTCCGAGTGGGACTCCGTTAGCCTCTGCCCCAGTAATCCCTGAATCTTCCCCACCCGCAGTGACTCCGCCGAGGGTGGAGGTTACGCCGGAGGAGTGTGAAAAAATTTGGAAGGGGGAGTTTGTTGAGATTTTCTCCCTGCTCCCCTTGGAGGACTTGCCCTCTCCTGATAAGGAGTCTAAGGAATGTGACAAGGACAAGTTCCGTAAGGAATTGTAAGATGCCCAAAACATTTGGGGACTGGATCAGGGCCTTTTCGATCCTGGCCAGTATTATAGAGGAGAAGGAGCCGGACAAATGCTCGGCCCTGTTTTGTTATCAGGATACTGTCTGGACTGCATGTCTAGTGTATTGTGGGTTGAGCTGGTGGCGCTATGATGAGCAGTTTCACCAGCGGTTGGTGAAACTGATTCAGTTGTGTCAACTGCAGTCGCTCCTGGGTAAGCTGCAATTTGCGTGCCGGATTCTTCACATGGGAAGGGTGTTTATTTGCCGCTTGGCAGCGGCGACCGTGGATCTGGCAGTTTGGTCCGTCTTCTTGGACGGGTTTAACGGTTGGTCATATTTTTAGGCGCCTTAAGTGTCCAATGCCAAGTGCCATCTTTTCACCGATGCTACAGGGGTTTTGAGGCCATCTTTGGGGTCCACTGGTGTGCCGTAACTTGGCTTTCTTGGAGTTTTCCCCTAACGTGGTGGCAGTGGAGCTCTATGGTGTTCTCAGGGATCATAGGGTGGTCTTCCACTGTGATAATATGGGGGTGGTGCTGGTCATCAACAATTTGTCAGCTTCTTTCCCTCCTGTGATTCGGCTTCTGCAGTACTGCGCTGTTTGCTTCTGAATGTATATTGAAGGGCTGTGCATGTGCCCGGGGTTGCTAATGTTACAGCAGATGCTCTCATTTTTTGTGGCAGGAATTCAGAGGGGTGGCACCCAGGGCAAACGAGGTGGGCTTTCCTTGCCCAGCGAATCTGTGGGGCCTTGGGCTGACTGAATAATGTCTTGGATCCGGGGTTCGGTCTCGGAATCTACTTGGCAGCTTAAGGCATGGAGCGACTGGGTGGAATTCCAGAGACAGCGTGGTGATTTTCAGTCATATGGTGAGCGTGTGCAAGGTTTGTTACAGCTAATTTGGTTCAGGGAAGCTTAGGTCTGTTCCTCCTCGACTGTGTCCGGTAAATTGTCTTGTCTGAGCTTTGGATTTGCTTTGGTTCACCAGGGTTTCAGACATCACAAAGGATGTTCTAGTTTCCTTGGTTATGAGGGGGTGGCGTAAGGGTAACAAGCTTTCGGATTCTCGGAGGCCGGTTTCAGGCGCTCTTATGGTGGGCTTGTTCACTGTTCTGCTGCGGGTTTGTTTCTCCCCATTTGAAGTGGTGTTGTTTCGGTTAGCGTTCTCCTTCGCCTTTTTCATGAGCCCATCCAAAATGGTCCCTGAGGGTTAGTTATTTGGGGATGTTTTTAATGAAGCAGATGCAGTGAGGTTTTTAAATCGCAAGTTTAAGACTTCATGCTTTCTGTGAGGTTTGCCCAGTGGGTGTGGTTCCTTTGTTGGTTCACGGGAGACCAATTTCCTATCTTGTTTCCAATTTATCAGGGATTTCCGCATGGCTTTGGAGGTTTTGGGGGCTGTCTAGTGCAGAGTTTGGGGGGCACTCCTTTTGATAGGGGCTGCTACTGAGGCGTCTAAACAAGATACTTAGAAAAGTACAAAACACATTGTTACGGTATCCTCACCGCCGTTTAGTGAATCCTCCCTTCTTGCAATAAAACAGGCTTCATGCGTATCAAGTACAATCATACGAACCGCAAGCAGGGGAACGCTGTAATCTCACGAACGGGACCCGTACGGGCACTTCACGAGCTCCAAACTCACGAATCGACAATAGTAGCCAAACGCATATATCTCCCAAGCGTCTAATAATCCCATCCAGCAGTCTCTAGTCGTCGGTAATAAATCCCCCCAATAACGAGACCAAGCTCCGCATTGAGGGTAAAATATGAACTGGCTTTACTGTGGGCTACCTGCCCGTATTTATGCAGGTCTCCCACTTGGTGGACACTCCCCTAGGGGACCAAATGGGAGACTGTAACAATAGACAGACATATGGCAGGTTAGGACCCACAGACACAGAATATTCCCAGCATGCATTAGTATTTCCTCCCCTCTGCCCTGGAGATAATTGAGAAGTAATTCAATTATCTCCATGACAGAGGCAAATCGCCATTTTAAATTAAACACAGAAAAACACATAAAAATATATAACTTTACAATTGTCGAATGTTACCCATTCGTATCACATATCCCCAGATAGCCTGGATCTTAGTGCATATTATTGGCGAATAGCGCTCAGATCCCATACGTATAGTTCAATCGCCATGGCGTCAAAGTCTAATACAGTCTTTCGGTATGCGATTGACTCCATGGGAAGGCTATCTGGGTTAAGTTCATTCGTGCGTTTAAAACTCCCGAACGGCCGGTGTTCGTATACTTCTGTCGACTGAGAAGGGAGGTCGGCTGCTTCAGCGGTGTTCGGCAGAAAAAGTGTCCGTTTTCAGTTCCATGAAATCAATGCCGAACACCTCTGGTCTTTCGCATGGTTTAAAATGGCCGCCTCGTGGTCGACATACGAACGACGACCACCCTGTATTCGGTTTTAATTGAGAAGTGTCTGCGGTTAACCACAACGTTCTAATTGGGATCAAGAGGTTAACCAGCAGCACACTTCTCTTCTGTGTGGCCGTCCGTTCGGTAGTTTGTTTGGCAAAAAACATCCATTATACGAAAAAGAGGCATACGAATGAGTAGTTCCACGAAAATGGCAAAACAGGCGAACCAGCAATCCCAGGTTATACAGATGGATCTGTCACACACACTAAGTATGCACACCCTCTGTCGTGCAGTAAGACAAATAAAGTGCTCTGTGCAAAAATGAAAAAAGACAATACTTATATACTTGTAGACATATATAGTTGTTGTCCCATATGTATATTCTAAAATAATAATAAGAAAGAACAATACATAGTGTATACTGTAATAACCAATAAATTAATATGTGTTGAATCACACTCACAGATTACAGAGCCATTCCAGGCTCTGTATGATATCCCGGTCCCTGATGATTCAAAAGATGCAGCAATGGTGATAAAAATATAACTAATTTATCGAAACAAAATGTGATACAAAGACAGAATAAAGGAAGCTGTGTAAAGCAAGTCCCTAAATAGGTGACACACAGTCCTACTCACATATATGCAGACGCGTTTCAACTCTCCACGCATTTTCCTCAGTGCATGAAAGTATATCCAACCTTGCAGCTTTTTGAATCCGCCGCTTGTAAACCAGCTGATCACATGGGCAGAAGTTCGGTTGTTCTGGCATCTGACGTAATTTCCGTTTTTTGGCACAGTTTCATCATATCCTCATTAGTGATTTATTTTTGCCCATTATAGGTACAGTCCGCCATCTTTTTTGAGGGCAAATATCTAATCATATCTTATGCTAAACAGGCAATACTATCAACATAACAACATATATATCAGCATAAAAAGATTATCAAAGCCAAAATAGATTTAACCTCTGATAATCCTGATTTTTAAGAGTAATAATACCTGAAATACAGCATATAAGAAATATATATATATATATATATATATATATATATATATATATAGATATAGATATATATATATATATATATATATATATATATATAAAAATTAAGATACAACCTATATTTAAAATCTTAATGGGAAACAATGTAAATATATATGTAATTTATACACCCTGTTCCAAATTATTATGCAAATTATAATTTTCTCATTTACCTAAATAATTGATGTAAATAACAGTCAGCAAAATTCTCATGTTAATAAAAATTTCAGCGCTAAGTAGATAGTCCCCTTAAAAATAAAAAGGTGCATATATATGCAAACAAATAAGAAAGTCTAGCACAAAAGTATCCAAAGTGTATAATTGAGCTGCAAAGTCCTGAAATAGGAAAAATCCAGATATCGTTGTAATATACAGGAACTCAGAGACATGTAGAGATACCTTGGAAAAAGAGAAACAAAAAAAGATACATAGCGTAATTCTGTATCAAAAATGTATTACCCAGGATATAAAAACAAAAAAGAAAACCCCCCAACTATTAAAACTCTTACACTTTAAAAAATAAAATACTCATCATAGTGGATCAAGCAGAAAAAAATCCTTCACATCCCCTCGTGTTTCTATTAGAGACAGCTCCTCTCTCGGTGCACTCGGGAGGGCTGTCCGTGATGTTTATCGATGGGGAAACGCTGGCTGAAAGTCCGACTTCTGCCAAGCGTTAGTGAAGTGTGCTGCAAAAGAGTCTTGTAGATAAATGATGATAGCACCCTATCAACGCGTTTCGCCCTTCTAACGAGGGCTTTTTCAAGATAGGTGCTCAAAGTCTTATTCGGCAGTTTTATACCTTGCTGGGCAAAATGGATTCAAATCCCTTAAGGGTGTATACCCCCTTTTTGTAAAACACATGTAATAAAATTGCAACAATTTATGCAAACGGAAGCGCATTTCCCAACAATACATACAAACTCATATACATTAAAAACAATATTTGCCTTATGTTGTTTAAGTTTAACTTAAACTACTAATACCATGCACACATACAAAGCATAAAACAATCTTAACAGTGGTAATTACTGTAAGCATATTTGTACAATACACTCCTAGATATTGCTATTCAAACTAATATATTGTCATAGGTTCGTCTTAGCCTAAAATGTAGACTCAAAAACTGACATATATATTTCTGGTAAATGGTTAATTTTTAAATAGCTACAGAGTGTTGGAACTTGTGAGAGGTTTTCCATAGGAACAAAAACCTAATCCCAAATAGTATCCCTAAACATGATAATATCTATACAAAGGGGGGGATATATAAACTTCTAAAAACTGCTGGCAAAAAAATAAATAAAAAACATACGTAGTACACAAAATACACATAAAAATATCTCATAATGGTTTGGGTTTTTATGATCATACATCTTGAGAGCCCCTAACATATATATCAAAATAAATGTGATTCTGTATAAAATTTGTGTACATTGAATATGTATAAATTATATTAATATAGATATATACAGCAATTAAACAATGTACATAAAAGATTACCAACTACTCGGGAAAACAAGTTCCCACTATAATCTGTACATTGTGGAGATGAATCCATGTGGTTGAATATAGTGCACATTGTTATGTAATATAAGCTAGCAATAGTTCTAATTTTATGTTATAATATGTTAGCTAATTCTAGCTCTGCATTAAGACCCAAAGGGATCAGGGTCTTGAGGGTATAAATCCAATACATCTCCCGGTATGTTAAGGATTTCCTCAAATCACCTCCTCTCCATGGTACTTCTACCCTTTCTATACCACAATATGAGAGAAGTGTTGGATCTCCATTGTGGTGTGTTCTAAAATGATTGGAGAGGGAATGTTTCTCAAAGCCCCTTTTAATGTTATAGACATGTTCTCTGAGTCTAATCTTGAGTGTTCTTTTAGTTTGACCCACGTATTGGAGGCCGCAAGGGCACTCCAACTTGTAGATGACTTGTTTGGTGTTACATGTAATACAATTTTTGATGTCAAACATTTCTTTTGTGACTGAAAGGTGGTATAGTTTTTCCCTCTAGAACTTGATTTGCATATGTTACAATCTCCACATTTATAAAAACCTTTTTGACCAGTTAGAAAATGATTGGGTCTTGTAGGTTTATTGTAACTATGTACCAATCTATCTTGCAATGTGGGGGCCCCCCTAAAAATTACCATCGGTTGTACAGGTAAAAGGGTAGCTAGAACCGGGTCCTGCCGAAGCAAATGCCAATGTTTTTGTATGCTAGTTTTTATATAATTTGCTTGTGCACTATAATTAAACACTAGAGGGCACAGGTTTTCTGCATCCTTATCCATTTTGGCTTTCTCCTGTTTGGTTTGTAAAAGGGTTGTGCGTTCTATGCTGCTTACTTTCTGGAGAGCTACTTCCAGTGTTTTCTCGTTGTAGTCTTTTTCCATAAATTGTTGTTTGACCTTTTGTGATTGTATTTCATATATCTCAGGATCTGTACAGTTTTTTTTAACCCTTAAAAATTGGCCAAATGGGACACTTGATAGCCAAGATGGATAGTGACAGCTCGAGGTCCAAATGTAGCTGTTCACGTCTACACTTTTAAAAAAAGTCTTAGACTTCAAAGTGTAATGTGAGTCAATATAAAGGACCAGGTCTAAAAAATCTAAGTCTGTGGAGCTGTATTTGTATGTAAATGATAGATTGTATGTATTTTGGTTGATATATGCTAGGAATTCAATAAGATCCGTCTCCTTCCCTTTCCACACAAAAAAACAATCATCGATGTACCGTCTATAGAAGACCAGGTTTGCCCCCCACTGGTGTCCCTGCCAGACAAATAGATTTTCCCAGTGAGCCATAAAGATGTTGGCGTAGCTGGGGGCAAACCTGGTCCCCATAGCGGTACCATTGGTCTGTAGGTATATATCACTGCCATACCAGAAAAAGTTATTATTTAGTATAAAATCAATGCATTCAATTAGGAACTCTACTTGTTCCACTAGCATGGTAGGTTCCTCATACAGAGTTTTCCTTATTGCCTCCAATCCCAAATCATGCTTAATTACCGTGTACAGTGATGTAACATCACAAGTTACCATTAAGTAGTCTTGTTCCCACTTTAAGCTTTCTATATTTCTTAAGAGGTCTCCACTATCTTTTAGATATGACCTCGCTTTTTTGACAAAGGGTTGTAGTATAACATCGATGTATTGGGATAGATTACATGTAAGGGATCCTATCCCAGAGATAATGGGCCTCCCTGGGGGTTAGAAAGAATTTTATGTATTTTTGGCAACTGATAAAATACTGTTTTTTTAGGATATACAACCATAACAAACTCCAGCTCTTTTTTAGTTAATATATTCAAGAACTTTCCTCTCTCCAATATACTAAACAAACGTAATTTGGTGTCCGGTGTGGGATCCCCCTTAATCTGTTTGTACGTGAGGGGATCATTTAGAATTCTCTTGCATTCGGTATTGTAGTCCTGGGTGTTTAGGACCACAATTCCCCCTCCCTTGTCTGCCGGTTTAATTGTGATTTCCACATTATCACTAAGTTCCTTAAGTGCTGTGCGTTCCCATATACTTAGATTTTGTTTATATTTCGCTATTTTCTTAGGTAACTTTTCTATGTCTGCAGTTACTGCCAGGCTGAAAGCCGACATGGGACCGCTAGTTTGGTTCATCGGACAAAAAGTTGAGTTATTCTTTAAAGTCGTATGATGAAAAATATTACACTCTGGTTTTAATACCATAGGGACCGGATTATTAATAAAGAATTTTTTTAGGGTCAATTTTCTCATGTACTTTTGTACATCTAAAAATGCTGTAAATGGGTCTGATCTCACCGTGGGAGCATATTTTAGTCCCTTGTTGAGCACTTTAATTTGGTTGTTGGTTAAGTTAACCTCAGACAAATTGAAGATTCCTATTTGTTCTACTTTCTCATTTTCTTTTCTTTTACGGTATTTCTTACCCCCCCCCACCGCATCCTCTATAAGAGGTCTCTTTCTGGTACTGGGTTGTGGGGGCGCTGATTGATACCAACTGAAGTATTGACTTCGTGGTCCTAAAAAATCGTTCGAAGATTGTTGAATTTCTTTTTCATTTTCTTTTTCAACTGTATGGTTTGCCTCCTCTGTACGGAGTGTCTCAAATCTATTGCGTGGGCGCCAACTATAATTATAATGTTTGGCCCTAGGTGTAACATTATATTGGTTGCCCTGCGTTCTGTAGGGATTCCTTCTTTTATTATAGGTGGTAGTGGTCCAATCACCATTTGCAGCCCTCTTAGGGGTATGTTGTCTCGAATTGAGATCTCTCCTTTCAGTATGGTTATAACTTGACGTATTTACTGGAGTATTTGTATGGTATCTCAAGTTCCAGAAAGAGACCTCTTATAGAGGATGCGGGGAAGAAATACCGTAAAAGAAAAGAAAATGAGAAAGTAGAACAAATAGGAATCTTCAATTTGTCTGAGCTTAACTTAACCAAAAACCAAATTAAAGTGCTCAACAAGGGACTAAAATATGCTCCCATGGTGAGATCAGACCCATTTACAGCATTTTTAGATGTACAAAAGTACATGAGAAAATTGACCCTAAAAAAATTCTTTATTAATAATCCGGTCCCTGTGGTATTAAAACCAGAGTGTAATATTTTTCATCATACGACTTTAAAGAATAACTCAACTTTTTGTCCGATGAACCAAACTAGCGGTCCCATGTCGGCTTTCAGCCTGGCAGTAACTGCAGACATAGAAAAGTTACCTAAGAAAATAGCGAAATATAAACAAAATCTAAGTATATGGGAACGCACAGCACTTAAGGAACTTAGTGATAATGTGGAAATCACAATTAAACCGGCAGACAAGGGAGGGGGAATTGTGGTCCTAAACACCCAGGACTACAATACCGAATGCAAGAGAATTCTAAATGATCCCCTCACGTACAAACAGATTAAGGGGGATCCCACACCGGACACCAAATTACGTTTGTTTAGTATATTGGAGAGAGGAAAGTTCTTGAATATATTAACTAAAAAAGAGCTGGAGTTTGTTATGGTTGTATATCCTAAAAAAACAGTATTTTATCAGTTGCCAAAAATACATAAAATTCTTTCTAACCCCCAGGGAGGCCCATTATCTCTGGGATAGGATCCCTTACATGTAATCTATCCCAATACATCGATGTTATACTACAACCCTTTGTCAAAAAAGCGAGGTCATATCTAAAAGATAGTGGAGACCTCTTAAGAAATATAGAAAGCTTAAAGTGGGAACAAGACTACTTAATGGTAACTTGTGATGTTACATCACTGTACACGGTAATTAAGCATGATTTGGGATTGGAGGCAATAAGGAAAACTCTGTATGAGGAACCTACCATGCTAGTGGAACAAGTAGAGTTCCTAATTGAATGCATTGATTTTATACTAAATAATAACTTTTTCTGGTATGGCAGTGATATATACCTACAGACCAATGGTACCGCTATGGGGACCAGGTTTGCCCCCAGCTACGCCAACATCTTTATGGCTCACTGGGAAAATCTATTTGTCTGGCAGGGACACCAGTGGGGGGCAAACCTGGTCTTCTATAGACGGTACATCGATGATTGTTTTTTTGTGTGGAAAGGGAAGGAGACGGATCTTATTGAATTCCTAGCATATATCAACCAAAATACATACAATCTATCATTTACATACAAATACAGCTCCACAGACTTAGATTTTTTAGACCTGGTCCTTTATATTGACTCACATTACACTTTGAAGTCTAAGACTTTTTTTAAAAGTGTAGACGTGAACAGCTACATTTGGACCTCGAGCTGTCACTATCCATCTTGGCTATCAAGTGTCCCATTTGGCCAATTTTTAAGGGTTAAAAAAAACTGTACAGATCCTGAGATATATGAAATACAATCACAAAAGGTCAAACAACAATTTATGGAAAAAGACTACAACGAGAAAACACTGGAAGTAGCTCTCCAGAAAGTAAGCAGCATAGAACGTACAACCCTTTTACAAACCAAACAGGAGAAAGCCAAAATGGATAAGGATGCAGAAAACCTGTGCCCTCTAGTGTTTAATTATAGTGCACAAGCAAATTATATAAAAACTAGCATACAAAAACATTGGCATTTGCTTCGGCAGGACCCGGTTCTAGCTACCCTTTTACCTGTACAACCGATGGTAATTTTTAGGGGGGCCCCCACATTGCAAGATAGATTGGTACATAGTTACAATAAACCTACAAGACCCAATCATTTTCTAACTGGTCAAAAAGGTTTTTATAAATGTGGAGATTGTAATATATGCAAATCAAGTTCTAGAGGGAAAAACTATACCACCTTTCAGTCACAAAAGAAATGTTTGACATCAAAAATTGTATTACATGTAACACCAAACAAGTCATCTACAAGTTGGAGTGCCCTTGCGGCCTCCAATACGTGGGTCAAACTAAAAGAACACTCAAGATTAGACTCAGAGAACATGTCTATAACATTAAAAGGGGCTTTGAGAAACATTCCCTCTCCAATCATTTTAGAACACACCACAATGGAGATCCAACACTTCTCTCATATTGTGGTATAGAAAGGGTAGAAGTACCATGGAGAGGAGGTGATTTGAGGAAATCCTTAACATACCGGGAGATGTATTGGATTTATACCCTCAAGACCCTGATCCCTTTGGGTCTTAATGCAGAGCTAGAGTTAGCTAACATATTATAACATAAAATTAGAACTATTGCTAGCTTATATTATATAACAATGTGCACTATATTCAACCACATGGATTCATCTCCACAATGTACAGATTATAGTGGGAACTTGTTTTCCCGAGTAGTTGGTAATCTTTTATGTACATTGTTTAATTGCTGTATATATCTATATTAATATAATTTATACATATTCAATGTACACAAATTTTATACAGAATCACATTTATTTTGATATATATGTTAGGGGCTCTCAAGATGTATGATCATAAAAACCCAAACCATTATGAGATATTTTTATGTGTATTTTGTGTACTACGTATGTTTTTTTTTTTTTTTTTTGCCAGCAGTTTTTAGAAGTTTATATATCCCCCCCTTTGTATAGATATTATCATGTTTAGGGATACTATTTGGGATTAGGTTTTTGTTCCTATGGAAAACCTCTCACAAGTTCCAACACTCTGTAGCTATTTAAAAATTAACCATTTACCAGAAATATATATGTCAGTTTTTGAGTCTACATTTTAGGCTAAGACGAACCTATGACAATATATTAGTTTGAATAGCAATATCTAGGAGTGTATTGTACAAATATGCTTACAGTAATTACCACTGTTAAGATTGTTTTATGCTTTGTATGTGTGCATGGTATTAGTAGTTTAAGTTAAACTTAAACAACATAAGGCAAATATTGTTTTTAATGTATATGAGTTTGTATGTATTGTTGGGAAATTATGCGCTTCCGTTTGCATAAATTGTTGCAATTTTATTACATGAATCCATTTTGCCCGGCAAGGTATAAAACTGCCGAATAAGACTTTGAGCACCTATCTTGAAAAAGCCCTCGTTAGAAGGGCGAAACGCGTTGATAGGGTGCCATCATCATTTATCTACAAGACTCTTTTGCAGCACACTTCACTAACGCTTGGCAGAAGTCGGACTTTCAGCCAGCGTTTCCCCATCGATAAACATCACGGACAGCCCTCCCGAGTGCACCGAGAGAGGAGCTGTCTCTAATAGAAACACGAGGGGATGTGAAGGATTTTCTTCTGCTTGATCCACTATGATGAGTATTTTATTTTATAAAGTGTAATTGTTTTAATAGTTGGGAGGTTTTCTTTTTTGTTTTTATATCCTGGGTAATAAATTTTTGATACAGAATTATGCTATGTATCTTTTTTTGTTTCTCTTTTTCCAAGGTATCTCTACATGTCTCTGAGTTCCTGTATATTACAACGATATCTGGATTTTTCCTATTTCAGGACTTTGCAGCTCAATTATACACTTTGGATACTTTTGTGCTAGACTTTCTTATTTGTTTGCATATATATGCACCTTTTTAAGGGGACTATCTACTTAGCGCTGAAATTTTTATTTAAATTTGTTTTATGGAATTGGGAAAATTCTCTTTACTTTAGCAGCTATTATTGTTTGAGTACATTAGGCATAATTCTTATTGTTTGATCTGGACCATATGTAAATTATTACGAAGGTCTGTCATTTGTTATACATGCTCTCTCTTTTTTTAGTTATATAATTCTCATGTTATCAACTATTAAGAGTACAATTCAAATTTTATTGAACAAACCTCCTAATGATAGTATTTTTTGAAACATTAGAAACTTACAATGCACTGTTCCAAATTATTATGCACAGTAAGTTTCAAAACACTTTCTAGGTTGTAAAGAACTGAAAATTGTCATTTGTTGTGTTTGCAGCATATTTATCAAAAGCAGGGGCGTACCTAGAGCATTTGGATCCTCCTTAAGGCACACCCCCCCACCACCTTAAAATGTAAAAAAAAACACCCAATTTTTTTAAAATGAATGTAGCACTGAGCAGTGTTTGTGCATCTAAATGTAAGCATGTGTTTTTGTATGGAAAATGTGTGAGTGAATGTAGGGGTGTGTTGTGTTGGCATTTGAATGCAGGCATGCATTTGTGTGTAGTGTTGGCGAGATGCAGTGGTGTGGTTATATCTAATGGTGATGTTTTAATACAAAGGTGTGTTTGTTTGTAGTGTTGTTTGAATGCAGTGGTGTGCACATATACACATACACAAATATATACACACAGACAACACATTTGCATAGAATTCATACTAGCCACCCAGATTTCCTGTTCTGCACTGGCTGACACATCTAAACTTCGATCTTTGTTTAGCAGATAACTTCTCTATTTGATATCCCTATGTGATATTGCCATATTTAGAGCTAAAGAGCATCCTTATTTGGCATATTTAAATATGGAAATCTCACATACGAGACCACACCCGGGGGAGGCATAGGGTGCCCCCGGTTAGATCAAGGGGATGGACGCAGCAGGATGACAGTTCCAAGAGCGGGAGTTCCCCGGAGAGGAGGCGGGCTGCTGTGCAGGCTCATGACCCTCGGGGGCGGACGGCCAGTAGGGAGATGGGGGACAGTTCCCAGGACGAGAGGGGACGTGGCAGGGTTTCCACGGCCAGCCTACCCAGGATGTCTTCTCCTTATAGGTCTCGAGGACTGTCACCCTCCGCAACGAGCGGGCCGGGGGGCGTTGTTGGCAAAGGCGGACATGGAGGCGGCTTTTCATCTTTTGCCGATTCACCCGAAGTACCATCACCTGCTGGGTTGTCACTTCGAGGGGGAGTATTACGTGGATCTCTGTTTGCCCATGGGGTGCTCTATATAGTACGCGTACTTTGAAAAATTTAGCTCATTCCTGGAATGGGTGGTAAAACTGGAAGCAGGCACTAAGATGGTAGTCCATTATCTGGATGATTTCCTATGTGTCGGGCCTCCTGGATCGGAGGAATGCCGCATGGGACTGAGGACATTGGAATGGGTGGCGCACATTATTGGAGTCCCCTTGGCAAGTGACAAAACGGTGGGGCCTACAACGTGCTTGAGTTTCCTGGGTTTGGAGATCGACTCGGTAAAAGGCGAGTGCAGGCTGCCACAGGACAAATTACTGGCACTCCGGCAGGCGGTGGCGGAGGTGCGGGGAGCTAAGAAGGTTATGCTCCTGGCGCTTCAGTCTCTGCTGGGTCGGCTAAACTTTGCCTGTCGGGTGATTCTGGTCGGACGGGTTTTTAACAGATTCCTAGCCAGGGTGACGGGGGGGGCAGGGGGGTGTTCCCGCACCACCTTATTCGGTTATCAGGGGCCATGAAGGCCGATCTGGACATCTGGGGGGAATTCTTGCAGGACTTTAACGGGAAGGTGTTCTTTCGGGAGCAGGCGGCGTCTTTTCAGGAGCTGGAGCTGTTCAGAGACGCATCAGGGAGTGTCGGTTTTGGGGCTTACTTTTCGGATCAATGGTGCCTGCTGATACACAACTTGGCGTTCCTGGAATTGTTCCAGTTAGTAGTAGCGCTGTCACTATGTGGTCCACAGTTGAGGGATAAGAAGGTGGTATTCTTTTCGGACAATATGGCAGTGGTAGATGCAGTGAACGGGTTATTAGCATCCTCTATCCCGGTGGTGCGGCTTCTTCGCCATTTTGACTTGTTCTGTATGAGGTTTAACATTGTTTTTAGGGCATGCCACGTGCCGGGACTGTTGAATGTTATTGCTGATGCGTTCTCGTTCGCAGTGGGAGAGGTTCCGACAGGTGGCACCTGGCGCGCGGGAGGAAGGGATGCCTTGCCCAGACGAGATGTGGCGGCTCGGGACTTCATGCTTGGCGGACTGATCAGGGATTCCCTGGCACCCGCTACCTGGACGGTGTACAGTAAGGTGTGAGGGGAATGGGACGAGCTGGTGCAACAGATAGGGGGTCAGCTCTCAAGGGAGGCACGGTTGGACGCGCTGCTGTGGCTCTTGTGTAGGTCATTCACCAAGGGGGTTTTGGCAGCGGTGGTAGGGCGTAAGCTGGCAGCGCTAGCCTTCTTGTTCAAATTTAATGGGTGGGAGGATGCTACCAAACATTTTCTTGTTAGGCAAGCACTGAAAGGTTTCAGGAGGGGTTAGGTGTCAGTGGATTCTAGGAGGCCGATGTCGTTCGAGTTGTTTCAGCGGGTGGTCCGGGTGCTGCCCGCAGTGTGTTTTTCAGGATACAAAGTTACGCTGTTTTCTGTGGTTTTTAGCTTTGCCTTTTTCGGGGCATTTCGTGTCAGCGAGCTGGTTAGCAGCAATCGCCAGGGGGCCGGAGGGCTTCAGGCGGTGGATGTGGAAGTGTGGAGAAACAAGCTAGTGATTAACCTGAGGCGGTCCAAAATGGATGTAATGGGGAAGGGAACGTTGGTTACGTTGTGGGAGCTCCCAGGTGGGAGAACGTGCCCGGTTAAGTGTGCAACGGCCTTCCGGGAGGTACGGGCAACGGCTGGGGGTTCATATTTTAAGCATGAGGACGGCTCTTCGCTATCGAAGTTCCAGTTCCTCAGGGTTTTTCGGGAATGCGTTGGCAAGGTTGGGAGTGGACCCAAGCTAATTCGGGACACATTCTTTCAGGATTGGTGTGGCTACTGAAGCAGCGAGACTAGGCTTTGGTGACGAACGGGTGAAAAGGATTGGCAGGTGGGAGTCGCTGAGGTTCAGGTCTTACATTAGGCCAGACAAGTTGGTATAAGGTTAAGGGTGGTTAATGGGGAATGTTGGTTTGGTGGTTGTTTGTGGTTGTCTATGTTTGCTTTAGGTTTTACAGGGTGGTCAGGCACTCATACATATACTGGGCACAATGGAGAGCTGCAGTTCGACGTCGTGGTCTACAGCTGGGCTTTCCAAGTTCTGTGGTGCAGCTTCGGTGGTTTGGTTACCGGCGCTGGGGTTGGAATGCTATATGTGATGAAATGTTTCACAAAATTCTTTTGAGACAGGTTCCGGACATAGTGGTGCTTCACGCAGGGGGCAATGATGTGGGGTTGTTACGAATGTATGAAGAGGGATGTGGACAAATTAAGGGAGTTAGTGCCAGGGGTTATGGTGGTATGGTCGGAGATGGTTCTGAGGTTGTACTGGCTGCATGAGCGGAATCCCTCCGCGGTGGCGAAGATTAAGGGTAAGGTTAATAAGGTAATGGCAGCGTATGTGAAGTGGTCGGGGGGGTTGTGATTAGGCACAGGCAGTTGGAAGACATGCTTCCAGGGTATTATAGGCGTGATAGGGTCCATCTCTCCGATGTGGGTTTGGACTTTATGTTGCTGGGTTTCCAGGAGGGCCTCCAGAGTGAGGGAGTTGTAGGGGGGTGCTCTCAGGAGCTTAAGGAGTCGAGCTCTGAGCTGTGGTGGGGGATGGAGAGTAAAGTTGGGAGGAAAAAAGAGTGAGATGGGGAAAAAGTTTGGAGTTCAGGGCTAATAGGTAGGCCTTTGGACTTGTTTGGTAGGTTCGAACTCGTAGTTAGCTCCGAACCGGGGTGTGTATGGGGTGTCTCGGTAATCCTCTACACTTATGGTGCCCTTTGGTGGCAATGGATGGTGCCCTTTGGTGGCAATGGTCATGTTTCATGTTAAGTAAAATGTTACAATGTTTGGGTATTATGTTATGTGGGGGTGGGTCATTGTAAACTGCAGGATGTTAATTGTGCAGGCCAACGTTGGCCTGCTGTTGACAATGACCTTTATAATTTATGTTAAATATCAAATAAAGCTGTCAGGAATTGTGTGGGTGGAGGTTACATAATTTGCAGTTTTCCTCCATGAAGCAACACTGCACTGGATGGACAATGGAAGGACAGGAACATCACTGTTCAATCTGTGTAGTTTTGCCAAATAGCAGCAGGGAAAATGCGTCATTAGAAAGAGGGCTCAATGCATACATTAGGGCAGGCCCAGACTGGCCATCGGGCAAATCAGAGGATTTCTAGCCCTGCAGTGTGCCATGATGGACTAGTGAGGAGATCAAACATCTCCCTTACCAACCCAAAGGCACTGAATTCTGGAGGAGAGGAGAGGAGAGGGAGGAGAATCCGGGATCTCTAGCTTGCAGATCCTCCATATCCTATAGGTTCCTCTCACGAGGTGGGATCATTGGAGCAGTTTCCACAGCAAAGCTTAGACAGTGCCAGATCTGCCTAGAGTGAAGTCTAGCACTAGGAGCTGCAGGATAGAGTTCAGTCACCACGACTGGACCACCAGGGATTGCCTTGTAGTGTCCCCCTTCCCGGGCCAAAAGGTAAGAAGGGAGATATAAAGCCTTTTTTTTTTTTTATTAAAAGTACCAAAAAATGTGGTTTACTTTTTTACATATTATTTAGTTTTTCTTTTCACACTGTTTTGTTTATTCAGTCATATTCACTGACTCTCTGTCTTATATCTCCACTTTCGAGCTCAAGCTCCACTCATCTTCAACTTTCCTTCTCAAGCACTTTTATTTACTTTTTGGCTTCCCCCTTTTACATCACTTCCCTGACTACCATCTTTTCAGCAGTCACCCTTCCCTTCTCAAATCTACATCTTTTTTTTTCAAAGCTAATTTTCTAAAACCAACTTTTCTTTCCCAGCTCATTTTTTTGCCAGACCCTATTTCAATGACTATTATTTTTAGTACTTTTGTCCAGACTGCCTTTCCTCTCAGCCCAATTCATTTCTCTCCTCAGCCTCCACTTTCTCCTATAGTACACAATAGATAATACATAGGGTTTAGGGTATGTATGACTAGTATTTGGGTTATTAGCACATGGATATTCTCTTATTCCTTTTTTTTCATTTATTAATTTACTTATTGACTCACTGCTCTATTTATCATAAAACACTATTTAAGTACCTCGCCTCCCTTTACCCTCCTTAAATAAGTTAAAATTTTACTTTTATTCCAGCACCACATGGGTCTGCTGGTGCTGGCCTATCCCCGGGAAAGCATTGTATTTGCTGAGATCATCAATTCTGATTTGATCTCAGCCAAGGAGGTAGGGTGGGGACAGAGCCAAACACCACCCTGGTCGATCAGCATCTCCTCATAGAGATGCATTGAATCAATGCATCTCTAGGGGGAAAGTTCAGCGTCTCCATGCAGAGCAAGGATATGCTGAATGTTAGTGCTGCACACTGTGTAGCCCTAACCCAAGAAGCATCTCTAGTGGCCATCTGAGTAACTGCCACTGGACGTGTCCCTAGGGAGCTATGTAAACATCAAAACCATTACATTAAGCTGTAGTTATTCTGGTGACGTTAGTATCCTTTTAATTCAGAATTGAAACTATTTTGAAGTTTTACTTTGTTCTTTGTTTGCAGTATATGTCAACAACAGTAGTATTACTTTAGGAGCTGTGTGAAATTTCATATCAATAAATTATATATATTTAGTTTTAACCAGACTTTTTGGCTTTATAATTTATTAAGAAACAATCCTGTGTCTCTTTTCAATCTTCAATTTGGGTGTCACTTTTGAATTATCTCAACTATTATTTAATTTTTGTACTTATAAAAACTCTTTCCCTTAGTCGTATGCAATAGATGAGTGTAGTGAAGCTTCAGTCCTGACAAGGACTTTTCCTCCACTAGATCCGTGAAGACAGGAACTCTGGAAAAAGGGCGCTGTGAAGTGATTAGCTCTATCCCTCCCCAATAACTGGGAGTGTAACTGGTTTGATTCAGCACAAACTCAGTCTTTAATGCACAGACCCCCAGCATGGGGTCTCCATTCAAAACAACACAAGCCTCTCCTAGGCACCCCTGTGTCTGGGAGATAATTTAGTCAAAATGTAGTAACTCAACAGGAAACCACATGAAACATATGTAAAACACCCCAAAAATATAGTCATAATCTACAGGAACCCCACAATCTTTTATCCCCGAATAGCCTGGATCTGAACGTCCAAGTTGTCCAAATGCGCTAAGATCCATTCGGTAGAATGGAATCGTCATTCAGGAAAAGTTCTGACTGGCCAGCCTCGAGGTGGTGGCCTAAAATAGTTCCAGAGGAAAGGGGGCAATGGCCGGTCCACTTTCAGAAGTTCCTGTGCGAACACGAATAAATGCTCCCCCAGTCGGTAGATCCTATCTCCTGAACATCGTTCATCTAGTTGGTCGGTAAGTGTGATGGGCATCGGTACAATCTTTGATTGTGCTCGTGGGATTGAGTGGCCGCAAAGAGTTCCAGGTGTTCGACGACCAAGTCCCGCTGCCTGTGTTCGGGAGACAAAATTGCCCCCATTCACTGGAGCACGTGTGTTCGGTTATACAAATGGCAGTCACCCAGGGAAAGCACTCGACTTAATTGCTTATTTGTGGTTAAAAGCCAGGTGTGATCGGTGTTCGGTGGGGGGGGGTGTAAAAGGGGGACCACACATCATCCATTCGGTAGACGAACAAGGGGGGTATGGACAACTGAACTGTGAGGGAATGAGTCTGCTACAATTTTCATTTTTGTTCTTAATTTGCCTAAGGGACAGTCACTAAATGTGAAAAATGAGCAATAGAGCAAAAAAAGATGAGCAGTAAAAAAAATAATAATCTATATTTGGATATATTTAATAAATATAGAAATATACATTTTTACTGTTCACTATTTTTCTCTCTATTGGTTACTTTTTTTTTTTTTACTTGATCTGTGATTTAAATATTTTTTCATTAATTATATTAAGATCAGCCGAACTGCCATATGGATGAAGTGGTTTGGGTTTTCACAACTCTAGAAATACTTTTGGTCAACAGCCAACAGCCAGTGTCACCATTACTCTATCAAGCCACTTTCTTCCCATATGAGTCATTGGGTGAATTCATGTGTAGTGGTGGTGGCTGACTAACAGCAATGCATACCACTTTATTTTTTTAAGCATGCAAATTCTGACCAGCCTGGCTCAAGAAGGGTACTCATGCAAGAATAGATACATTTATGTAAAGAAAAGCTTTTTGGGTACACTTAATAGCTTGTTGTAAACTACTGTCTTGTCCTAATGCTGTATGCTGACTAAATATTGGGCAATTTTGTTTCACAAACTTAGTAGTGAAATAGTTATTTTTTTAAAGATAAAATGAATCAAGAAGAGCGATCTCAGAGTACTTCTAAACTATGCAGGCTTGTTCAGTCTCAGACAGCTGCTGTATAGGAAAACAAAATTTTGTGTAGAAAACAGGGAATATCATGTATAATAAAATTAAATGTACAAGATCAGAATGCAGTTGAGCATCTTGATAAATCAATGTTAAGCTACCAACGTCAATACACAGACAATATCTGGTGTCACTATTACAAAGAAAAAAAATATTTGAAAATAAATAATTTAGTTAGAAAATACAATTTATGGTAAGAAACAAACGTTGTTAAAGGAATTGGGGCATTTAAGCTGATGATGGACTCTGTAATTTAGATTTGTTAGGGAGGTGGTTATGTTGTAAGAGAATATTCAAAGTCTATACAGTAGGGTAAATTATCATCAAGGGAATTATAGTTTACAAACATCTGCAGTGCCTGACATATACATATACATAGCATCTTTGCAACTTACAAAACCAATGTTCTTTGCAAAGTATCTCATTACAATTCCCAGTGTGAAATGCTGGTAGGGCTTTAAGGGAATTGTAGTATATTTGAATTGTCAGTGCTTAATGATGATGACAATCTTAACTATGACTAAATACCATGGTGATTGCAGTTTACAGAAATATATATTGGCTTAGGCAGGCTATATGTCATAAGAAATGTAGTCCTCTAAACATCGGGAACGCTCTCGTAACCCAGTTTGTATACTGCATGTGCATTAGATTTTCTATGATGCTTTCATATCCAATGGTGGGAATGTAACAGAAGGAAAATAAGTGAGTGGGAGGGGTGAGACTTATTTAATCAAATCTTTTGAAGGAATTAGAAACAAACCTCTACTCAAGAGTGAATTTATTTACAGACTGGCAAAATGTAAGGAAATGTAGTTAAATTTTTAGCCTACATTTTGTAAATGAGCTATCCATATTTGTCTAGAGAATACAACTGTATTTGTTGTATTACTTTTATCACTCGATTTTGTTTAGGTCTTCAATGGTTAATGAGTGAACCTTATAAATGCATGAAACAGACATGCAATACTTTTCTTTCCTTTCTCTCTTTCGCTCTTCTTTTTTTCTTTCTCTCTCTTTCATATCTTTTCTTCTCTGAGCCATGATCTTCATCTTGATATTTCAAAATGTGGACATTATATTTGTTCACTAAAATGGCATTACATAATGTATATACACCATAGGAAAAACAGTGTTTCAGGAAGCTATCTTAAAATATGTTTCTGTAATTGCGGTGGAAGATGACGCACATATATGTTGGTACAGCTGTCATTATATATTAACATATTTAACATTTATTTTTTCAGGTAATCAAACACCCTCCTCAATTAGCATGTTTTAAGAACTATTGTGCCAGAATGGGTTAACACGAATACAGCTCACTCTCTGTCTGCTGCTTACTGAAATATTCAAATTTACCAGTGTTGCTATATGCTACCCTCTCTAGACGTTTTCTCAAGAAAATGTTAAGAAAATATATAGTGAAAATGTGCCTTGTTTAGGGAGAGGTTAATGATTCTCAAATGACTTAGGCGGGCCAGCCACAAGCTTGTAAGATCAGAGCTGCATAAAGAGAGTCCTATGCCTTAGGAATTTGCATTTTTACATTGGAATTCTGCATTTGTTTTCAGAATCTCAGTATGTCAATAGTGAGAGAAGGAACCTTTTGGTCTAGTATCTCTCCTCTGAGTCAGTGCAGGACAACAAGGAACATGCATGTCTAGTTTTGAAAGTTAAAGAGATTTCGAAAGATCAATATGTGTTATCTGTTGTGCATAACGTAATCAGGAGTATCCTTCATAATCTATATACAAGTGGGACGGATACTGCTATTATTGAGAAACCAACACTGTAACTAACATTTTTTTGTTGCACAAAAAGCTGAATTCGCCTGTTCAGTGCTTTTTTTGTTTTTTAAACCGGACTGCCACCTGAAGAAGTGTCTCTCCCTCCGGTCGTCACCAGCATGCTTGAGTGTACAGCAGTGAGATCCGCTCCTTGTGAAGAGAAAGAGGGCCTTGTCTGTAAAGGACAGGTTCACAGTAGTAAATCTCATCTCCCCCCCCATCTACCAGGACCACCACCTGTGATGTCTTCAAAGTCCCTGTAATGGTGACAGTGCCGCAATAACTCTCTCTATAAGGTTGATATTTGACAGAGAAACATCGAAACATAGAATGTGATGGCAGATAAGAACCATTCGGCCCATCTAGTCTGACCAATTTTTAAAAAAATACTCTCAATGGTCCCTGGCCTTATCTTATAGCTAGAGTTGCCTTATTCCTATCCCACACATGCTTAAACTCCTTCAATGCTTTGACCTCTATCACTTCAGCTGGAAGGCTATTCCATGCATCGACTACTTTCTAGTAAAGTAATACTTTCTGATATTATATTTAAAACTTTGCCTCTCTAATTTAAGACTATGTCTGCTGGTTGTGGTAGTTTTTCTTCTATTAAATATAGTCTCCTCCTTTACTGTGTTGATTCCCTTTATGTATCCCCTGTCCCCTGTGCCCCGACTGAGCACACCCGTCCAAACAGCTTCTTCCCGTTGCTAAACCACCGATGTCAGCCCGTTCACGAAGATTCAGTCAGCTAACACCCCTCCCCCAAGAGACTGGAGACAAATACTGCTTGAGGGTAGAACAGGAACTAACTTTTATTAGACACACCCAGGTATTTATACACAAGTAAATTCATTAGTAAACACACAGGGGTTTGGGCCAGTGGCCAATTATACTGGGCCTAAACGAACAACCAATCATAGTAAGCATATTAATAACCAATAGTACACACAATCCCAGAACACCTACTTTGCATGCTCAGTGAAACATTATACCTTAGGTAAAAAAAGAGTAACACACAATCAACAAAAGATGACTCAGCTACCTGAGTGACAAAAGGGGAAAGTCTCAGCCTCCACCCATGTGGCCACAAAGTCTCTCTATGTGACAATTTCTGTGTGACACCCCAGTGTCTATGTGACAGTCTCTGTATCTATGTGACAATCTCTCTACATGACACCCCTAGTCCCGGTATTTGCCCGTTCCCCATTCTCCAATCCCTGGTGCCTGAGTGACTGCATACCATCATTCTGTCACACGGTCCGTTAAGCTTGTTGGGTGAGGTATTTGTCTTCCACCATCGCGATCTCCCTCGTCTGTTTTTGGAGAGACTCAGAGAGTGTAAGAGTTGTGTATTTCCAATACGAGGCCACAGGGTAGGACTGGAATTTTTGCTTCTTGAGGTGCCTATGTGGTTTTAAGGCAGACGTGGGGTGTAAGTGTAGAGGGTCGTGATGTCTTGGAGTGGGGATGGGGTGCGATTGTGCTGGGGGAATGGGAAAAGTGGATTAGAAAAGAGAAGAGAAGAAAAGAAATAGAATGTAAAAATTGAGAAAATAATTTTTTCTAATCTGGAGGAAGGGGGTTGGTTGAGGTCTCGAGAGTTTCTTCCTCGTTGCATGGGTCTCTTAAGGGATACCTGGGAGTCCAGGGGTCCCATATTTTGTGGAAGGTATTTATGGTTTTATGGACTAGTGCAGAAAGTTAGT
This sequence comes from Pelobates cultripes, assembly GCA_933207985.1. Taxonomy (NCBI): domain Eukaryota; kingdom Metazoa; phylum Chordata; class Amphibia; order Anura; family Pelobatidae; genus Pelobates; species Pelobates cultripes. Next base: position 175,551,383 of record OW240912.1, read on the forward strand.
CCATCTCCCTTGTCTCATCTAGTTTGCGTATGATCTCTGGTAGGGTAGGAATGCATGGGCATTCCAAATGTTGGGCTATAGTGCGTCTGGTGGCTAGGGCTATTTTTGCAATTAGTTTGTTTTGGGACCTGTGTAGGTCATGGATTGGCTTGGATAGGAGCTAGGTCCAGAGGTCCATTGGTAAATCTGTGTGTAGGATACTAGTGCTTGCTAGAGTTGAGATATGTGTGGGCATTCCCACCATAGGTGTAGATAGGTGCCTCGCAGCCCACAGTGTTTCCAGTGGAGGTCTGACTGTCTGACTGATCTATTTAACTCTAAGGGTTAACTTTCAAATCTCTACATAATGCTGCTCCCACCTATCTATCCTCCCTTATACACAAGTATGTCCCATCTAGGCCCTTACGATCTGCTGAAGACTTACGTCTATCTTCAGTCCGTACTCCCACCTCTGATGCTCGCCTTCAAGATTTCTCGAGGGCTGCACCGTTCCTGTGGAACTCTCTTCCCTCCTCCGTTAGATGCTCACCCAGTCTCCACTCCTTCAAAAAATCGTTAAAAACCCACTTCTTCATAAAAGCGTATCCATTAAACTGTTAATAGCTCCTAACTGATTCCTCTTCTGCAACGGTCACTAGTCTAATACTATCCTTACCTTTTTGTGTCATTTTACCCCACTCCCTCTAGCATGTAAGCTCATTGAGCAGGGCCCTCTACCCCTCTGTTCCTGTATGTCCAACTTGTCTGGTTACAACTACATGTCTGTTCGTCCACCCATTGTAAAGCGCTGCGGAATTTGACGGCGCTCTATAAATATCATAATAATAATAATAATAAGGGGTGTTGTTACAATAGTGTCTTGTAGGCCTTTTCCTTATGATTAGCACAGATGGATACAGAGGCCGTAGCCTCCCAGATGTCTGCCAATCCGAGGGTTCCTTGGGTGCTCCCAAGTCCCTCTCCCAAGCCAACGTGTAGGACAGCACTTGTGTTGAGATGGTGGAGTATAGGAGATTATAGGTGGAGAAGTTCTGTCCCTGTTGAATTGCGGCCTGCATGCATGTTTTTTTTCTCAAAGAGGGTTAGTTTGGTTGTGGCTGTTTTGTTATGCTCGGTGGATAGAAAACTGCGGATTTGGAGGTATCTAAGGTAGTCAAAGGTGGTGTAAGGCGTGGAGTTTGGCAAGGAACAAAAGTATGTGAGAGGTGCTCTCTATTTGTGAATAAGCAGCAATCCACCTACAAGGAGTCCCTGCAACCTTGTGGAAAACAAACAGAGAAAACCAATAGTGGTGGGCCGTGCTAGAGTACACAAAAGATAGTGAAACAAATATACTTTTACATACAGTTGGTAGAAGAAACTTCTGTACAGTATGTCTTAATAAAAAGAACAGAAAAACATAATAGTGCAATACAGTATGATAATATGAACAAATTTTGTTAGCAGTGCCAAGTGGAACACTAACACTTTCTAGAGCTAATATTTCTAGAGCTATTTCTGTAGGTGTAGATGGTATAATCCCCATCTAGGGATTAGAACAGTAAGGTCCAAGAGTCTTGACCTAAATTAGGAGTATATGTAGAGAGCTATTAACAGAGAAAAGTCCAATAGTGTAATATGATATGGACCTGCTCTGGTATATACAGGCTTGGGAGGAATGATCCCCACCTTTGGATATACTGGATGTCCAGGGAGTCACCATAAAAATGCAATATTATTCCAACGTCTGGATATATTACATTTTAAAAAGTACTTTATTTAACATATTTAAAAGTGATAAAAGTAGATAAAAAGTACCAGTCCACAATGGAATTGAATAGTCTCTGGTTACAGGTTCTCACTTAACGAGTTTCACCATGGCTTTCTCAAAAATGGATGATTCACAAGTCCAGATTTCTGTTTATAAAGGTTGTGGTCTTCAATCAGTGCATTTAGGTGTTCGGTTAGGTTATTTATGGGTTGGCGGGAACAGAGTTGCGCCGGAAATGACGCTGTGTTCTTCTACATTGTCTCCTGTAGATGAAGTTAGTGAATGCTGTCCATCACCCGGAAGTGACATCGATGGAAGTTTGCAAGCCGCCATATTGAGTAAGTGCTCGAGTTCTGCATATAAATGTCTAATTTCCCTTTTTCCCATGTGGGGAACGGCGTTCCTGTACTTTTTCCACAGGAGGAACGCTTTTCCTGTTACTAGTCCTGCAGGACTTGCCCTTTGCACATGGACGTCTGCAGGGGGGGATTGCCTGGGGACGTTCAGAACTGAAGTTCCAGTGCTCTGACATTACCTGCAGTGCGAGCCGAACTTCAGTGCTCTCTTTACCTCCATGCATTGCAGCAGTGCTGCTCCTGGTGCTGTAGGATGACTCATCAGGGTCAGAGCAGCAGAATCCACCTCGTGTCTGACATGCTGCATCTTGGCCATTTACAGGGCAGCACAGGCAGTAGGACACAGAGTTCCCTGATGCAGGAGATGGCAGATAGGAGTCAGTCAGCAACAGGGCTGGGGCCATGAGGAGCAAAGCCGCGGTAAGTTTTCCTATCATTCACAGAACCATTGTCATAATAGTAGTAATGGAAATTGTAATTGTCCTGCCCTCGCTGTGTAACTTGATTAATAACTAAAACTGTACGTTATATAGGTATTGTCTATCACAATTAACACAGTCAGGAGGGGATGATTCACCACCCTATAAGGTGTTTAAGCCCTTGGACACACTAGAAGAAAAAATGAAATGTGGTGAAACACCTAAGGTAAATGTTAAAATATAACTTTTAATGAAAGACTAGTAAAAACTAACGTATGGATGTATAAATATGACAGTGATGTACTCCAAAGTGAGATGAAAACAAAACAAAAGGTAGGTGAAGCATTAAAATAACATGTCTAGTGACAAGAGGAACCAAATGTCCAGATAAATAAGTAGGTGGCAACCAGGACCAGATTCTAAGGTACAGATAGTGTGTGGCTATTAAGTTACCTGCCACCTGATGTCACCGAATGAAAAAAAAAAAAAAACAATACCCTATAGCTCAAATGATATGAGAGGAATCTAATACATCACATGGCCTAAAAATTCCAATATATATATATATATATATATATATATATATATATACACATACATACATA
>OW240912.1:175554612-175620767 GCA_933207985.1 Pelobates cultripes
CTTCCTGATGTCCCAAAAAAGGTGTTTAAAGGGCCAGCACCAGTCACATAAAGAGTCCATAAGCCCCAACATGCCCACCGACAGTCTTAAAGGGCCATACACACCAAATAAAAGTGCATACATTTTCACAATCTCCCAGGGGCCATAGTCATGCGGGAGGAGGCTGGCAAATAGGCTTCTCCACAACCCAGGGAAGCAGGGCAATTTGCTATTTAAAGGGCCCGTTACAAATAGCAGTTTGTAACAAGGTGTCAATCCATATCTGCCAAGTGACCCGATGTAGGGGTACCAGTCCCTATTCTGCTCTGTGTCAGTGTGTACCAGGGAACCTTAGGACAGGTGTCAATCCATATCTGCCAAGTGACCCGATGTAGGGGGAACAGTCCCTATTCTGCTCTGTGTCAGTGTGTATCAGGGATCCTTAGGACAGGTGTCAATCCATATCTGCCAAGTGACCCTATGTAGGGGGACCAGTCTCTATTCTGCTCTGTGTCCGTGTGCATCAGGGGCTCTGAGGACAGGTGTCAATCCATATGTCAAGGTGTCAATATGTCATGTGTCAGGTGTCAATCCATATTCATTGTGATTTAGGAATGTTAGGTGATTTCTGCCCTTTATGGATTAAAACCAGACTCTGTATCAACTGTGTAATTTTCCATGGGAGTTTTGCCATGGATCCCCCTCCGGCATGCCACAGTCCAGGTGTTAGTCCCTTGAAACAACTTTTCCATCCCTATTGTGGCCAGAAAGAGTCCCTGTGTGTTTTAAAATTCGCCTCCCCATTGAAGTCAATGGCGTTTCGGGCGGTTCGCCGGTTCGCGAACATTTGCGGAAGTTCGCGTTCGCCGTTCGCGAACCGAAAATTTCGGGTTCGCGACATCACTATTAAAATGTGGTTAGAGAGGTAAAAAAAGCAAAGTTATATGGGTCTTAGATTCTTAAAATAATCCCAAAAAATCTGGGAAATAAAGTCTATTTCTCCGAGATAGGTTAAATGAACCGGCAACTAAGTACAAATATGGAAATAAACCTATGTTTTATATATACTATTGCGGGAATCAATTTATGTATGTTACAGGAAATCGATTCACATTCTGGCATAGAAGGTGCATATGTAGTCAATAGTCTTGTGTAATAATGAAAAATGAAAAAATAAAAATAATAGTAACAAATTATAATAAAGAATGCTGATAATCCTCATGCTTGAGTGATGTCGACAGTGGTAAAAAATAAGAAAAAAGTGGATGAGATAATAAGGGATAGAAAATATTAATGAATATCTAGAGCCACCTATGATTCAAACATTAAAATAAAATTAGGTGATAAAAGCCGTGTAATTAAACTCCTCGTTTAAGCCGAGGGTGCTCAACATTTTAAACGTAACAATCCATTTAGATTCCCATTGTAGTAGTTTGGAGTTGATGTCATCTATTTAATTTCTCAATGGTCTGAAAAGTGGGACTAGATGCTTCACCATTGTGGAAATTAAGTACATGTCTTGCAGTAGGTGTGTCACTTCCTGAACTGTTAGTGTAAATGTATTGTGGGATCCTCCGACAGAACTGTTGGATAGTTTTTCCGATATATTGGACCCCACATTTACAGTTAACCAAATAGACAACATTGCAAGAAGAGCAGTTGATAAAAGTATGGAGTTTGACTGTTTGTTGGGTAATAAAAGATTTGACTTCTTTGGTAGGAGTGATGTACTGACAGGCTTTGCAATGCCCACAGCAAAAAAATTCCTTTAGTAGGTGTTAGCCATGTAAGTTGTTGTGATGGTTGTGTAAGGTGGCTATGTATTTTTTCTGGTTATTTTAAGAATCTCAGACACATATAACGTTTTTACTTATCTAACCACATTTTAATAAACAACATCTTGGTCTTCCGTTACACAAATGATTACAATAGTGTTCGGCTTGTTCTTATGACTATAAGCTTAGAATACGGATTGGTATCTTTACACATCTATGTTCTATTGGTAATGTCTTGCTCGATCACAGCACAGCGCGGATCGAGCAACAGATAGAAACCAATCCGATATGCAAACTGCTGGTTTAGACTACATACCTGTAACCGTCTAATGTTTACATTTCCTTTACTGCAAATGCTGTTTAATTTGAGTTTCTTATCTCCTGCTAGGTTAAACGCTTGCTAAATCCTGCAGGAGTGTCCTGAATGTGATTCAAGTTTAAAGGACCACTATAGTGCCAGGAAAACATACTCGTTTTCCTGGCACTATAGTGCCCTGAGGGTGCCCCCACCCTCAGGGACCCCCTCCCGCCCGGCTCTGGAAAGGGGTAAAACTTACCTTTTCCCACCGCTGGGCGAGAGCTCTCCTCCTCCTCCTCCGCCGTTGCGGCTGAATGCGCGACGGCCAGCTGGGGAATTTCTTGTTTCTTGATCTCAGAAAGCATTTATAATGCTTCTATGGACGGCGCTGCTTTCTACTGTGCACAGTGAGAAGCACGCAAGCGCCTCTAGTGGCTGTCAATGAGACAGCTACTAGAGGATTAGGGGGAAGGCTTAACCCATTCATAATTATAGCAGTTTCTCTGAAACTGCTATAATTATGAAAAAATGGGTTAACCCTAGAAGGACCTGGCACCCAGACCACTTCATTAAGCTGAAGTGGTCTGGGTGCCTAGAGTGGTCCTTTAATTTACATGAGATAAACCCATTTTAAAGTTGGTAACATCTGATTGAAAATTAAACCATTTTTTTTTTCATACAGGTTGTATCAGTCACAGTCAGGGGAGGTGCATAATCAGAATCAAATTGATTTAACTCCTAAATGGCAGATAAATGAGCAATGAGAAAGCAGGGGCACGATTTATATACAAAAACTGCTTCATAAGCTAAAGTTGTTTTAATGATTATAGTGCTCCTTTAAGAATAAAGGGGGATGGTAAAGTAAAAAGGAATAGAGTGGATAATTATATAGGGGATGAAGAAGGTATTCTGACAAGAGGGTGCTAAGGGGGGTTGATGATAATGCAAGCAATATGAAGGTGCTAATTGTGGCAAAATATACATATATAAAGATAATTATATTTGCATATGAATTTTGGAGATTTCATTGTAAACTTTACAATAAATGTTGCACAGTATTTTCTGAGAAATATATATGCATACAAGTCTATAATTTTTATTTTTTGGGGAGGGTGGGGGGTTGTGAATCTTGGGTGAGTACCCACACTTTTTTCCCCAGGACTTGACCCCTGTTTATATGTAACAATCAAACCAAGACACAGCTTGTGCTTTTTCAGTGGATAAATTGAGAAAGGAGATATTTATATAATAAGAATAGAAGATTTATATAGTAAAAGAAATAATAAAATATGTAAACAAATATGTAAAAAATAAATATATATATACATATATATACACATATATGTATATATATATATATATATATATATATATATATATATATGTGTGTATATATATATATATATATATATATATATATATAAATGTATTAAGATCAAATATATTTAGATCAATACAAAATGTGCATATTGAAATATCTATAATAAAAGAGTAGTGCAAGGTATACCATAAAAATACACATAGAGGGGCTAATGAGACACATGAAAGAGCTGTGGATGGCCTGGTGTGGGATGAGACACATAAAGGGACTGGGGGTGAGATATGTGGAGGGACTGGGTAGGAGAATGAGACACATGGAGGGGCTGGTGGTATGAGATACGTGGAGGAGCTGGGGAGGAATGAGACATGTAAAGGAGTTAAGGGGGGAATGAAACACCTGGAGAGGCACAGGGAGAAGAAGGAGACATGTGGAGGCGGGAGGGGGGGGGAGAATGAGAAACAGATACAGATGAACTTGGAGATGGTGGACAATATGCAGGAGGTGAGTGCACTCTAGCTGTTGGAGAAACTACTGAATTGCTGCCTGTGCTGTCCACACTGTACTCATATAATTCTCCTGGCACATCATATTCATAGTCAAGTTGATCTTCAAGTTGGCCAGAGGTAAAAGTGCTATCTCTGCAGTTATGGGGGAAACATAATTATCATCTCCAGATTTTTCATTGCTCTTATGACCCACACAAAGTAGACTCTGCAGTACTCTCTCTTAGTTGTTTCTTGGGGTGGGGGGCACCGAGAAAGTATAACATTTGAACTAGCTGTGGCATAGCTCAGTGAATTGGCTATGCAATCAGATGGTTTATGGGGAAATATTGGATGCTCTATGGTCTATAGAGAAAGATTGGATTCCATATAGGGAAACATTGAATTGGACAAGGTGCAAACCCGGCAAATGTAGCACAGATACGGAGTAAAGGAAAGTAAATCTCTGCTTTCAAACTTTCACAGCAGGGGTGGCTACCAATAGGTAGATGAACACTATAGCATTAGAAATACATACTATTTTAAGACCTGGGCATGGATTAAATGAAGGGCAACCTATTTCTTTTAACTTTTTTCCAAAGCCAGAAGCTTTCTTTTTGAATAATTCCCTGACTGATCATCTACTTAGGAGCTTCCAACTCTCTGTCATTAGTACCTCTGCAGACTCAAGGTAAGAAGCCAAACCAGTCTAAAATGGTTTGACTATTTACAATGAGAGAGGAACTAGATCATTACTGACACCACAATCAGCACAGCACACTGGTTATGGTGCTTGAAATGTTCCTTTAATGGAAGTGTAAAGCTCAGCAGTTCCCAAACTGTGTGCCGCTGCGTCCTGGGGAGCAGCAATGTACACACAGGGGCGCCGCAAGATATTTTCCCGGTGCTATCATCACTGTGCCTCCCTCTCCTCTGCCGGCTCTGCAAGACCAGAGGAGAGATCAGAGATCTCCCTCTCCAGCCCGCTAGCAGTGTGATTTAGCAGCCGGCAGGGGAGAGAGGGAAAAACCCGGGGGAGCTCTAACCTGCAGTCCCGCAGAGTTCTCCTCTCGTGAGCTCGGAGTGTTGCAGCAGTTACCACGGCAACACTCTGAATCTCGCAAGAGTGAACTCTAGCAGCTCCTGAGGCTGCTAGAGTTAACTCTCACCCCACCAGACCACCAGGAATCACAGGAAATGTCTCCCCTCCCAGGTAAAAGTAGGCAGGGAGAGGGGATACGAAAATTATTATTTTTCATTTAAAAAAAATATATATTCATGAATTTTCCCTCCCACTTCCACAGACCCTGCACCACACAATAACTCCCCCATACACACACACTGCTCCTACCCCACACACACTGCTCCCATAGACACACACTGCCCCCATACACAAACACACTAACCCCCATACACACGCACTACCCCCCCATACACACACACACTGCCCCATACACAAACACACTGCCCCATATACAAACACACTACCCATTTACAAACACACTGCCCTCCCATGCACACACACTGCCCCCCCATACACACACATTGCCTCCATACACACACACACACTGCCCCCATACACACACTGCCCCCATACACACAGCCTCCCCATAAACACACTTGCCCACATACACGCTTGCCCCATTCACACACTTACCTCCCATACACACAATAGCCCACCCATACACACAATTGCCCCCATACACACTGCCCCCCATACACACACACACTGTCCTCCAATACACACACTGCCCCACATACATTGTACCCCTCACACAACCTGCCCCCCACCCACTGTACCCCTCATACAACCTGCCCACTCACACACTGCCCCTTACACACTGTGCCCCTCACTCAGAAGCTGTGCCCAAATACACACACACACTCACACACACACTGCACCCCTCACACACACTACTGCCCCTATCCCCTTTTACAGCCCCTATCCCAGCAGATCCCAGGTAAGTTGTCAAACTGTTCCTAAACAGTTTTACTACTAACTCTGAGAGGGCACTACTGGCACCATAACCACTACAAAGTGTCTGGATTGTTTCTTTAAATAATCTACCTGTGTCCCTCCCAAGGTTAGGTTCTGGATCTGCACTTGAATGGCAAGCATTTCTGCCAAACAGGGGCCCACTAAATGTCACTGCACTGTGTATATATATATACAACCTAGACATTTTTTTGACTTGGGACGCTTTGGAAAAATATTAAAACATTGTACCTGAAAAGTTTGGGAACCACTGGTATAGCTAATGTTTCCCCACTTCTCCATAGTCTGTTGGGGAGGTTTATTTATTTATTATTTTTATAATGTTCCTGGCACACCTACCTGATGTACTTCTAAGGGGCAACAGACAGATGTACCTCACTCTTCCTACAAATAATTTAGACATAAAGGAGATCTGGTGTATTCCTGGGTATAATGAAAAATAATTTAAAGTTAAAGCAAAATTGAGGAAAATTATCCCACCTAATAATGTTAGGCTTACTGCAGTTTTTGCCCTGATTTCATTTGTTCAGACATTTAACCCATTAAGGACGGCGGTCGTGCTATGCCGTCCTTGGAGACCTGGCTCTAAATGCCGGCGGGCGGCATAGCACGTCCCCGCCATCCTAGGTACTTACTTATCGCAGTGGAGGACTTACATGGCATCCCAGGAGGTCCCCCTGCTGCCATTCTGGCCCTCCTGGGCCATGTAATACACATACACTGTCTAAGTATATTTTAATATTAATATATATATAATTATATATACATATATATTAATGTCAAAATACACGTAGAATGATATTGATTAAATATATATATATATTTATATATATATATATATATATATATATATATATATATATATATATATATATATATATATATATATATATATATACAGTTGCAAGAAAAAGTATGTGAACCCTTTGGAATGATATGGATTTCTGCACAAATTGAACACACCATGTAAACATTCACAGTGCAGGTGGAAAAAGTATGTGAACCCTTGGATTTAATAACTGGTTGAACCTCCTTTGGCAGCAATAACTTCAACCAAACATTTCCTGTAGTTGCAGATCAGACGTGCACAACGGTCAGGAGTAATTCTTGACCATTCCTCTTTACAGAACTGTTTCAGTTCAGCAATATTCTTGGGATGTCTGGTGTGAATCGCTTTCTTGAGGTCATGCCACAGCATCTCATTCGGGTTGAGGTCAGGACTCTGACTGGGCCACTTCACTTTCTTCTGTTTAAGCCATTCTGTTGTTGATTTACTTCTATGCTTTGGGCCATTGTCCTGTTGCAACACCCATCTTCTGTTGAGCATCAGCTGGTAGACAAATGGCCTTAAGTTCTCCTGCAAAATGTCTTGATAAACTTAGGAATTCATTTTTCCTTCGATGATAGCAATCCGTCCAGGCCCTGACGCAGCAAAGCAGCACCAAACCATGATGCCCCCACCACCATACTTCACAGTTGGGATGAGGTTTTGATGTTGGTGTGCTGTGCCTTTTTTCGCCACACATAGTTTTGTGTGTTTCTTCCAAACAACTCAACTTTGGTTTCATCTGTCCACAGAAAATTTTGCCAGTACTGCTGTGGAACATCCAGGTACTCTTGTGCAAACTGTAAACGTGCAGCAATGTTTTGTTTGGACAGCAGTGGCTTCTTCTGTGGTATCCTCCCATGAAATCCATTCTTGTTTAGTGTTTTACATATTGTAGATTCGCTAACAGGGATGTTAGCATTTGCCACTGACTTTTGTAAGTCTTTAGCTGACACTCTAGGATTCTTCTTCACCTCATTGAGCAGTCTGCGCTGTGCTCTTGCAGTCATCTTTACAGGACGGCCACTCCTAAGGAGAGTAGCAGCAGTGCTGAACTTTCTCCATTTATAGACAATTTGTCTTACCGTGGACTGATGAACAGCAAGGCTTTTGGAGATACTTTTATAACCCTTTCCAGCTTTATGCAAGTCAACAATTCTTAATCGTAGGTCTTCTGAGAGCTCTTTTGTGCGAGGCATCATTCACATCAGGCAATGCTTCTTGTGAAAAGCAAACCCAGAACTGGTGTGTGTTTTTTATAGGGCAGGGCAGCTGTAACCAACACCTCCAATCTCATCTCATTGATTGGACTCCAGTTGGCTGACATCTCACTCCAATTAGCTCTTGGAGATGTCATTAGTCTAGGGGTTCACATACTTTTTCCACCTGCACTGTGAATGTTTACATGGTGTGTTCAATAAAAACATGGCAACATTTCATTCTTTGTGTGTTATTAGTTTAAGCAGACTGTGATTGTCTATTGTTGTGACTTAGATGATGATCAGATCACATTTTATGACCAATTTGTGCAGAAATCCATATCATTCCAAAGGGTTCACATACTTTTTCTTGCAACTGTATATATATATATATATAATGAACAGAAAAAAACTTAATACAGTGTAGTATATCAAAAAAGGTGAAGCATAGAAAGCAGAAAAGCACTTACAATTTTCTGGAGCTTATGATCAGCTCCAGATTGATGCGCATGGATGGAACAATCCCCGTCTGTGGATGTAATAATAGATCCTGGTGCTTCTTTGTAAATGTTGTTCCCAGGCTGTGAATATGTTGTACCACTGGTCAGCAGATCAGATGTCCTCAGTATAAAGGGGAAGATAAAAACAGACTATAGTGCTCTCTGTATGTAATGGACCGAGTAAAAGGAAAGGATACACTATACTCACAAACAGAGAGCAAATACAGGTATTTCTCAATCATAGGATTGGATGGTATAATCCCCCACCAAGGATGTTCCTGTGAGAGTCTTCAGGATAAATTTCAGGATAAAAATATATTTTCAAAGATAGGCCTGGAATCTCCAAAGTAGTATAAAACTATAGGCTTTATTTGGAGATAATAAAAGGTATTAAAAATGATAATAACACTTGATAATAACACTAACGCATTTCACCTATGACAGGCTTTTTCAAAGTTTCACACTTTCAAAAAAGCCTGACATAGGTGAAACGCATTAGTGTTATTATCAAGTGTTATTATAATTTTTTTATACCTTTTTTTATCTCCAAATAACTCCTTTTATTATCTCCCCACAACCTTTTCTGCATACTAACTAGAAAGAAAGAAAAGACTCTGGTTAGGGAAGACCATGCAGCCACACAAACAAAGCACAGGCGCCAAAATTCCATCCCCTTACTATTCCTATATATGTGTATATAATATAAAATAAATAAATATGTAAATATGTAAAAAAATATAATAATAATAAATAATTTAAAAATATATATGTGTAATTTCGTTCTAACTGTATATTGATATTATACATATATATATATATATATATATATGTTATATATATATATATATATATATATATATATATATATATATATATATATATATATATATATATATATATATATATATATATATATATATATATCTATTACATAATAAAAAAAAGGTATTGCAAACGGGGTATGTCCAGTCTTTTTTAGACACCACTTAGTCACAAACACTGGCCAAAATTGGCGTTCAAATTCGTTTTTTACATTTTTCGCACACAAACAAATATTAACATTAACTTTGACCAGTGTTTGTGACCAAGTGGCTACTAATAAAAAAGACTGGACATACCACCTTTTGCAATACCTTGGGTTGTCTACTATTGCAAATGGTATGCCATCATGGGGGTAATTCTCATTCCTGAGGTACCATACAGTCTCAAAGGCGACGTAACCAATCTGGCGAATTTCAATGTGAAAAAACTGAAAAATGTAACATGTTATATTCGACCCTGTAACTTCTCAAAACACTATAAAACATGTAAATAGGTTCTGTTTTACACATGAGACATCGCTGAATACAAATATGTGTATTTTATGGCAGTGAAAGCAAACAGTATTATGACATTCACAGTTAAAATGTCACGTAGAGCAAAAAAAAATTTTAAAAATCTTATTTTCTCCCATTTTTTTTATATTTTATTCATATTAAATTAGGTTTCATAGCTACATTTTTTATGTTAAATGAAAGCCCTGTTGCCCCTGAATAAAATGATATAAAATAAGTGTGAGTGCACTTAACATGAAAGAGGTGAATTACGGTTGAACAGACATATAGTCAAATTCCAGGTTTTGTTTATGTTTTGTTATGATCACACCGTGTACATTTGGCTCAGTCCTTAAGGGGTTAAGATACAAATTTTGTATACGTCCTTCCATTTGTAAACATCCTTAAAGGCAACACGTTCCATTGGTTTTGAGCTCAGTTTAAAATCCAGCATAGTTTTCTTTCAAATAGAATACATGTCTAAACAACAATAATATACAGTGATAAAATATCAAAACTAAAATCTAGTGATTGTAAATTAAGTTTCAGAATGCACTAGTGGGTCAATATTTCATATACTTGGAAACATAATTTTTTTTTTTTCATGATTTAAGTGCTATAAATGTAGTCTTATTAGTTCTGACAGAACAAATATATTTGTGGCCAATGTCCTTGAGATGCCTGTTTGGATTTGGTGGTTAGCTCTAAGCCTTTTTTCTATCATTGACGCTCGTTCTGTAGGGCACAGTTTAAGAAAACAGCATTCTCTCATTGTATACTAAACCAGCATTTTTTTCTATTCTAGTGTAGTTGGTTTTTACTTCTTTCCTGTATCTCTAACACCAGGTTTATTAAGGTCAAAGCAACTTTCAAGACCAGTAACTGGTTACATTTATCACATTTATGGTAGAACTTAAAGTCCATTCATAAATTAATTCATTTCATCATGTTGTTATCCATTCTATTCTAGAAAAGTACAAACTGAGGTCAAGATGAATCAATCCAGTGCTGGTAGCAGGAGTGTCAAAGATCAATCCTATTCTACCACTGATTTCTTTAGGAAAAAAAAAACAAAAAAAACCTGAAAATGGATTTCATCCTTTTTTATGGTAGCAGTATAGTGCATAATAATCAGCCTTTGCAAGCTTTTTTTATGCTTCAGAGATTGCTTGGCCACTTATCCGGCATTACATGCCATTAACTTTAATGCCAAACTAGAGACAACAAATTGTTTAAAGGGTATGTTATCAGCTTTCAAAAATAAAAGTTGCATTGTACAGCAATCAGCATATATACAATTACAAAACAATAAACTATCAGTCTAGCTATTCACCAGGATTTAACTCCAACATCAGGATAAAAACATCAAACAGTAATGAGATTATTAGTTCTCTGAATATTCTGCGTCTGGTGTTAGCAATCCTGAATGCATACTACACATACCTGCCATAAAACGTTTATGTGTTGGGCAAAAGAATGAAGCATTCTGTAAGCCTCTAGTTATACCCTATCTAAAGTGTCATTTTATTGCCTGAACTCATTATGACCAAAAGCCATGCTAGGGGCACTATAGCTACCAATAACTAGGATTAATAGGTTTTGGCCTATTTATTTTAACTAGAAAGATTTGAGCAAGCAAAATAATCAGCCTTTTAAGTAGTCCCAAATCTTTCAAATGCATTAAAGTTGTAATGGCACCCGGAGTGTCCCATTAACCCTTTTACAGCTGAGAGTTCCCAAACACAGCTCTTAGCTGCAGCACTCAAATCAAACATAGAAATTAATTGCTTATTAAATAATGGCGTCAATTCAATATTGTTTGATAAGCTTTTCGAATTATTTAAGATTTTTAGATATACTTTTAAAATGTTTTTTCAAAATATTTAAATATGGACAAATATACCATGCATAATATTTATATATATATATAATATTTTTCATAATCTTAAATCAAATTAAAAGTTTATCCAAAAATATTAAATCATATGAAAAGTTTATTCAAAAATATTAAATTGGGGACAGCATGAGGGGTGTTCAATAACATCCTGGGAAAAAAATCAATGGGGATCCCCAGAGAGTTCTCAAAATCAGAAGAAGACATGATGTACAGGCCTTCTTTAGCACTTTTATATGAGCTGGGAGGTGTAGTATAATACTCTTTCTACCAATCCTGACCTCGCCTGTGAGATGTAGAATCTCTGATATATTTACAGAACTACTCTCCTCTAATTTTTATTTCCAAAAATATGTTTTAAATAATAAATAAAAGAAGCCATAACCATGGAAAAACTTGAGCCATCCTTCCCTGATTTTAATCTCAGAGGTCTCCATTGTTTTATACTCCTTGGCTCTAGGGTTATGCTTAACAAATACAGTTACTGCTCTGTTCAGCATCAATATGGATTTCCAGAGCTTCCACACTGTTTTATAAACACTTTTCCTATGAATCAGCATTTCAGTTTATATTCAAAATGTCCATGAGTATAAGCCTGAATTAAAAAAAAAATACAATATTGTAAAAGGTAAAATAAGAGAATTATGGACTACTTATCACATTTTTTTTGTGAATGGCTTTATCACCAATTTGACAGTGAAGCTAAAATTTGTAGCATAGTCTGTTACTGATCCATTATTTTATCATCTTGCTTTCTATAAATACTGATTATTATACAAAAAATGTATTATTATTTACAAAATGAAAAATTGACAAATACAAGCGCATGTTGGAGTGCTGTTTCTAAGGTAATCGTCATGCTCGATACAGTTCTCATTGCTTTTAATGCAATGTTTCAAGCAGGGTACTATTCAGATGACATATATTAAATTATTCATTAATTTCATGTTTCTGATATTGCATCTTTATCTTGGGTTACTACATAGGATGTAACTACTTAGCATGTTCAAGTTTCCAGTTTGCTTTGAGAAGGTTTTTAATATTTGATTTGAGGTTTGGCACCTAATAAAATCAGGTTGCTACTTGTAGTTTTCAGTCCCTTTCCTAATATTATCTGAAGTCTTAAATTAAACATAATCTTTAAAGGGATTCTATAGTGCCAGGAATACAAAGCCTTTTTCCTGGCACTATAGGTTCCTTCAGCCCCCCTTTCTGCAGGGGGCCGAAGGAACCTTCTCGTGGTGCTGAAGTGGTTAAAACCCCTTCAGTCACTTACCTGAATCCAGAGCCGATGTCCCACGGTGCTGGGTCAGACTCTGCCCATGACCCTCCCCCGCCGACGTCAGCTACTGGGGAAACATAATGTGCATGTGCGGCAATGGCTGCACTTACATTAGGATTTCCCCATAGGAAAGCATTAAGGTCCAGCATCATTTAGATGACCAAAAGTCGTCTAAGCACCCGAAACCCCTACTAGTGGCTGTCTAGTAGACAGCCACAAGAGGAGGACTTAAACTTACCAGGTAAGTATTGCATTTTCTCAGAAACAGTAGGGTTAAGAGACATGGGACATTGCACCCAGACCACTTCAATGAGCTGAAGTGGTCTGGGTGTCTACAATGTCCCTTTATTAACTACATCATGGACACTACATACAGACAAAAAAGTTTGAGTAGATTTGAGTTAGGAAAAACACAGATCCTTCACAGGAAGCCAGGAACAAAAACCTTTCCTATTACATATACATTCAAATACACCAATACTTAAGTAAATATGTCTGTCTTTCAATCTTTTCCTGTTTACACACATTCCAAGTCATAATAAAAATATCATGTGTGTATATATACCTATGGTATCATATGAGATCATCCTGAGTAGAGACACTGCTAAATTATTGCAGTGCTGTAGCATGTCACTGTAATATGCAACATACTTGCAGATCTTTCAGAAAGCAAGCTGAATGCTGTAATATGAGCTGGGTCACTGTCAGATGTTTGATAACAGTGAAAAAAAGCTCTGAAAAGGAGAACAGGGAATTAATCTGAAAAGCAAACAGTGCTTCGGTTGCTAAGTGATAATAGCCTTACTTGCTCTGGTCCAGTTGATATGTATTGAGATCATATTTTATCATAACTGAATGAAGCTGGATGTATTATCCCAAGTATGTAGTTAGGTTAATAGGTGTTAGATATCACATTTTATTAGCTGTATTTGAGGAAAAATGCAACAGACAGAATGCTTGAGCTTTAAAATATAAACTTGGAGCTTTAAAGTGTATTAATTACATCTCAGGACCCCAAAGTCTAGGGATAGATATCAGGGGAGGGCTGGCAGTCTTAGACCTGGGGGGCAAATCCAGTCAAGTGGGCCATAGCACCACCGAATCAGCTCACCATCCATGCCCACCTTTTCCTGGTTTTATAATGGATAATGATGTTATGCTAATCGGTAGCTCTTTGCCATACCCAATCTGCGGCGCCATTACGCAGCAGCACTCTGACCTTTCTGAAACTCAGTTTCAGAAGCTGGTTCCTGCTGGGGGACCTGAAGATCTAGAATCATTTAGATTAAATTGTTATGGTAAACAGCATGGGTGCCTGCAGGGATTTTTCATCTTTTGCCAATATTTTCTTTTGAAATTTAGCATGCATTGTAATGCCAGCGCCGGCCAGTAGGTGGCGCTGTGGATGGAGAAAGGCAGGGATAGGAAGTTACATCCCTGCTTCTCTCTCCTGACTGACTCTGCAGAGGAGCAGCACAGAGTGCAGTCAGCAACTCCCAGACTGCAGAGACAGCCTACAGATCAGGTAAGTGAGGCATTGGGGGCAGCTTACAGATCAGGTAAGGGAGAGATGAGGGGGCAGACTACAGATCAGGTAAGTGAGGGATGGAGGGCAACTTACAGATCAGGTAAGTGAGGGATGGGGGGCAGCCTACACATCAGGTAAGTGAGGGATGAGGGGCAGCCTACAGATCAGGTAAGTGAGGGATTGGGGGCAGCTTACAGATCAGGTGAGGGAGAGATGAGGGGGGCAGACTACAGATCAGGTAAGTGAGGGATGGGGGGCAACTTACAGATCAGGTAAGTGAGGGAGGGGGGAAGACTACAGATTAGGTAAGTGAGGGATGGGGGGCAGCCTACAGATCAGGTAAGTGGGGCATGGGGGGGGCAGCTTACAAGAAGGGTCAAAAAGGAGCAGGAAGGTAAGCAGAAGAAAGAGCAGAAAGGAGAAGGCACAGCAATGACCAGGAAGGGACATTAAAGGAACACTATAGGGTCAGGAACACAAACATGTATTCCTGATCCTATAGTGCAAAGCCCACCATTTAGATGGCTTCCCCCACCCCCTTTAGCCCCCTTAAAAGTTA
Source organism: Pelobates cultripes (assembly GCA_933207985.1). Taxonomy (NCBI): domain Eukaryota; kingdom Metazoa; phylum Chordata; class Amphibia; order Anura; family Pelobatidae; genus Pelobates; species Pelobates cultripes. Next base: position 175,569,565 of record OW240912.1, read on the forward strand.
ATAAAACTCACCTTATTTCCAGCAATGCGTGGGTCTGCCAGCGTTGGCCCCGGTCTGGCAGAGCATTGAGACGCTGAACGGCACTGCTGCCTACTGTGCAGCACTGAGCCAGGAGGCACCTCCAGTGGCCATCTGAGGAGTGGCCACTTGGAGGTTTCCCTAGGGGCAATGTAAACACTGCCTTGTCTCTGAAAATGCAGCATTTGCACAAAAATGCCTGAAGGCAATGAATATACTCAACAGAACAACTACATTACACTGTAAGTTGCTCTGGTGACTATAGTGTCCCTTTAAAGAGCAGAAAGGGTCTGAAAGGAGCACAAAGGTAAAGTAGGAGAAGGAGCACAAAGGAAGAGAAAGTGTCAGCAGGGAGCTGGAAAGGGCAGCAAGGTACAGAAAGGGGCAGCAAGGAGCTGGAAAGGGCAGAAGAAGCACAAAGGTAAAGAAGGAGAAGGAGCAGAAAGGAACAGAAATGAGAAGGAATGGTCTGCAAGAAGCAGAAAGGGCCAGCAAGGAGCACAGAGGTAAAGGAGCAGAAAGAATCAGAAGGAGCACAAACGTAAAGTAGGAGAAGGAGCAGAAAGGAGAAGGAACAGAAATTATCAAGATGGGATATAGAGGAGCAGTAAGGGTCAACAATGAGCTGGAAGAGGCAGAAGGAGCACAGAGGTAAAGTAGGAAAAAGAGAAGAAGGGAACAGAAATGAGCAGGAATGGTCAGCAATGAGCAGAAAGGGTCGGCAAGGAGCAGAAAGGGGCAGCAAGGAACTGGAAGGGACAGAAGGAGTACAAAGGTAAAAGAGCAGAAATAATCAGAAGGAGCACAAAGGTAACGTAGGAAAAGAAGCAGAAAGGGTCAGCAAATATCAGGAACGGTCAGCAAGGAGCAGTAAGGTTCAGCAAGGAGCATTAAGGGTCTATAAGGAGCAGAAAGGGTCAGCAAGGATCAGGAAGGGTCAGCAAGGAGCAGGAAGGTTCAGCAAGGAGCAGGAAGGGACAGAGGAAGCACAAAGGAACAGGAGCAGAAAGAATCAGAAGTTGCACAAAGGTTAAGTAGGAGAAGGGGCAGCAAGGGTCTGCAAGGAGCCTGAAGGGTCTGCAAAGAGCAGGAAGGGACAGAAGAAGCAGAAAGAATCAGAAGTTACACAAAGGTAAAGTACGAGAAGAAGCAGAAAGGGGCAGCAAGGAGCAGAAAGGGACAGAAGGCGCACAAAGATAAAGGAGCAGAAAGAATCAGAAGTTGCACAAAGGTAAAGTAGGAGAATGAGTGGAAAGGAGCAGCAAGGAGCAGAAAGGGACAGAAGGAGCACAAAGGTAAAGTAAGAGCATGTGCAGAAAGGGTCAGCAAAGAGCTGGAAAGGCAGCAAGGAGCAGAAAGGGTCAGCAAAGATTTAGGCAGGGGTGGATCCAGAACCTTTTCTCAGGATAGGCAATGGTAGATTATTTAAAGGAACAATCCAGGCACAATAACCACTACAGCTCTATGTAGTGGTTATGGTGCCTGGAGTGCCGTGGTGCCCTCCCAGAATAAGTAGTCAAACTGTTTTAGAAAAGTTTGACATCTTACCTGGAGTCTGCCGGGATAGGTGCTCTAGTAGGTTATAGGGGTAGTAGTGTCTGTGTGTGTGTGTCTGGTGCAATGTGTGTGAGGAGTGAAGTTTGTGTGTGTGTGTGAGAGGTGCAGTGTGTGTGTGGGGTGCATAGAGGGATGCAGTGTGTGTTAGTGGTGCAGAGTGCGTGAGGGATGCAGTGTGTGTGTGGGGTGCAGTGTGCATGTGTGGAGGGGTACAGTTTATGTGTGCGTGTAAGGGGGCAATGTGTGTTTGTGAAAGGTGCAGTTTGTGTGTGTCTGAGGGATGCCATGTGTGTGTGTGTGTGTGTGAAGAGTGCAGTTTGTGTATGTTAGGGATGCAGTGTATTGAGGTGTGTAGTGTGCATGAGGGGTACAGTGTGTGTGTCGGGAGTACAGTGTGTGGGGGGTACAGTATGAGTGTGTGGGGGTACAGTGTGTGAGGGGTACAGTGTGTGCAGGGTATAATATGTGTGGGAGGTACAGTGTGTTTGTGGAGGGTACAGTGTGTGTGTTGGGTGCTTTGTGTGTTTGGTGTAGTGTGTGTGTAGGGGGTACAGTGTGTGTGGGGGTACAGTGTGTGTGTGTTGGGTGCTTTGTGTGTTTGGTGTACAGTGTGTGTGGGGGGTACAGTGGGGGTACTTGGGGTACAGTGTGTGGGGGGGTACAGTGTGTGGGGTGGGAAATATGTGGTGGGGGTAGTGTGTGAATGTGAAAGTTTTTGTGTGTGTGGAGGTAGTAGGGAAGATTAAAAAAAAAAATATATATATATATATATGTATATATATGTGTGTGTGTGTTTGTTTTTTTAAATTTAAATGAATAATCTTTAGATCCCCCCTTCCTTCTTACCTTTCCCATGGAGGGGGGATCTTTCTCAATCTCTGGTGGTCCGGTGGAGAAGCCCTGGCGGTCCTAGTGGTGAGAGTGAACTCTAGCCTGCAGCCCGTGGTAACTGTGGCAACACTCCGTGCTCGCGAGAGGAGAACCCAGAGGAGCTGCAGCTCCCAGGTCCTCTCGCCCTACCCTGCTGGCTGTCAGTAATGTGCCTGTGGGCCAGAGGGGAGATCTCTGATCCCCCCCACGGTCCATGAAGGCACATAGCAGGGCGAGCGCTTGAATAGCATTTTTTTTTAAATGTAATAGATGTACAGTATGTAGAAACACAGATCAGAATATATAAAAAAAAAAATGCACTTTATATCAACTAACACTAAAATGTCTTATGAAATTAGAGATCTCATCTGTTGTACTACTAAAATGTAATATACCTGTTGGAATGCCATTGAGGCCTCCAATACGTTGGGATGACCTCACAATGTTTAAAAACAAGATTGGCAGAACATTGCCGCAATATTATCAAAGGTTATCCCAACAACTCTGTTTCAAAACATTTTCTAATCCATAATAAAAATACAAAGCATCTAAAATGTATAGGAATTCAGAAATGTAAATTCCTTTGGAGAGGTGGAGATCTTAAAAAACAATTTAGGCCAAAAAGAAATGAATTGGGTTTTTAATTTAAAAACCCTGTTCCCAAAAGGCCTGAATGTAGAGTTTGACCTTTTTAACTTTTTAAGAATTTATCCTATTCTTTCCTATACAATATATATATATATATATATATATATATATATATATATATATATATATATATATATATATATCTTTACCCCCCCTTTATATTGTTTATTCCTATACATATACATTTTTACATACTTTCTCAGTTTTATTGCTTTATGCATCTACAGTCTTATATAAAACTGATTTTATCTTTATTTTATTTTAACATTCTGTATATCCTATAATGGTATATCCTATAAGCATTTTCAATCTGCTGATTGTTTAGACCTTATATAAACCCAAATGTGCCAGGCTAATACTATGTACCCTTGAAGAAGCCGGGTTGTGGACTTTTAATATGTTTTACTACTGTGTTAATAAAGTTATTTTGGCTACTTTTACATTGAGTGTGCCATTTAACTCTTTTTACTCCATTATTATTATTTTTTTATTTTATTGCCTGGTATCCTGATTTTACTCCCAGCAAGAACTACTCAATAAATCCTTTGGCGGGGATTATTCCACCCGCGCCCTATCCATAGAGCAGTTTGTCTGTCAAATGTGAGTAATATTCTCTTATTAATTTTCCAGTTGATTTTATACAGTGAGCACTCTTGTTGCTTCTTTTTATTTTTTGGTCCACACATCATTGAAACCATTCTTCACGTATCCTATAAGTGGGGATTGTACCATTGTACTCCTTTCATACTAGAGCTGGTTTAAAGCTCTAAAAAACGTGAGTAGGACCATATATATTTTTATTCTTATTTTTACATTTTATGGACATACTGCACCATTATCCTCTCCTTCTTTCCACATACGGACCGCATCTGATATCCCTACAAGAACATTTTCCTTGAACAACTTCGTGATTTCTACTCCGGTAAATATATACCATCATCTTTTATTGGACTCTCTATCTTGGATATATATTTAATAATTGATATTTTATTTTGTATTATTCTATTTATCTTATTTTATATTTATTTGTATTTTAGGTCTCTTATTCTATCCCATTTTTAAGTGTATCTATCTATTGTAGACCTATTTAAGGTATCTTATGCTGGTTATAATATTCTCACCAGTGTCTTCTTAGAGTGGCACTAATCCTTTTTTTTATATTTGGTATTAGGAGAGAAGAAGTAGAGTAGCAGACATAGAGACAAATTCGGAATGCATGCATAAATAAAATTTACAAAAATGGTAATGAATGTTAAAATTCAGAATACAATATTATGCTACTCTACCCTCTTAGGAGAAAGAATGTGACCCAGAAACACAGTATCGGTCTCTGTGGCATCTATATAACTCATAGCATAAATATCTGTTTAACAATCAACACGTTCTAGCTATGTTCAGTAAAACAAATATAAAAAAAAATTTTTTTGGACAAACACAAGTAAAAATAAACATTGTGATATGAAACCTATAATGTGCATTTCACTTGAAAAAAAGGGGGTTGAAAAAAAGAGCGAGAGAGAGAAAGAAAACTGGGCTAATAAAATGACCTAAAACAAGTTACAATGAAAATCATGAAGGTAATAGGAAGAGTATTGCTACAATGTTGTGGTCTCATTGCTAATATTCCAGGGATCCTGTGAAATGTAATTATGTAAACTAGGTTGATTTATGTTATTTTATTTTAATTGAAAGAACTGATTTTGTCTTCTATAATGAGAGTATCTTGGACTCTCTTGGGTGATAAAGTAATGCAATCCAGGGTCAATTCTATTGTGAGTGCAGATAACTGTTTTAATATTATTTATATGTTAGACTTTTTATGGAGTGAGAATATTGACAGTTATAGACATTTTTTTACTTGTGCACCAATTTTCTTTAAGCTTATCTGGTGCAAAGTTCAGATCACGTTTTTCGTTATTCTACTGATATACTAAAACTGCAAAGCTCACAACATTTCACAGGAAGAAACGAAAATATTTCTGCATGTGTGCTTTATAACATCTTTAACTAAGCAAGTGAGAAAGTGCTTAAGTATTTGTTAGTGCGATATTAACACTTTCACATTTCAATTTATTTGAGAACAGTAAAACAAGCCTTTTAAAGCTGTTATGATATAATTTTATCTTTAGCTTTTATGTTTAAATCTAACCTAATTTAATGTTTTGAATCAGTAAATAGACATCATTTTAGCAAATCGATTTGTTGGTCGCTATTGGCTAAATGATCATGTACGGGTGATTAAATGACACCCCAATACCACCTCCTCAAGTAAGCCACTGAAACATTTACTCTAGGAGCAGATATCATACTCAGTTGTAACAGTCTTCAACAAGAGGTGCCATTGATCCTAAAAAAAAAAAAAAGTGTGATTATATTCTGTATTTAGGTAAATATTTATTCAGAATGTTATATTCACTTAAGATCAACAGCACAACATCTATGATGCAGTTAACTATACTTGCTGAATGACTTAAGCAGGATTCAAGTGAATGTAGGAAATTAAATTTTACTTGGAACAAGGAACAACAAGGATGCAGAGTAACAGAAACAAGCAAACCTGTTAACAGAAAAATATAATAGTTCATTCTATAATTATGTAAAGTGGAAACAGCTCCACCTGTTGTGCAATCTGCAATATATACTAATTATTTATAATAACTTATTTACATTTTCACTTGTATTAATCTTGAAAGAATGTTGTCTGGATTTTGCAATTCAGGCTGAAATCTGGACCTAAATGCTTTTTATCCGTGCATGGATGCTATATCATTTTGAAGAAAATAATTTGGACTACCCAAAAATATTATATTCAGCAGCATTTGGTTCATTGATCATTGCACTTTGGGCAAAGATTGCACAAGCAACTTATACCCTGGTAGTGAATTAGGGATAACAACACACTATGCAACTATGTGCAATGTCAATCAGCAGTGGCTCAGGCCAGTAAGGTATTGTCATGTATAAAAAAGGGCATTCATTCTCAGGATGAGAATAATTTTGCCTCGTTATAAATCACTGGTTAGACCACATATTGAATATGCTGTGCAATTTTGGGCACCTGTTTTAAAGAAGGATATTATGGCACTGGAAAAAGTGCAAAGGCGGGTTACAAAATTAATACAATGAATTTTAGTTGAAGAAAGGTTAACAAATTTAAACCTCCTTATTTCAGAAAAACTTCACCTCAGAGTAGATATGGTGACATTATACAAATCTATTCAGAGCCAATACATAGTACCCAAGGTGACTGGAAGAAAGAAGATTCAGTCTAAGGCAAAGGAAAGTTGTTATCTTTTACCAATACAATGAGGATGTTGAATTCTTTGCCTGAAGAAGTGGTTTTATTGGAGTCTGTACAGATACTTAACCCCTTAAGGACACAGCTTCAGAAGCTTGACTTACGCTTAATGACACAAGCAATTTTTGCATTTTCTTGCTGTTTGCGTTCAACTGCAATTTGCATCTCTCTCATTTATTGCACCGACACATATTATATACTGTTTTTTAAAGGACAGAAAGGGCTTTAATTTGATATAACATATATATATATAAATGCTTACTTATTATAAAAAAAATACAGAAAAATGCAAAAAAAATGAAAAATATTGTTTTTTTTTACAGTTTTTGCAATAATAATGTGTGCATAATTAGTGCAGGTTAAGGAAAGTAATTAAAAATAAATTTATTTATTTGTTCTGATTTACAGAATATATAATGTGTCTGGGATTTTAAGTTTTTTTTGGTAGTTACAGGTCACAAAGCACAAGGAGTAAAATAAAATTTTAATGTGGAGCGATTTTAGAATTTGGTATGTTTGTCTTGTAAGCTTAATAGCCATAAAAGAAAACAAAATTGCCACACAAAAGTATATATTTATATAAAGTAGACATCACGGGCTATTTACCTAAGGTTGTTTTGACACTTTCTACTTAGCCATTTCACCGCCAACCTCTGCTAAATATTGGAGTAAAATTGTGTTCTTTTTGGTTTTTGGCACACAAACTTATAACAGAGAAATTCTCGTGTATATTTTGTAAAGTTGGTGCGTGCTATTCCTGTACAAAGTTTTATTTTGTGTTCTGTTACATCTGCTGAGTAAAATGACACCCCCATTGTATGTCTTTTGCACTATTTCGTGAAGTTACAGTGCCATACAGGATACCTGTCCTTTTCAGTATTCACAGTAGAATTTTGAGAGATGAATTTAATGAGCCTTAGCTTCCATTTGGGTATTATAACAGTTTGACTGTTCAAAAAAACCCCCACAAAGGCCTACCATTTGTAAAAGTAGACACTCCAGGGTATCTTATAAGGTGCATATTGTGCCTTAACATGCCCCCATTTTTTCACCAATATATGCCAAAGTATGTGGTAAAAAAAATTTTGTGCATTTTTTACATACGGATTGCATTTTTGCTGGGCGTTTTGTATATTTCATATGTGCCACTAAGTTCAAACCCCCCAAATTATGCTCAGCTAAGTCTTCTGAGTAAAATGACACCCCATATGAATGTCTTTGGCACTATTTCGTGAAGCTACAGTGCCATATAGGAGACCTGTCCTTTACAGTATTCACAGTAGAATTTTGAGAGATGGATTTAATGAGCCTTAGCTTCCATTTGGGGTATTATAACAGTTTGACTGTTCAAAAAACCCCCACAAAGGCCTACCATTTGTAAAAGTAGACACTCCAGGGTATCTCATAAGGTGCATATTGTGCCTTAACATACCCCCATTTTTTCACCAATATATGCCAAAGTATGTGGTAAAAAAATTATTTTGTGCATTTTTTACATACGGATTGCATTTTTGCTGGGTGTTTTGTATATTTCATATGTGCCACTAAGTTCAAACCTCCCAAATTATGCTCAGCTAAGTCTTTTGAGTAAAAATACACCCCCAATGAATGTCTTTGTCACTATTTTGTGAAGCTACAGTGCCATATAGGAGACCAAGCCATATCCGTTTTTACCAAACTTTGAATTTTGACGCTGGGCCTATGTGCAATTTCCAAGCATCTTCGCAGGTTTTAAATTCAATCTACCCCACAAAGGCCTACCATTTCTTAAAGTAGACACCCCAGGGTGTTTCAAAAGGTATAGTTTGAACCTTAGCGTGGGATCATTTTTCCGCTAGCTTGTACCAGATGTAGTGGTAATAAGCATTTTTTCTGCCTTTTTGACATACAAAGTGAGTTTGCACAGTATATTTTGCAAACCTTATGTGTGCTACGACTGTATAATACTTCATATGTTGCTCAGCTATGTCGGCTGAGTACAGCAATACCCCCGTATGTACCTTTGCCAGGTATGTGTGGACATCGGAGGGGCACATTTGGGACACAGCCATTCCAGTTTTTTTCAAACTTTGAATTTTTATGCTGTGCCTATGTCCCATTTTAGAGTATTTTACCAGGCTATATAATCCAAATTCCCCATAAAGCCATACCATTTCTTAAAGAAGACATCCCAGGGTATTTCAAAAAGGCATATTTTGAACCTCAGCGTGGGATCATTTTTCCGCTAGCTTGTACCAAGTGTAGTGGTAATAAGCATTTTTCTGCCTTTTTGACATACAAAGTGAGTTTGCACAGTATATTTTGCAAACCTTATGTGTGCTACGACTGTATAATACTTCATATGTTGCTCAGCTATGTCGGCTGAGTACAGCAATACCCCCGTATGTACCTTTGCCAGGTATATGTGGATGTTGAAGGGGCGCATTTGAGACGCAGCCATTCAGTTTTTTTCTAACTTTGAAGTTTTACGCTGTGTCCATGTTCCAATTTGGAATAGTTTAGACGGTTGGTTATTGAAACTTCCCCACAAACACATACTATTTATTAAAGAATACACCCTGGGGTAATTCAAAAGGCATATTTTGAACCTTGGCGTGGGATAATTTTTTCTCTAGTTTGTTCCAGGTGTAGTGGTAATGAGCGTTTTTAAAATGTATTTTTTTACTTTTTATAACTTTTTACTTTTAAAAACTAGTTTTTAAACTTTTGTTTTGCTTATAAATTTTTTTTAAACTTTCCTAAACTTTCTTAAAACTTTTTTACAGATTTAACATTTTTCTAAGCTATTTTTTTTACTGTTAACCCCTAACTAGCAGTACGCAGCACTAACAGTAAATTCCCCATTTTCCCATAACTCCCACCCACCCCAGCTAGCAAAATATATAGTTATAAAATATTTAAATTAATTAATTAAATAAATTGAACCCCTGAGGGTTAAAAAAAATAAATAAAAGTTAATCCTCAGGGGTTAAAAAAAATTAGATCACAGTATAATACTGTGATCTCTATTTGATCGCTGTAGGCAGTGATCGACTGGCAGGGAAGGGGTTAATTTTTATTTGGACTAGGTAAAGTGTGTTTTTTTGTTTTTATTACTTAAATGTTATTAAAACATTTTTTTAAGCTTAATTTTTAACTTTTTAAAGTTTCTTTTAAAACTTTTTTTTAACGTTAACCCCTAGTTAGCCTAACGTCAAATCCCCCAATTCCCCACTAACTTCCACCTACCCCAGCTATCTAAATATATAATTTAAAAATAATTTAATTAATTAATTTAATTAATTTAACCCCTGAGGGTTAAAAAAAAAAAGAATTAACCCTCAGGGGTTAAAAAAAAAAATCAGATCATAGTAAAATGTAATCCCTGCCAATTGATCACTGTAGTCAGTGATCAATTGGCAGGGAAGGGGTTAATTATTTATTAAAATGGGTAAGGGGGGGGACACTTTAAATTAACTTTATTTTTTTTTCCAGCAGGGGGCAGGATCAGCACTGATCCGGCTCCCTGCACTTCACACAGAACCCGGAAGTGCAGGGAGCCGGTAGGTAAGTATTCAGAGCACATGTGCTCGCTCCGACTTGTGGTCAGAGCGAGCACATGTGCTGGGCAGCTTGACCGGGTGCTCCCGGTATGCCTCCAATGCAGAGGCATACCGGGAGCACCATTAACCCCGCGATCGCCGCGATAGCGGCGATCCGGGGTTAATTTTACCGCGTGACGGACGAGGTCCGTCACCCGTCATTAAGGGTCTCCCCTGTGTGACGGACCTCGTCCGTCACCCGTCCTGAAGGGGTTAAACAGCAACTAGATGCATACTTGCAAAAACATAATATAACAATGATATAATAGGGTAATAGCTTCTTGATCAAAGGATAAATCTGACTGCATTCCAAGGTCAAGAAGGAATTGTATTTCCTAGTTTGTTGCAAAAGTGCTTCAAACTGGATTTTTGCCTTCTTTTGGAAGGCAAAAAACAGATGTGAGGAAGGCTGAACTTGATCGACACATGTCTCTTTTCAGGCTAATTAACTATGTAAATAACTATGTGACCAATAGAGGGAAATAATGGAGGAGCAGTAAAAAAAAAAGAAATCTATATGTATATATTTATTAAACATAATTTATAAATATAGATTATTTTAAGGTTCCTCCTATTTTCTATCTATTGGTCTCTTACACATTGTGTATATATTTTGCAGTTCACTGAGGGCATTATCTGGACATTTGATTCACAGATCAAGTGAGTAAAAATAAACAGAAGGAAACAGTAGCAAAGGAGAAAAAGAAGAGAAGCAGCAATAAATCTATGTTTATAAACAGTTATATAGACTGAAAAAAGACTTATGTCAATCAAGTTCAGCCTTTCTCTGATTTTGCTGTTGATCCTAAAGAAGGCAAAGAAACCCTAGTTTAAAACTCTCCAATTTTGCAAAAAGTAGGGTAAAAAATATCTACTTGACCCCAGAATGTCAATTGGATCTCTCCTTGGATTGAAGCTGTTACCCCATGTATTAAAAAAAAACAAAATATCCCTGAATACTATGTTTTGTAAGTATTAATTCAATTGTTGTTTAAACATCTATATGGACTCTGATAAAACCACCTCTTCAGGCAGAGAATTCCACTTCCTTATCATTCTTATTGTATAGAACCCTTTACTTTGACTTAGATGAAATCTCATTTCTTCCAGTTTAAATGAGTGACATTTAGATTTCTAGACAATGGTTTGTATATTTGTATAATGCTATCATGCTATCTCTCTCAGGCACCATTTTTCCACACTAAATGGATTTAATTTTGTTAACCTTTCTTCATAACTAAAATCTTCTATTCCTTTTATTACTTTGTAGCCCGGCTCTGCTCTTTTTCTAGTGCCATAATATAATTCCTTGGAACAGATGTCGAAATTGCACAGCATATTCAAGATGCGGTCTTACGATTTGTAACGAAGCAAAATTATATTTTCATCCCGAGGATTAGTGTCCATTTTTTTAATGACTATACCTTACTAGCCTTAGCAACTGCTGATTTACATTGCACATTGTTGCCTAGCTTGTTGTCTATAACAATTACCAAATCCTTCTCATGTCTTGTTATCTCTAAATCCCTACCATTTGGGGTGTTAGTTGCTTGTGCATTCTTCAACCCGAAGTGCATAACTTTGCATTTATCTACATTAAATTTTATCTGCCCTTTGAGTTCCCAGTGCCTTGATTTATCTAAATCCCTCTGCAGCGAAGTAATATTCTGTTCACAGTGTATTAACTTACCTAGTTTTATAACATCTGTAAGCACTGTTACCTGACTTTCAATGCTTATTTTAAAATCATTTATAAATATGTTGAATAGAAGTGATCATAAAACAGAAAGCCTTGAGGGACATTACGTACTACTTTTGTCCATCTTGAAAATGTACCATTAATGACAAATCTCTGTATTCTATCTTTAAGCCAATGTTCTATCCAAGAATATCTAGACCAATTTATTTTAGTTTGAACACTAACCTATTGTTTGAAACAGTAGTGAACGCCTTGTCAAAATTCAAGTAGATCACATCCACAGCAACACCCTGATATATATTTCTACTTACTTCTTCAAAGAATGCAATTTAGTTAGTTTGACATGACCTGTTTCATAAATTCATGCAGATATTTTTTTTTACTAATAACAATGTTCTTCTCAGTGAATGCCTGAATATTATCCCTTAATAAACCTTCAAATACGTTTCCAGCCACATTAGTTAAGCTAACCAGGACTATAATTATATATATATATATATATATATATATATATATATATATATATATAGATAGATATATATATATATATATATATATATATATATATATATATTACATAAATATAGGTTATTTTTACTGTTTCTTCTTTTTTACCCTCTATTGCTTACTTCCCTCTTGTTCTGTGAATAAAATCAACATTTAGTGGCTGTCCCCTAACCATTAATGATCTATTTTTTCCCATTATACCTTTTTTTGGTTGCACAGACAGAACTCCGAAGCATGAAACAAATTAAACAGCTCATCCTGTGCTTAGACTATAAAATAATTGGATGCGAGGGATTATCACTACAGCGATAAGAAATATTAAAACCACTCCAAGTGCCCCAGTTGAAAGGTGGTACTCTGGATCTCTATTTTAGTTTTTTTGGTCTACAGTAAAATGTGGGGAAAATGGAGCCAAATTGAATTAGTGTGTTGGTGTATCTTCCCTTAACAAAAATCAGATTGGTGGCACATTTTTACTTTGAATGGAGTAAACCACTAGGTATTCCTTCATTTTGTGCCTGTCCTTGCATATTGGCTATAGAGACACAAAAAAACAAAACAAAAGTGAAAATATATATGATAAAGATTTCTCTTAGCAATCTGTGATTTATTTTTTTTGGCGTCTGCTGTTTGTTAAATGGACAATAAGTGTAGTTCTGTGCAAACATATATTTGATAAGAGGTAGAGGTACTTCAATACATCTCTTTCTAAAGACCATCTGTTTAAAGATTCAATCTTGTCAAAATCTGTGGCAATGTCATTAGCACAAACAATGCGACCAATATATTATATTTTTCTCTGTCAGAGTTGACATTTGTAAGGGAGATAATTTCGGTCCATTGGTTTCAAGAAGATCTGTTACTTTTACAAAGCTGCTTTCTTGTCATCTGACAATGCAAGCACAGTACAATGAGGTCAGCATCAACCATACAGGATAGCACTTACATGAAATTCTTACTATTGCTCTGATTTTTAATAAAAGTCTTCTAAGTGACTTATGTTGGATTCATGCTACATAACAGGTTATCAGGCTGAAAATATACTAATGGAGAGAACATAAACAAAAGGCTTTGCTTTCATCAAAATTAGCATTATGAAGGTAAGATAACAGATACATTAGTGGCTTTGGATATGACACAGACAATCATTTCTAGGGAAAAGAACAATATCAAAAGATTTTGAAAACTTGTTAAGTTACATTGTTTTATAAACCTGACGATTTTTGTTTGCTTGCAACATGAATATAATTCCTTGATATAGTAAATTTGTGACGAATGTGTAATGTATGCCCTTTATGAAACAAGTAAATAGAGGAATGGCTTTGCCTGTAGTCTTAGATGATAAGTGCTAGGAGGAAATTGGTGCAGCCAAAGTGGAGGAATTAATTTTGCAAGGAAGACATATTCTCTATCTACTCAATACTCTCTCCACTAAATGATGTATTAAAATTAGGGATTAGGTGTGTCAAGACTCAGCAGTATAGAAAAACTAGGTAGAGTAAAAGAAAGGATAGTCGATAAAATTAATATAGCTCATATTAAGCTATTGGATTTTAGTATTGTAAGATGTCAGCATAAATTTAGAACAACCATATTGTAATACTGTACAGACTGGGCCTACCGCAAATACGCCCGCCAGCACAATACCACACTGGACCGTCGCAGCAGCAGACACAGAGTCAACGACAGACACTCAGAGACCGAGAGAGATCTCAACCACGTTTCTCGGCACAAGCACCAAATCCCACAAACTGATCAGCACCGAAGGAAGGTAGAGCAAAGACCCTCACCACTTGCACCTCTTGACTATGGCATAACCGGACTGCTACGAGAGGCCTCAGTAAGAACACCAATTGACTATGGCAAAACCGGACTGCTATGAGAGGCCTCAGTAAGGAATGAACCACAGGACAGCACCATGGACTACTACCAATGACCCACATCAACAGGCAACAAGGGTAACGCAGGGCTTACCCTGATAACCCACCCATTTACCTCTACCATATTGTTACTCTATTCTTTGCTAACTCACTCTCATCCACATCACTCTAATCTATGCTACCATGCAAAATGTCATTTATGTAGACTTTTTTTTTTTTTTAAAACACCTTGGGGCACCAACTGCAATAGGGAGGAGGGTGGCTGGGACACCTGATGTGGGAGCGGTTGCCTCCATGGCGCCCGCGACTACAATCCTTGGCGCCATGGCAGCAATGGTCAAAACGGGGGAGACTGGTACCGTTAGAACAACAGAAATTAACGGGGCAACACCACTCACCCACAGCCAGCAAACAAGAGGCCAAAGACTAGGACATGTATCACTAGGCTAGCCCCCCCACGGAGAAAGGCGGCACCAGGAAACCAAAGGCAAAAATAGATCATGCAGTACCACTCGCCGAAACACTGGCAAATGCTTAAAGCTTGCTTCGTTGTCTAGATAACCGTTATATTCTATGCCGAGCCTGTAAGTACCAAACGCTTCCTGTCATATGTCCACTGTTGCCAAGGCAACTTATACAGAGACGCATGCAGCACAGACACCTTTTACCACAAGTTGTAAAGATGTTGCAAATGCTACACAAAATAATCAGATGGCAAGCCCAATGTTTACAGTTTGCTTTGTTGTTTAAGGTTTTACATTTTAACATGTAATACTGTGATGTAATGATGTATAAAAAGTTAAGAGCCCACTGTTAGGCAGACCCCACATCCGATCAAGCTGTGCATAACGCTGAAAATAGCACACAGACACACAGCACAGTACAGTACAACCCTTTGCTCCTTCCCCCCTTTCCCCTCCCCCAATACATGCCTTGCCTCTCCACCCCTCCACATGCTCAGACAACTTCTCTCTATTAGGCAGGTCACAGACGATGGTTGCCAAAACTTGCACACATCTCCCCCACTCGACACAACCCTTCCTGGACTCACTACACCAGCCTTCCAGAGGAGGTGCAAGTCCCCAGCCTGAAAAATAACTGGCCAGTTTGATAAACCCAGCTCTTATTCAACTATCCCCTCTTTTGTGGGAACCCCCCTCCGTGCACGTCGGCCTTCCCTTGCGGGCTTGACGCCACCTTAACACCCACCAGGGAAACCTCTTCTACTAAGTCGGGTCCTTCCCCCAGCTAATTAACTATTTTTCTAGCCTCTCCCCCTCTGGCAACTAGCTGCCTTCCAGCCACTGCTCTCCAATTCCCTTACATCCCCACCCACAAATACTCTTACCCATCCCCCCCGCCTGCACTAGCCCCAAACCTTGCTGACCTACCCAACCACAGCAGTGACATGGCACCAACGGCTCTCAGAATCCACTTCACTTCCCTCAATGTGAAAGGCCTCAACACCCCCGGCAAATGCCAAGGTATACTCCGCTGGGCGAACTGCACAGGAGCGGACATCATCTTACTTCAAGAGACACACTTCACCGACCCAAAACACTTCCCCCTCGTCAACAGGCACTTTATCAGATATTACCTAGCCAACTCACTGGACCCTAAAACTAAGGGAGTCGCACTTCTACTACGCAAATCATGCCCACTAGAAGACATTCAGACCCTCAAAGACCCTGTGGGCAGGTACCTCTTCCTCACGGGACACATTAGCACAACAAAACTGACCATATGCTCCCTATATGCTCTACATTCTGGGAGCTCCTCAAGACCCACCTCCTTAGCCTGTCAGCTAAAAACTTGATAATCGGGGGAGACCTCACCACGACCCACATCCCTGCCATCGACCGCAGAACTCAAGAAGGCAGAACACCAACAGCAACCAGGAACGACAAACTATTTGCCAAATTCTTATACAGCATACTCTTTCTTGACGCATAGAGGGCCCATCACCCCTCTACACAAGATTTCACCTTTTTTTCCCCATACTCACCATTCATGCTCCAGAATCGATGGGTTCCTCATATAGCCCACAATTCTGCCCTGGAGCACCCACACGCATATAGGCAACATCACTTGGTCAGACCACACAGAGGTTTCTATAACTATACAAATACCCAACCTCACCCACCCCTGGGCTTGGCACCTCAATCCCATGATCCTTCGAGACAAGGTGATGATCCAAAACTTAACAAACAGCATCCGGGAATACTTTGACATAAACACGAAAGAAGATACCCATCTGGTGATGGTCTGAGCCGCTCACAAAGCGACCATCAGAGGCAACCTCATAGCCATGGCCACTGTCCTCAAAAAAGAGTACCAACGAGACCTAACAGAAGCCCTTACGGAACTGAAGAGACTAGAAACGCTTCACAAACAACAACCAACTGAAAGAATACTAACCCAACTAACGGCCATGCGAGACCTCCTAAAAACACTTTCAGTGACAGACGAAGCGAGAAACCTAATGTGAACCAAACAGAAATTCCATGAAAATGTCAACAAGGACGACTCCCCCTTGGTGCATTGCCTCAAAAAACAACAGGAGAAAAAGAAAAACTCCAAGATCTGCACACAAGATGGAACGATCTCGAACAAAATAGCACAATAATTCCTGCAGTACTGTACCAATCTCTACAACCACGCCCCCATGCCACCAGACTACGAAGTAGACCAAATGGCATGCATAACCGCCTTTCTACAACCCCTCAACTTACCCTCCCTTCCCACCGAGGCCAAAGACCGATTGGCAGCACCCCTTGAAACAGAAGAGATCATCACGGTGTTTAGACGTCCTGGCCCAGACGGCTTCATGGCCATCTATTATAAAACTTTTCAGAACCTGCTTATCCCTCATTTATGCAAGATCTTTAATTCGCTCCTACAGGGTCACTCCCTTCTACCACAGATGCTCAAGGAATACATTTGCCTCCTTACTAAACCGGACAAAGAACACGTGGACCCTGGCCAATACAGACCGATCTCCCTCCTAAACACCGACCTAAAAAAAATACTCACCAAGGCACTAGCCAATCGCATCAACCCTTATCTCCCTAAATTGATCCATCCAGACCAAGTCAGTTTCATTCCCAGATGAAAGGCAGCGAATAACACGAGAAGAGCCTTTGATACAATCTGGTACACCCAACACAAGAGACTCCCATCAGTGGTACTCGCACTGGACGCAGAGAAGGCATGTGACCACCTTCTCTGGCTCTATCTGTTCACAGTGCTTCGGCACTTAGGATTCTTCACCAAATTTTTAAATACATTATCCTCACTATGCGACCACCCTACAGGATGGCTCCTACACCCCAACATCGAAGCTCAAACATTTACTATCGCAAACTGCACCAGACAAAGCTGCCGTCTCTCCCCTTTACTTTTTGCCATCTCCCAGGAACCCCTGCTGCAGGCCATATGCACTCACCCAAACATCCAAGGCATCAGGATCAGACAAGAAACCTACAAGGTGTCAGGTATAGCATGGCATGTATTTCGTCGCCGGAACCCACTTCCGGGTTCACGGCGCTCAGCCCCGCCCTTTTTTCTGACGCGGTCCCTCCACGATACTTAGGAAGACCGCGCCAGATTCAAAGGGCTGGATTATTCGCACAGATGCTGCAGAAAGATCAGCTGCTCTACTTTTGATCCTACCTGCTCCACTTCTAGACCTCGGCTAGTAAAACGGATTTCTACCTTCTCCACTTCTCGACCTCGGCTTGTAAACGGATTTCTACCTTCTCCACTTCTCGACCTCGGCTTGTAAACGGATTTCTACCTTCTCCACTCCTAGACCTCGGCTTGTAACTCTGAATTCTACCTTCTCCACTCCCAGACCTCGGCTTGTTAAAACGGACTTCCCCACTCTCCACTCCTAGTTCTCAGCTTGTTGAAACGGACTTCTAATTTCTCCTTCATTGGGTGAATTAACCCTTCCAGTGCCAGAACTGCCTTTAAGTTAAGTAATACTTTTACCAAACAAGCCAATTCCTATTATTTATGTTACACAGTATCTAAAACTCACTAAAGTGTCACTTTGTCTAATTATACCTCTTATTCATAAGGGATTGCTTCAAAGCCTAATTTTTCCTTCATGTGTATTTAAAGGTACAGTGACCATTGTTTCATATCAATATAAAAGGAGGTGAAACTTATTGTTGCTGCAACCAGGAAATTCTGCAGTTGAGTTCCAATTAAAGAAGTATTACAAAATAAATATTACAGAATAATCCAGCCTAATTTAATGGAAGCAGCAGATATCAACTCTCAAGTTTCTGCCCTAACCAATAGAGTGGATACGATTGCTCAAGGGTTACAGGAACTGCAAATTACAAATGAGAGAATATTAACCTATGTTAGAGACATTCAAGGTCATCTTCCTCATGCCGCTCTTCAATCGGCTGGTGATCCTGCTGTCTATAATCCAGAAAAATTTTATGGAGATAGAACAAAGTACAGAGAGTTTTTGAATTCTTGCAAACTACTAATAGCTTTAAAACCTAGATCTTATCCCACCGAAAGATCCAAAGTCTGTTCAGTGATCTCTTTTTTAAGAGGTGAACCTATGGCCTGGGCCCATTCCTTTTTGGAAAATGATGATCCCATATTAGATTCATTGGATAAGTTCTTTGAAGCTATGTCTTTATTATATGAAGATCCTTTTAAACAAACTACTGCTGATTTAACCATCAGAACATTACACCAAAAGAATAGACCTGTTGAAGATTATATTGCAGAATTCAAAAGATGGGCTACAGAAACCCAATGGAATGACATTACTTTACGCAATCAATTCCGTCTCGGATTATCTGAAGCTGTGAAAGATGAACTCTCTCGTACAGAACTTCCTCCTACCTTAAATGCATTGATTCAACTGTCCATCAGTATTGATAGACGTCTAAGAGAAAGAAAAGCTGAAAGGGTTCTTACTAATTCTACCTGGAGAAAACCTTTCACTACTCTAAAACTACCTGAAAAAATTCCTCCACAAACTGAACCTATGGAAGTAGGTATAATAAAAAGTCCTCTTACTTCTGAAGAAAGAATAAGAAGGAGACAACTAAACTTATGTATGTATTGTGCTTCGAACGAACATCTAATTTCCGAATGTCCTCTACTAAAACATTCAAAAGGTGGTAAGCTTCATTCATCTACCTCTATATTGAACGTTTTTCAAAAAAGAAAAGCATCTACTTATTTTTCTATATCTCTCATATTACAGTGGGATACAAAAAGAATCGTGACTGAGGCCATCATTGATTCTGGTGCTAATGGAACTTTTCTTGATTTTTCTTTTGTTTCAAAAAATAAAATTCCTTGTGTTCAAAAAACTAACTTTATTCCAATCAGAGTTATTGACGGTTCATTTATATCCTCAGGACCCATCAAAGATGAGACAATCCCTCTAAGAATGATTACCAACAACGTACATTTGAATTCATTACATTTGATATTATTAAATCTCCACTTTATCCCGTCATTCTAGGAATTAATTGGTTAAAAACCCATGATCCTTTAATTAAGTGGTCTCCCTTCTCCATCTCCTTTGCTTCTGATTTCTGTAAAAAAACGTGCTTACAACACATTCCTATTCTCCAAACTACTGTAGAACCAGTTATACCTCCATTCTACTCCGATTTTGCAGATGTCTTTTGTAAAAAAGAAGCGGAAACACTTCCTCCTCATCGGGTATATGATTGCCCAATAGATCTCATACCCGGAGCTCCTATTCCTTATGGTCATATTTATCCACTCTCTGAAAAGGAGTTCGAAATTTTAAAAGAATATCTTAATGAAAATTTACGCAAAGGGTTCATCAGACCCTCGACCTCCCCAGCTGCTTCTAGTATTTTCTTTGTGAAGAATAAAGACCAAACCATCCGTCCTATTATAGATTACAGAGCCTTAAATAAAATAACTATTAAAAATCGTTATCCTCTTCCACTAATAAATTAATTAATTGAAAGGTTAAGAACTGCAACTATATTCACTAAACTCGACCTTCGAGGCGCATATAACCTCATTAGAATAAAACAGGATGATGAATGGAAAACCGCCTTCCGGACAAGATATGGTCTCTACGAATATCTAGTGATGCCTTTTGGGCTCTGTAATGCCCCTGCAACATTTCAACATTTTATAAATGATATCTTTAGAGATCTTCTGGATATATGTGTTATTATCTACTTAGATGATATCTTAATATATTCTAACAATTTGGATGAACATAGGAAGCATGTTAGATGGGTTCTATCTAGACTGAGAACTCATAAATTATACGCTAAACCAGAAAAATGCCTTTTTGAGGTTACTGAATTCTCTTTTCTAGGATACATTATTTCACCTCATTCTTTGAAGATGGATAATTCCAAAATCAAATGTATTATTGACTGGCCCGCTCCTACTACTACAAAAGAATTACAACGTTTTCTTGGATTTGCAAACTTCTATAGAAAATTTATTAGAAACTATTCGGATGTATCACATCCTCTTAACCTCCTCAACAGTAGTAAACGTCCTTTCAATTGGAATAAAGATGCACAAACAGCCTTCGACGAATTAAAAAAAAAAAGATTTACAACTGCACCTATTCTACAACTACCTAATCCAACATTCTTATATGTTCTTGAAGTTGATGCATCAGATGCAGCCATCGGAGCAGTTCTTTCTCAACAAAAGACTCCACAAGATCCACTTCATCCAGTTGCCTTTTTTTCAAGATCCTTGAGCTCTGCTGAAAAAAATTATCCTATTGGTGAAAAAGAATTATTAAGTGTTAAAGCTGCCTTCGAAAATTGGCGTCATCTTCTGGAAGATACAAAACAACCTATAATAGTTTATACTGACCATAAAAATCTTGAATATCTCTATACTAACAAAACCCTTACAGCTAGACAAGTTAGATGGAACCTATTTTTTAACCGATTTAACTTCCAATTAATATACAGACCTGGAACTAGAAATAAAAAGGCTGACGCTCTTTCTCGAATTCCTTCTAAAACTACTACTGATGATTATCCTCCTAACAAAATAATAGGGATCCTCTCTTCTCTTCATGATGACATAAAGAATTTGAATCAGAAGGATCTTGAACTTCCCAAAACACCTATACTAACAAAAAAGGATGGTATATTTTATTTTAAAAATAGAATTTATATTCCTCCCATTCTTAGGAATAAATTACTTAAGATGGTTCATGATTCACCCCTAGCTGGACATCCTGGAATAAAGAAAACACTTGAACTAACTTCACGATATTATTGGTGGCCTCGCCAGGATAGAACCATTGAATTATATGTCAAAACATGTCCTATCTGTCAAAGGTCTAAACCAGAACATAATCAACCTTTTGGATTACTACTTAACTTACCTATTCCAGAAAAACCTTGGCAATCCATTTCTATGGATTTTATCGTTGATCTTCCACCTTCTCAACATTTCACCACTATTCTTGTCGTTGTGGATCGCTTCACAAAAATGTCCCATTTCATTTCCTTAAAAAAATTACCCTCCTCTGTAGAATTGTCTAAGGTCTTTATTGACAATATTGTGAAACTTCATGGTCTTCCTGAAGAAATTATTTCTGATAGGGGGACACAATTTACCTCCAAATTCTGGAAAGAGATGTGTCTCTCCCTTCAAATTCAACGCAAACTCTCTTCCGCTTATCATCCCCAAACTAATGGGCAAACAGAAAGGGTTAATCAATGTTTGGAACAATATCTTCGATGTTATTGTTCATACCTCCAAGATGACTGGACCACATGGTTACCTATGGCCGAATTTTCTTACAATAATACCATTCATTCTAGTACGAAAATGACTCCTTTCTTCTCCAACTATGGTTTTCATCCGTCTTCATTCCCCATCCAAACCATTACTTCATCCAATCCTACTGTTACATCAAAAAACGAATTTATGTCTTCTCTATTTCTCAAATTACGGGAGAATCTTCAACTCGCCCAAAATAACCAGAAAAAGTTTTTTGACAATAATAGAAGAATTCCCCCTCCTTACAAGGTAGGGGATCTTGTCTGGCTCTCTTCAAGGAATATTACCACAAGCCGTCCTTCAAAGAAATTGAGCTCTCTTTTTCTTGGTCCCTTTCAAGTAATTACTACCATTAATGATAACGTTGTTAAACTAAAACTTCCTCCAAGTTTTAAACTTCATCCAGTATTCCATGTCTCCTTACTTAAACCACACATCCCTGATCCTTTTTATAGAGAAATAGTAACAACTCCTGAACCTATCATTGTCCAAGGTGAAGAAGAATATGAAATTCACAAAATTTTGGATTCTCGTGTCCACCGTGGCTCCTTACAATACCTTATCAGATGGAAAGGTTATGGAGTTGATGAAGACACTTGGGAAGATTCATCTAATGTACATGCTAGGAGGTTAGTTACTGCCTTTCACAAACGCTACCCCTCCAAACCGAAATAGTGCACCCAGAGGATGCCCCATGAGAAGGGGGTACTGTCAGGTATAGCATGGCATGTATTTCGTCGCCGGAACCCACTTCCGGGTTCACGGCGCTCAGCCCCGCCCTTTTTTCTGACGCGGTCCCTCCACGATACTTAGGAAGACCGCGCCAGATTCAAAGGGCTGGATTATTCGCACAGGTGCTGCAGAAAGATCAGCTGCTCTACTTTTGATCCTACCTGCTCCACTTCTAGACCTCGGCTAGTAAAACGGATTTCTACCTTCTCCACTTCTCGACCTTGGCTTGTAAACGGATTTCTACCTTCTCCACTTCTCGACCTCGGCTTGTAAACGGATTTCTACCTTCTCCACTCCTAGACCTCGGCTTGTAACTCTGAATTCTACCTTCTCCACTCCCAGACCTCGGCTTGTTAAAACGGACTTCCCCACTCTCCACTCCTAGTTCTCAGCTTGTTGAAACGGACTTCTAATTTCTCCTTCATTGGGTGAATTAACCCTTCCAGTGCCAGAACTGCCTTTAAGTTAAGTAATTCTTTTACCAAACAAGCCAATTCCTATTATTTATGTTACACAGTATCTAAAACTCACTAAAGTGTCACTTTGTCTAATTATACCTCTTATTCATAAGGGATTGCTTCAAAGCCTAATTTTTCCTTCATGTGTATTTAAAGGTACAGTGACCATTGTTTCATATCAATATAAAAGGAGGTGAAACTTATTGTTGCTGCAACCAGGAAATTCTGCAGTTGAGTTCCAATTAAAGAAGTATTACAAAATAAATATTACACAAGGCATCAGGATCAGACAAGAAACCTACACAATAGCGGCGATCTGGTACACCCAACACAAGAGACTCCTATCGGTGGTACTCGCATTTGACCGCCTTCTCGGCCCTACCTGTTCACAGTACTTCGGCACTTAGGATTCTCCACCAAATCTTTAAATACATTATCCTCACTATACGACCACCCTACAGGATGGCTCCTACACCCCAACCCCTGCTGAAGGCCATATGCACTCACCCAAACATCCAAGACATCAGGATCAGACAAGAAACTTACACACTAGTGTCCCCCTCAGGCTCCCACTCACAAATGGTGAATGACCCTAGGTTACAAAGGGGGGGTTGGACCTACTGCCTCCACCGCTGGGGCCCACCCTTGCACGACAGGTGAGGGTCCTAATTAGCAAAAGGAAGGGGGGACCTATTGTTTGCCAACCAACTCTAGCCCATGTGCGACGTGTGGGGGCTAAATGTAAAAATAACCCGCCCCCAAGTACCTAGTCACCTCCCCTCAAAATACATGAAATAACATGAACATGAACTTATAAAATTAAATTAAAAAACCAGAGTGCAAAAAAAAAAAAACAAGCCAAAAATAGAAATCCAGATGCAAAAAAAAAAATCCATCTTCACCCAGTGAGGGCACCTCTAATTAGTTGGTTTAAGTCAACCAATAAGAGTGCTCAGACAGGAAAATCTTGAGCCTTACCTAATTGGTTACCTGTAAGGCTCAAAATTTAACCAATAAGAGTGATCTGAGGCTGCGAGTAGGGGCATATCTACAAAACAGGCTGTTCACTGTTTAGTAACATGCCCCTACTAACAAGTGGCACGTCCCAAGGAGGAAAAATGGACTTGATAGCCTTCAGAAAATGAGTCACATCAGAGTCTAGTGCCCATCTCGCAACAGACAAAGCTGAAAGGGCTGAAATGTAGACCTTCAGAGTGTTCAGGCTGAGACGCTTGTCCATGCCGTCTTGCAGAAACCCCAGGAGATCCACAGCAGAGAAGGACCCTGGGGAAATACCTTTGTTAAATGCCCAGTCAGAGAAGATTCCCCAAATATGGTAATACGCAGTCAAAGTATTAAGTTTCCTTGCCTGAAGCATAGTTGAAATCACCACATCTGAGAACCATTTCCCTTGTAATCGGCTCCTTTCAGTCTCCATGCCACCAGCTAGAGGGTTTGAGGAGCAGGATGGAACAGAGAGACAGCAGGTCCTCTGTCAGAAGCAGATGAAGTGGGCTCTCCATGAAAAGGCTCAACAATAGAGGGAACCAGGGTCTCCGTGGCCAATACCGGTGTTCTCCCTAACAGTTTCAGTGATCACTGTTTAGTGTACTGCATGCGCAAGATAAATATAAAAAATCCTTTTATTATTAAAGGCACTAACAAGCCTTAATCAAAAATCAATAAATTAAATATAAAAAGTACTACAATCTTTTTACATTATTTATAAATGATCTGCCTAATGTCTGCAAATCCTCAAATATACACAAGTACGCAGACGACACAGTAATCTATGCAAGCAAATCCAATCTACCACAACTTGAGGCTGTGCTCCAAGACCAGTTTACAGAGGTAGAAAAGTGGATTTCAAAAAACAAACTCTTCCTAAACACTGACAAAACTGTCACAATGATCTTTGGAACAGTACCTAAATTACACAATTACACAATTCACACCTATCCATCAAAACTAATCCAAATAGCACACTGACCGCAATCCACTCTTTCAAATACTTGGGTATGATATTAGACCCCAATCTATCTTTTGGCCTCCACATAGAAAAACTTGCATCTAAACTTTATCCAAAATTAGGTGCCCTGTTCAGAAACATATCCTGACTAAGCCCTACAGTAAAGGAAAAGATTGTACAGCAATTTATTTAATCTACCGCAATACAAAAAGAAAGTGGCCCAATCCTCCTTTTCCTACAGAGCACCGCAATTATGCAATGACCTCCCGCACACTTTAAAATCTTACCTAGCCTAAAGTCCTTTAAGAGATCCCTCTCTACATACCTCAAAACAGAATGCACGTGTTATGGTTGATTATTTATTTCCTACCTGTTCTATGTTAAATTTTGTATATATTGTCTATTAATATTGTTTTTGTATTTTATTGTACCCTAATGTATCAAGGCAATGTTTTGTGGACCCAGGACATACTTGAAAACTAAAGAAATCTCAATGTATCTTTCCTGGTAAAATATTTTATAAATAAATGAATAGATAAATAAATAAATCTACCTTTTGATCCTGAATACTAAAGGAATGTCGTTGTGAGAAGTATTTCATCATCTTTCCTACTGAGGGCAAGTGGCCTAGGAGTCTTTATGGGAAAGAGAATGGTTTATTCATCCTCTTATCTATGCATCAGTTGGCACAGGCTCTCATCCAAGCCAATGTATCTAAGGCCCTAATATTGTATGGCACTACAATGGAATACAGACCTAAGAAAGAAGAAAGAATCAATCAATCTTCAATTGAAGGTAGTAGGTCCAGATGTACTCCAGCTACCACAAATATCATATCCATAGTTTGGGATTATTCTCCAGCCTAGCAGAAGGAATTGGTGCAGGGCATAGGAGAATATATTTGGAAACCACATAAAATAAGCATCGTTGCGGAAGGAAATGATCATATTTGGCCAAGTTCTCCATCTCCTGGGTTATAGCAGTTAGGCAACCTTTAGCGTCATCTGGTATACTGTCACGGTTGGCGGTACGAGACCGGGACCCCTGAGTGCCTGATGTTGGGGGGAGTCTCAGCGTGGAAATGCACCATCAGGGCATTTGTGCGGCTACATACCAAAGGCACTGATGCAGCTTCTGCGGATCCCAAGAGCTAGGAGCTTGATATGCATACCTCCCAGGAACTGGATAGGGAGGCTCTGCAGCATACATGTATCCAGTACAGAAACAAGGCAAGGCTAGAACAGACACCAAACAAGAAAACAAGACAAAACTAGGAGAACCCAGAACTTGAGCAGGACAGAAAGCAGAACCCAGAACATGTACACAAGACATGAGGAAAACAAGAACAGGGCAGGACAGGACTGTACATGAATTGGGAATACAAGACAAAATAAAACAAGACCAGAGATACAAGGAAAAACAAGAGGAGACATAACTAAGTACTATATATGTAAAACATTGGAGATGTAGGCATACATAAATGGCCAAGATGTATGCAGCCCATCAACTGCGGCAAAATACTCCAATTAAGGTGGGTCCTATCTACCTAGATATGCATGAATAAATAAACAATAATAAAACACACACAGCACTTACCTGCAAGAAAAGGCAGAGGACTTGTAGCAACTGCCTGCAAGAACCAACTGAAACAAAAGAATTAATGGAAAAGGAACAGGTGTGGCAACATAAAACAAACATTTAAAGGAATCCAAGAGACTTGGAATTCCAGGAACGGAATACAGGAATGAACCCAGAAAACCAAGCATAAAGAAAACCAGACATGGAATAGAAAAGCAGAAAAAACAAGGAAAACTAAACAAGAATTGTAAAAAGAGTACTGGATACCAGAAGCCAAGGCCAGACATCTCCGCAGAACATGACAGGATGTGACATGTACATATGAAGAACAATCAGTTGCAGATACAAGGCATGGTTCAGTGGATCTTGGTGTCTCTTATTGAGTGCCTTATGCACTGAGTGCATACATGGCCTGGAGATGGTAATCACTGGATTCAGAATTTTTTGGTAGTCTTTCTCAGCCGATCGGAAAAGGATCCAGGTGTAGTGTGCCCATCAGGCAAAGTCTTTCAGATGATAATGGGAAAGGAAGCATTTCCTAAATAGGGGCTATAGCATATTGAAAGGAGATGTAAATTCTTACATTATTATTTGGAGTCTGTATGTTTCTTCTACCACCCTTGGTTTTTGTTTGGGTATTACCCATTGTTGTGCTACCATGGATATGGCCAGGAAAACCAAAAATGTGTTCATAATTACCATGATTTTCAATTCCTGGTCATAGGCCATCGCAGCACAAAGATCCCACCCTAGGATATTGCTGGAAATATGACTGAGGATGGGAGGGGGTAGGAGGGGGTATTTATATTGTTCTTTTGAATCGGTTCCTGTCTAATTAGGGATAGGGATGGGGAGGAGCTACCCATTGTTGTGCTGCCATGGCCTATGACCAGGAAATGAAAATTACGGTAAGTTTGAACAAATTTTCTGTTATATATATATATATATATTTATATATATATATATACATATATTATATATCTGCTATTATATATAAAATTAGACAAAGTTCCTTGCACTCACGTAATCGTTGTAAAAGCCGGGTGCATGATGTAGATAAAAAATAAATAAAGATGAAGGCTGCACTCTTCGGTCTTCTTAATAAAAGTTGCAAAATGCATTAAAAAGAGTTGATCAACGTTTCAGCCCCAATCTGGGCTTTCTTCAGGATCAGAAATAACAACAAAAAAATATATATATATATGTATATATATAATAGCAGAACCTGTCTTGGATGGAAATTATGCCTTCCTTACTGTAAGTATTACTCAACACAGTTCTGCTGTTTCCTTAACAACACAGTACAGTTCAACTCATGTTGACGAAGTTGAAAATTCAATAAGTTCTTGTAATGTGTCTTTCACACATCTATACACGCTTCAGCCAAATAACTAGCAGAGAAGGATATCTGTGTCCATTTCAATAAATGAAACATTTTTTTCTTAATACTAATTTCACATGCACTCTAAATATTTTTATTTAATGGAAAAATATACCTATCTGTCCTTGCTCTCCTAACATGCAAATATTATTTTATTCTATACGGTATTCTTTTTTATGATTTTGTGTCTCTGGCTACACTCCTTTGCCCCAATGGCATTGAGCAGCATTAATGAATAAAGCAAATTTAGACACTACTTAATAACCTATTTTGTTAAATATTGCCCAAAATACTGACTACTAAAAGCAGTCAGGAAATACTATTCAGAGTCCATCATGTAAGAGTCACAGCAAACCAAAACATAGGTTTGGTGCAAGTGTGATGTAGTTTAAGGTAAAGTGAACAAAATCTAATTGGTGTTTATCACCAATGCCAGATTCGGATTTAGTTTGGCCATGTATATATTCTGTGGCAAAGGCCTATAGGAAGAGCAATCACCATGGAAACAACTGGACTGTTTCTGAAATGTTCCACTATAAGCATTTTGGCTAGCAAGCTGTTTTTACATGAGGACAAAAGATGTTGAGTTTCATTCAGGATAACAGACATGAAATTGAACAAGTAAAATATAAGATTTTTTTGTTTTTAAATGCAGTTTAAAGTTAGCTCCACACTGAAATGTTTATTGTCTGTATGGCATCCTCTTATCTATTTAATTCTAATGCGGTTCTGTATACTCAGGGTGGTACATGTGGGATCCTGTGAACTGAATAGCCTCAGATCAAAGAGGAAATATAAAAAAGTACATTACAGAGAAACTGAATTGCTGGAACAAGAGGTCATGCTCCATCACTGTTTTGTGACAGCCGCTGGCTTAGGAAAAATATAGGAACTGCTTCACATAGGCACTGGTGGATTTATAGAATGTAGTTTAAAGAAGCAGTAATGCTTAAAATTAAGGTTAGTTGTATAAAATACACAATTAACAGAAGTAAAAATATATATGAAATTAATGGAACATGTCCATGTTTAGTTTGCTTATTATTTATTTATTTAAAGGAAACTGGGAGCAAACTCATCTGTTGTTTTACTGTTCCTGGCAGTAATTAGAATTTCAGGACTAAGCTCATTGGCTGGAAACATAATACAGCCAGAATGTAATTTTATTTGTTATTATTCCTTTCAGAACTTTAGCATTCTTGTAGCACAAACAGACTGACAACAGCCAGACTAACAGTCTCAATCATAGTTACATAGCTGAAAAGAGTCATGTGTCCATCAAGTTCCACCTTCCTCACATTGCTTTTTTGCTGTTGATCCAAAAGAAGACAAAAAAAATAGTTTGAAGCACTTCCAATTTTGCAACAAACTAGTAACAAAAATTATCAGGCAGATTATTCCTCATCCTTATTGTTCATTCTATAAAAGAAAAAAAAAACCTTTTTTTGCCTTAGACTAAATCTCCTTTCTTCCAGTCCAAACACATGACCTTGTGTCCTATGTATATTCCTGTTGTGAATATATTTCCAGACAATGTTTTGTATTGGCCTTGTACATATTTGTATTATGCTATTATATCCCCTATGAGGTGCCATTTTTCTAAACTAGAGAGGTTTAAATTTGATAACTAAAATATTCTATTCCTTTCATTAATTTTGTAACCCAGCTCATATAAAATGATTTATATTATGGCACTACTAACCCTTTAAACTAGCATGTCAGGATATCATGCATTTTATTTCCAAAAAAATATATATTTATTTTTCAGGATCAAAATCATATTAATATAGCTTTCTTTACTGATGTATCTGAAATTAGTTTGCTATGTTTGACTATGTAGTGTTATCAACATATTCAACACTAAAAAATAATACTGTATGATTATTTCAAATTCAACAATAACTTACAACATTACAACAAAATTAATGTTCGGAACATTATTACTTTAGATCCAAGAAAAGAAGAGAGGTCCAGGCACTCCCCAGCTCAGCAAAGCAATTGTTTTGGAACAAAGTTACATCTCCAATAAATCTGCCTTGCCTCTCTTCTTTTCTTGTGGAAATTGTGCTAGCCCCTGGTCTGGTTACAGCAGACAGGGATGCAATGTGTTCAGAAAACAAGACTGCTACTGCCATGAAGTTATGCCAGTAAAAGGGGTTCATATACTGGGAATATAGCTTTTTTAGACGTGTAACTACTTATCTCAACCCTCCCCCCACCCTCCCCAACACAGCCCTTATTCCAGCCCACAAATTCAAACACACACACTGTATCCACTACAGACACACACTACATTGCCTACAACAGCTCTTAGTGCCAAACCATCTCTTATCTGCTGGTGCCAGTATGTACCACTTTCCTAACTTACCTGCTGCTGTCATCTTGTGCCAACCAATCTTTTACCTGCTGCTGTTAGTTTATGCCAGTTTAATTTATTTCCTGTTGCTCCTAGCCAGTGCCACTTTAACTCTTACCTGCTATTGACAACCTATGCCTCTTGATCTCTTACTTGCAGCTAGGGGCATATGGGGAGCCCCATCAGCAGAATCCTGACCATGGCCAAAGAGGCACACATAGGTGTTGTGGGGACTATAAAGATAGACACGTGGGGTTTGGGTTGAACAAAGGCACACACACATTGGGGCTTGGGTTGAACAAAGCACACACACATTGGGACTATGGGGATAAAGACACAGACACAGAGGGGCTGGAGGGACAAAGACACTGAAATAGAAGGGATTCGGGAACAATGACACAAAACGAAGGGTTGGATGGGCAAAGACACACACCTGGGAGTTGTTGGGGACAAAGAGACACACAGAGGGTGTGAGGGGGGACATCTCTTCACAGGCCTGCCAGGTGTGTCTGCGCCCAAGACACAAGTTGATTCATTATTATCATCATCTGGCGACTCCTTGTCCCACCCTGATGATTGATATATGCGCATTGTCTAACTATATCTTGACCCACTGGTGAAGAATTTGAGGGGAGAAATGTTTTAGGGCCTCTAGCACTGAGAGTTCCAGTAGATTGGAGGGAGTATTGGCTGTTTTGAATCTCCATCTCCCTTGAACATAGTTGTCTGGGCAATGAGCTCCCAGCCCCATTGGATGGCATCTGTTGTTATCACTGCCCATGTTACTTCTCCCAATGGAAAACTTCTAGAGAGAGTGCCCTTCTTTAACCACCAGATCAGGCATTTACAAACATCTGAAGGTGTTTGATGGTTTGATGGAGATTCCCTGACGTAAATTGGTGAAGGAAATTGGACTGTAAAGTCCTCATTCTCCACTGGGCCCATCTTGTCAGTCCTACGGTGGAGGACATTGAGCCTAGAAGGCTCATGGCTTTCTTTGCTGTAGTCACACTGTGTGCTAACATCTCTTTTACTTTTGCTGTCAGTCTGCAAATTCTTTCGTGTGACAGCTGAACTGGAGCAATTTAAATGGAGTCCAAGAGAAATGGGATTATTTAAAAGTTGCACTGCTGAAGGCAACAGAAAATTGCATTAGGCTTGTCAGTAAAAGAAAAAATTCAAGAAACCACTGTGGTACTCCGCAGATGTGGCCAAAATAGTAAAAAAAAAGTTAGCATTTAGTAATTGTAAAAAAAAACAGAGTGAGGAAGACAGAATGATCTATAAGATTAGGCAGAAAGAGGCTAAGCAAGCTAAAATAACTTCCAAATCACACACAGAAGAGAAAATAGCACAGTCAGTAAAAAAAGGGGAAAAAACATTTTATAGATACATAAATGAGAAAAGGAAAGTAAAACAAGGATTAGTTAGATTAAAAACAAAAGAAAGAAAGTATTTAGAAGAGGATAAAGGTCTAGCTGAATATTTTCGTTCAGTATTTACAGATGAGAATGAAGGAAAGGGGCCTCAGTTAGGAAAAAGGAGAAATTAGTTATTTGTTACATGTGAGTTTACAGAGGAAGAGGTTCTATTTCAACTGTCAAAAGAAAAGACAAATAAGTCAATGGGACCTGATGGAATACACCCAAAGTTATTAAAAGAGCTTAGTGGTGTACTAGCAAAACCATTAACAGATTTATTTAACCAATCATTGTTAACAGGAGTAGTCCCAGAAGATTGGAAGTTAGCGAATGTTGTGCCCATTTACAAGAAAGGTAATAGGGAGGAGTCGGGCAACTATAGGTCAGTAAGCCTTAATTCCATGTTAAAGGATAGGATTGTTGAACATCTAAAAACACATGGATTTCAAGATGAGAGACAACATGGGTTTACTTCAGGGATATCATGCCGAACTAATCTTATTGATTTTTTTTTGATTGGGTAACTAATAGATCAGGGTGGTTCAGTAGACATTGCTTACCTAGATTTCAGTAAGGCTTTTGACACTGTTACACATAGAAGGCTTATCAATAAACTGCAATCTTTAAGTTTGGATTTCAATATTGTTGAATGGCTAATGCAATGGCTGAGTGACAGGCAACAGAGGGTTGTAGTCAATGGAGTATATTCGAAGCATGGGCTTGTCACCAGTGGGGTACCTCAGGGATCTTTACTTGGACCTATTCTCTTTAATATATTTATTAGTGATATTGCAGAAGGTCTTGATGGTAAGGTATGCCTTTTTGCTGATCATACTAAGATATGTAACAGGGTTTATGTTCCAGGAGGGATAAGCCAAATGGCAAATGATTTAGGTAAACTAGAAAAATGGTCAGAGTTGTGGCAACTGACATTTAATGTGGATAAGTGCAGGATAATGCATCTTGGACGTAAAAACCCAAGGGCAGAGTACAGAATATTTGATAGAGTCCTAACCTCAACATCTGAGGAAAAGGATTTAGGGTTGATTATTTCTGATGACTTAAAGGTAGGTAGACAATGTAATAGAGCAGCAGGAAATGCTAGCAGAATGCTTGGTTGTATAGGGAGAGGTGTTAGCAGTAGAAAGAGGGAAGTGCTTATGCCATTGTACAGAACACTGGTGAGACCTCACTTGCAGTATTGTACGCAGTACTGGAGACCGTATCTCCAGAAGGATATTGATACTTTAGAGAGAGTTCAGAGAAGGGCTACTAAACTGGTTCATGGATTGCAGGATGAAACTTACAAGGAAAGGTTAAAGGAACCTAACATGTATAGTTTGGAGGGCGAGACAGGGGGAATATGATAGAAACATTTAAATACATAAAGGGAATCAACACAGTAAAGGAGGAGACGATATTTAAAAGAAGAAAAACTACCACAACAAGAGGACACAGTCTTAAATTAGAGGGGCAAAAGTTTAAAACTAATACCAGGAAGTATTAGTTTACTGAGAGGGTAGTGGATGCATGGAATAGGATTCCAGCTGAAGTGGTAGAGGTTAACACAGTAAAGGAGTTTAAGCATGCGTGGGATATGCATAAGGTTTTCCTAACTATAAGATAAGGCCAGGGACTAATGAAAGTATTTTAAAAAAAAGTAGGGCAGACTAGATGGGCTGAATGGTTCTTATCTGCCGTCACATTCTATGTTTCTTTGAACTTTCGCTCTGTTTCTTTTCTGATGAGGACCATTCATCCTGCATGCACAGGATTCTTCAATTCGTGTTCGGTAGACATGTGCAATTCGTTTTGTTCCGAATGTGAATTCGAACGAATTCCGGGCAATTCGGACATTCATATACCTCCGAATGTCCAAATAGCTGAATTGCCAAAGTTCCGAATAGCCGAAGTTCCGAAGTTCCGAAATTGCCGAATTTCTAAAGTGTCGACGTGCCGAAGCACAGTATTGCCGAAGTACTAATATACCTACTCAGTGGAAGAATGTTGCACTGTATACAAGTTTAAATAAAAAGTATACAAACATAGAATTCAGCTGTAAGCATTTGCAACACTTACAACAATCATGTAACACACATGCATATAAAAAATAACTTACTTAGCCAGTCAATGGAATGACAGGAATGAATAAGTAGATAACTCCCTAATTCCCACAGTATTAGGGAGCTATCTACTAAAAGGCTGAAAGACCTAAATTGGTTTTTCCGCCAAATTCACTAATACTAAGTAAAAATTACTTAGTATTAGTAAATTATGCCCCTACTCTCTATACCGCGAGTAGGGGCATGTCTAGTATGTCCCCCATGGCCCCCATGGCCCCCATGGCCCCCAACCCTGAGTGGTGGGTGGGGTCCCTACATACCAATAAGGGGGGGGACCTATTGTCCTCTCTCCCTGGCCCCCACCCCTGAGCTGTGGGTGGGGGCCCTAAATAAAAATGTAACCCCCCCAGGTGACTACGGGTCCCCAAACTCCTAGTCACCCCCCTCCCAAAAAGATGAATTAATCCCTACCTACCCCTTACACTAAAAATAATGAGGGGGGACCAATAACTAGGTACCTGTAAAAAATAAAAATAAAACTTACCATTTTCTAAAATCTTCTTTTTTCAGCCCCAAAAAAGGCCAAATAAAAATCCATAATAACCGTCGCACTTTGAAGAAAAAAAAAATCCCGAGCGCAAAAAAAAAATAATCCATCTTCACCCATGGAGGGCTCCACGCAGACTGAGCTTCTTTTTTTACAGGTACCTAGTTATTGGTCCCCCCCTCATTATTTTTAGGGTGAGGGGGTAGGTAGGGGTTAATTCATTTTTTGGGAGGGGGTGACTAGGGGTTTCGGGAAAATTTAGAGCGCAAATGAGAATAGAGAGCAAAGTGTGCATGTGCGCATTCGCAAAAGGAACTCCAGCAACATAAAATACTTGAATGAAACTTCAACTTAAAAGTAATCAACTCCTTAACTCCTACTGGACCACCAGAGAAGGGGAAAAAAGAGGTAATAAAAGAGAAATTAGCAGAGAATAGGAATGATAAATTAATTACATTTTTTCCATATGATGATACTTGAAAGTCCTCCATTACCTGCCATACTGCTACTTCTTGGGTCACTGCAATTTGTTGGGCCAGGTTGTAATCTTGCTACCCCACGGGTCACCCACAGGTCACCGCAGGTTATAACCCTCGGTCGCTGTGACGAAATGCCCTTCGCCACTTGGTCCTGGAGAGGCCTGCTTGCCAGCCTCCTCCCCTGTGACTATGACTCTTTCATGTATTTGGATTTAAAGCCCCTAGTCTACCTTCAGACAGACTATTTATGTAGGCTGCTTTATTTATCTTATGTTTCAGTCACCCTGTACCCATTATAGGTGCAGGGTGTGTGTAATGTAATTGTTTATAGTGTGTGTGTGTGTGTACTGTGAAATGTATTGCCTGCTCTCCTGTACTGCTGAGGTTTGCTACCAACTAGTTGGGTTTGGCTATGGAGCTTGTCTAGTGCCCTCTGTAAGGTAGCAGCAGCAATATGCACTACCTGAATTGCAAGACTGGTTCATTTGCATATTCGGGTAGATTTGCATATTGCTAATTCTGCAGGCAGGTGAGATATTTACTGTTAAATATTGTCTCCCCCACCCTTTTAAAAATGTGCCATTGTGTTGTGATAAGTCACTGTTTGTTGCCTGCTATGGTTTGACTGTTTTTGATTTTATTGAGGTTTCACAACAATGTTATTGTGGTGACCCTATGGGCTGGTCCCAAGGGAAAAAAGGTTTAGACAGTTCTTCTTGATTCCTCCAAACGTAGCCTTGTCTCGTTATTGGAGGGAGCTGTTATAATCACACTGGGGATTGCTATGCTCTGCATGCTCCCCTGAGTCTGCGATGGTTGTGGTGTTTGCTGCACTGCTTGGAGTCCTCAGGAAGCGCTAGGAGCATCCGTCAACGGAGGGTACTCAGTCGGAGTACAAGGAGCTCCATTACAGTCACTAAAAGGGTTTCTTCAGGGGGTCAACTTTGTACTGTAGACTTCCCAAGGGAGACAGGCTGAACTCAAATCAGGTCGAGGATAACTATCCTCAGCTAAGCCAAAAAGAAAAATCTATATATATTTAAATTATATGTGTATATTTATGTAATGTTTTTACATAATTAATTGATTTTAATTAAAATTTGAGGGACCTGCCTAACAACCCAGACAGAAAGTCTAGAGAATTTAATTTGCAAGACTTATATTTACTATATGATACAGAATGCACACTATAACACTCACTGATATTTAGTATAAATCGTTAGTAAGTATGCAAATAACTAAAAATATGTATTGTACAAATAGGAACAGAGTAATAGTACAACACTAAGGTTTTGCCTTGTACTGTTACTCTGTTCCTATTTGTACGATACGTATTTTTTGTTATTTGCATACTTATTAAAGATTTATACTAAATGTCAGTGAGTGTTATAGTGTGCATTCTGTATCATATACTGTTTATTGTGTTTAAGTACTTGAGGGATTGCTTATATGGTTTGCACCTAGCTAATAGTGCTTGTCTAATTTTAATTTTGTCTCTCCATGTGATTTTTCCTTATGCAATACTTATATTTAACCATATAACCTTCCAAAACACCATGAAACCTGTACATGGGGGTTACTGTTTTACTCTGGAGACTTTACTGAACACAAATATTAGTGTTTTAAAAAAAGTAAAATGTTTAATGATGATGATATAATCAGTGAAAATGCATGTTTTGCGTAAAAAATGCAAAACAACGACTGAATGCTAACTTTGGCCAGAGTTTGTGACTAAGTGGCTGCTAACAAAGACTGATCATACCCCATTTTGAATACCCTGAGTTGTCTACCTTTTCAAATGGCCATGATGGGGGTAATTTTCATTCTTGGGCTGCCATCTGGTCTCAAAGGCACATAGCCAATCCTGTAAATTTTAAATAACAAAAATGGAAATGGTCTTATATTTGACCAAATATCTTTCCAAGACACCATAAAAGCAGGACATGGGGGTACTGTTGTACTCGTAAGACATTACTGAACACAAATATGAGTGTTTTAGAGCAGTAAAATGTATAATGCTGGTGATATCATCGGTGTGAAGGATTGCCATCAAGTCATTCGGTTATTTATTGTGAGAACAATGGATGGCAGCCATCTTAACCTCCCGAATGCAGCCAGCGGGACTTGGTCGTCTGTTTTCGGCATGGCACTCGCACGAACACCCGGTCCTCATGGAAGTCCCATATAAACTATTTCCACGTACCACAGATGAACGGCGTTCGGAAGTTTCAAACAAACGAACGAGGGGAGCACTTTACACGAATCACCTTGACTATAGCTATTGTGGTTTTCGTGCAAATCGATCCGAACGGAGACCGGCTCTTGCCACTGATTCTATGGAACTCTGAGTCGGCTACAACCTCCTGGCGAGCCGGTCAAACTTCCACACTGTATAACTTTAAAAGTACCAAATGCATTTTCACGAATTTTGAATATGTTGCTCATATCACCCTCAGCTACCCAGGGATTTTTATATTGTTATATTATTTATAAAGTATATTTTTTAAAACTGTGGAAAATTTTAACTTTTCTGGTCAGTAGATAATTGAGTTTAGTATGTTGCTTAAATTCAATTGGGAATAAGGGAATGATTGATGGAACATAGGATTATATCGTCACAATCGGCAAAAGGGCAGTTTTGGACATTGGACAGACATAGCCCATATTGAATACCCTGCATTGTCTACTTTTTTCAAATGGCATGTCATTAGGGGAATAATTTTTCATTCCTGGGCTGCTGTAATCATTGTATAGAAATTTAAAAGGGGAACATGCTATATTTGACCTTGCAAGTTTCCAAAACCCTAAATATGTGTGTTTTTATTGCAGTAAAAGCTTATAGTATTCATAGTATAGTATAATATACACAGTAGAAATTCCATGCAGAGCTAAGAAAATAAACGTTCTTTATTTCTCACACTTTTTTATATTATATTCATATAAAACTATGTTTTTTTTATATATAAGTATTTGATGTGAAATGCGAGCCCTGTTTTTTCTGAATAAAACGATATATAATAAGTGTGAGTGAGTTAAATTATGGTTGTACAGACATATATTAAAATTCCAGGTTTTGTTTTGATTTTGTTTAGCTCCGTCCTTAAGGTGTTAAGTAAAGTCTTCATTGTTAATGCACAGCATCATAATAAGCATTTTGAAATAAAATAATCAACAGACATAGATATCTCAGAAGTGACTAGTAGAGAAATAAATATCTCATTGTCAATATTTATCAATTATGATCCGGTCGCAATCCCCCAATCCAATTCTTGACCATTATTGGATTAATGAAAATGGTCAACACTGACGTTAAACACTCGAACTTCATCAATCACAATCCTGACAAAGTGGAGTCCACAATACTTTAACAGAACCATTGAAACATCTCAAAAGACATCATTAACAAGTAACTAATATCCCAAAATATTTATAATTGTTCTAAAAGCTAGCTAATGACTAGAACACACATTACAAATACCAGTTTGATAAGGATAGAAAAGCAATGTAACAAAATATAACTCAAAAATCTATAAAATAAATAAGCACTATAGCTGAAATGTCTTCTAGAGGTTCCTTAAAGAACCACACAAACTCTGATGACCATATGGAACATAGGTTAATGGCACACCTGGCACCTGTTAGCATAATCAGTGCAGTTAAATGTCTGTAACTGTTAAATTGTGATATAACAAAAATCCCTCAAACTCATCAAATTTAGTCATTAGCCTTGTTATAGCAACCTATTAAGTTCAACATTGTGAGATTGATTAAATATGTCAGGTCAAACCTAAGTAAATACAGGATAGACGCACATACCAGTCTTTAGAGTGGCCATCATGGCACAGAGTAGGCAGAATGTCTGCAAGCAGACAGAGGGTAATAGGCCAAGAACAAACAAGTGCAGAAAAACACAAATTAGTGGGGCAAGCCAGCGGCAGGATTACTGAAGTCAAGAATAGTCAAACGAGCCGGAGTCAGAAGCCAAATAAATCAATAAGACAAGGAATGCACTCTTGGGTGTACAGGAACCACGCCAGAGCAAAGAACCTGTATTAACACAAATGTTATATACACCATAGTAAGAGGATGTTCATGCAAATATGGCAGTAATATTATGTAGGGTACCTAAAAAAGAATTATTATTATGTAGGGTACCTAAAAAATAAGGACTTCAGTCGTAGTTGATGCTGTATTCGCACCCAGTGTCAATATGTGTGCAGGAAGGATGAACAGTGACAACATGAAAGCCCCGACTGAAGTAAAGATAGCACAGTAAGTGGCACAAAATCAGTTTAAACTCAATAATGTAGGCCAAAACTTTTATTGATCAGGTACCAATATTGGATTGTAATGAAGGCCTTTTCAACAAAACACCTGAAGAAATTAGTAATATATTTGGAAATGTTTGTTGGTCCTTGTAATGGAACTCCCTGTACCCCAACTGGGTACCTCCGCCAAGGACCATTTCTTAGCTGGAACAGGGGACAAACCACAGTATTTTTGCCCACAGTAGTCGTGGCTTGCCTGGGGCCCTGGAACTTCTCCTTCCTGGAGCCGAATGGGGAATTCGCTCTAGAAAGCCCCAGGCACTGGACGACACTGGGAGCTCTAGTCCTTACAAGGACTTTCCCTGTTGAATCCCCTGCAAGCTGGAACAGCAGAGACAGGGGTTAAATCTTCTTTCCCTCCAATAACAGGATGACACACAGTATTGGAGTTCAAGCTGGAAGAGATTTTAATGGTGCAACACTTGGCCTTATATCACCATGCAAGGGGTATGCCCATATGGACCTGATGGTGGACTGATTTACAACATCACAGACCAATAACAATGGTTAAGGTTACAAGACACAACACTCCCACACACACAGCATACAATTCCTCCCCTCAACCTGGGAGATAATTGGATCAGTAACTGTACTAATTCTAATCCAATTACCTCCGAGCACAGAAAAAACATACTTTTCTATAAAGTCCCACAAGTGCCCCAAAACACATGATATCCCCAACAATGTTACATCCTGTTAGGAACCAGATAGAGACATAACTAGATGCAAAAACACCTTTATTAATAAATAGAAAATAAAGTAATAACCAAAAGCAAAGTCCAGGAGGCAAGCAGAGGTCAGGCACCAAAGCTGGTAGTCAGACAAGCCAGGATCAGGAGAACGGAGAGCAGCGAGTCAGGAACCAGGAACAAACAGGTAAAAAGGAACAAGGAGACTTCTGGGGAACAGGAAACCATGCAAGGGCAAGGAGGTACTGGGATTTGCTGCTTATATAGGCTGCTCTGATTGGCAGCAGGGCTGGTTACTACTATCAGGTGAGAAACCGTGGCAACATACTGAAGGAGCTGATCGTTAATATCAGCTGAAAACTCAGATACAGAAAAAGGTACAGTACCTCCCCCTCAACGACTTCCCCCATATCTGCTGGTGGGACCAGGCTTCATGGGGAAGCGGGCGTGATAGGAATGAAGGAGGGATGGTGCATGGACATCAGAGGCTGGAACCCAGGAGCGTTCCTCTGGACCGTACACTTTCCAGTGAACCAAGTATTGGATCTGCCCTCTGAACACCCGTGAGTCAATGATGCTGCGTATTTCATATTCATCATGATTATCAACCAGAACAGGAGGTGATGTAACGATTACACATGAAGGGTTTCAAGAGGTAAACATGGAATACATTTGAGATGCGCATGTTAGCAGGAAGGTCAAGTGCATAAGCTACAGGGTTAACCCTTCGAAGTATACGAAATGGCTCAACATAGCGGGGTGCCAGTTTTTGTAAGGGAACATGGAGCCGTAGGTAGCGGGAAGACAGCCAGACCCTCTATCCGACCTGATAGGTAGGCGCAGGAGGCGTTTGCAGTCGGCTTGGAGTTTGTTGTTCTGCATTGCGTGTTGCAAAGAGTTCTGAACCTACACCAAAGTGGAACGGAGTTCCCTGAGATGTTCCTCCAATGCCGGTATCCCCTGTGGCATGAACGTATCAGGCAACATGGACGGTTGAAACCCATAGTTCGCTAAGAACAGGGATAGCTGGGAAGAGGCATTAATCGCACTATTGTGGGCAAACTCTGCCCAGGGTAGAAGATCAGACCAGTTGTTCTGGTGGTCAGAAATGTAGCAAAGCAGAAACTGTTTCAAGGCTTGGTTAGCTCATTCCGCGGCACTTAATTTGTGCAGCCAGAATCTCCTCGCATAGGGGGGAGGTGAGGTTAGTATGTATAGTGGACAGTATATGGTCCAGAGGAATCACAGGAGTAGGAGTTATCTCCTCTCTAGATGGAGGAGAGAACTGTCGAGACAAGGCATCAGCCCAAATGTTTTTAGTACCGGGCAAATAAGAAACCACATAATTGAATCTTGATAGGAAGAGAGCCCATCTCGCTTGCCGGGGGGAAAGCCACTTAGCTTTGGAAAGATATGTAAGATTCTTGTGGTCTGTGAGGATGAGGATTGGCACTGAAGTGCCCTCAAGAAGGTGCCTCCATTCTTTGAGAGCTAAAATTATAGCTAGAAGTTCTCTATCACCAATCTGGTAATTGCATTCTGCCGGGTTCAATTTCTTCAAGAAATACCCACACGGATGCATGGAGCTCTCTGGGTTAGGACGTTGAGACAGCAGGGCACCTACTCCTGTCTCAGATGCATCGACTTCAAGAATGAATGGTAAGGCAGGGTTAGGGTGTGCCAGTATTGGAGCTGCAGCAAAGGAGACTTTGAGAGACTCAAAGGCAGTAATGGCTTCCTGTGACCAATGTTGTGGATCAGCATCTGTCCTGGTCATATCCGTGAGAAGTTTAACCAAGGAAGAAAAGTTGCATATGAGCTTCCGATAATAATTGGTGAAGCCAAGAAAACGCTGTATAGAGCGAAGCCCCGTAGGTCGAGGCCATTGTAGTACAGCAGAAAGTTTCTCTGGGTCCATAGAAAATCCAGCATCTGAAATAACATAGCCCAAGAATGTGACCTGTTTGCAGTTGAACTCACATTTCTCCAATTTACAGAACAGATTCTTTTTCTGAGTCTCTGTAGAACACGAGAAACGTCGGTAACATACTCCTCCATGGCTTGATTCTCTGCTACAGACAGTGGGTAAATCCAGCCATGAGGAGGAATGGCATCAGGTTGTTCGATACCACAGTCATAAGGACGGTGTAGCGGCAGAACGCTGGCCTGACCCTTGTCAAATACATCTTGGAATTCTTGGTACTCAGCAGGTAAGGAAGAGGCAGAAAATGTGCCCAAAACTTTGACCGGTTTCCAGAGACAAGATAATGTGCATTGCTGGGACCAAGATAATATCTCAGATTTGTGCCAAAACAACCGGGTAATATGGAGAGGAAATGACTTGGAATTGGATCATCTCATGATGTAAAGCCCCTACAGCCAAAGATATGGGCACGTGGGTTGGCTGTATTGGTCTGCCATCGATGGCTTCGAAAGCTAGTGGAGAGTTGCGCGGCTGTAAGGGTATCTAAAACACAAATCATGCTTTCCAAAATGTATAATTATTTTATGAAAGATCAAAGAATTATTAATACACATTTTTTTCATGTATTTTAGATTATATCTATATTTTGAAAGACAATTATGGTTCTGACATGAAAATAAAGAAACTCAAGTGGCATTGGAAAGAAAATGTAACATTCTGCTCCTAATAACAATGGAATTTAAAGGTTAAATATATACTGTTTAATGTGTCTTATTTATTCTTATGATAATTGTCATATGTGCGGAAGAGTAAAATGTGGTGACTGTTTGTATCTAGAGGGACAATAGCTTCTCATAAAACAAAAAGTGCAATA
Organism: Pelobates cultripes; assembly: GCA_933207985.1. NCBI lineage: Eukaryota > Metazoa > Chordata > Amphibia > Anura > Pelobatidae > Pelobates > Pelobates cultripes. Next base: position 175,612,210 of record OW240912.1, read on the forward strand.
ATGATGTATCTCTTAAGTCAAATAATAAGCAATTCTCCAATAATAATACCTTTGAAAAAATCTAACAAAAACCTCTATTTCTAATTTCATCACTTCCCACGTTAAAATCCATATTATTTGAACTTACTGACATTTCCGATTCTATATATCATTTATAAGACACAGTACCTTTCCATCTTACATTATTTTTCTGTTCTACTCACAAATTTTAAATATACAGTGAAGAAAAATAATATAATTTTAATAGTTGTATGGTGTAAAAAATGTGTTCCATATATATCTAAGTCATTAAATTGCACAGTGAAAAAAACAGCCTCTCTCCAAGACACACACACGTTACTGCGTATTTATTTTATGATCTGTGGCATCTCATCCGCAGAATAAACAGAATAAAGCAGAAGGAAGATGAAAGAGATACATTGAAGTCAAGGGCTGTTTGTTAGTCTCTACCCGCTGCAGAGGCTTGACCAGCACTGAACATCAGGCGGTCTTTGAAGCCAAAATATACAGAAATACAATTGTATGAGTCATTTTATAAAGTACTCCGGTCGATAGTGTGAACATCACAAATGATCTAGGGAAAAAATAAATATGCAGGAAGTGAAGAAGTATGTATGTGTGTACATAATGTTAAACATGTTTGTTTTGTGAGTATGTATATAAGTATATGTAAATAACATTACATGATATCCCCCTTATTTGATGGGTAGAACATGGTAGAGCATGTTAATTTTTTATTTTTTATCCCCCTACATGCAACTATTCCATGTACGGAACGGGTGATAATGTATTGATCACCTTGGTGCAGTCTGGGGTGCTTATTCTCAGACATAGCCGGGACAACATGCCTGAGATTAGCGTGAGTTACACCGTCAAATTTAATTACAGTAGCTGAAATAAATGCTGCACTGGATTGTAACTCCCAATAATCAGTAAAGTTATGCCCTTGATCCTTACACTACCGTAATACACTACACATTAAACTCCACGTTCTCCAACACAACTATAAACATTAAACCTTACATTATGCTACCATTAGACATTAAGCCCTACACTATAATAACACTAAACATTACCCCTGTAGTACCCAATCACTAAACATTGACATCTTTAATACCTTAATAGTTACAGTAAAACTAACTGTAAGCTAAAAATACCATGCAAAGCATGTATTGTTGCAAATTACACAAAGTGTGAGGGAAAGAGGAGAGAAAGGATATTGGTAGAGTATCCTTTGGAGTGGAATACCCTACTAGTTGCAGGAAATAGTAAGGTTACAGTAGAGAACTTAACGTGAGACCTTAATGCGTGAATATGAAAACTTAACTTTTAATGATAAATTTCTAATATGTAAAAACTGGTGAGAGTCAACACCCAAAAACACTAGCGTGTAAAACAAAAAATAAATAAATCAAATAGAATAAAATCAACACATGTAAGGCATTTATTGTCTTCAGCTACAAGCTATCACGCACAGTTTAGGCAATAATCCCCACTACGCATTTTGTTTCAATTTGCCGCTAATCCCAGACAAGTGTTGGAAACACCCTGCTGCGAATTCCAGATACTCTGGGTCGTGACCCTCACCAGTTTCATTCATCTCAACTCGCTGAAACTTGTTTTGTTTTCTACCAATTAGTGGGCATTCATTGTCTTTAGCTACAGCTATCACGCACAGTTTAGTCAGTAATCCCCCACTATTCATTTTGTTTCAACTTGCTGCTAATCCCAGATAAGTGTTTTGCTGCGACTCCCAGATACAAGTGGGCTCTCTTTTCCCGACTTTTTGTCTTTAACTATAGCTACCACGCACAGTTTAGATAATAATCTCCACTACAAATTTTTGTATCAAATTGCAACATATCCCAGACCAGTGTTGGTTAATACGTGGCTTGGATATCCAGATACTACTGGGCGCTCTGTACCCGACTTATTGTATTAAAACTACAGCTACCATGCACAGTTTAGACAATAGTCCCTTCAGGTATGTGGGGTATTTTATGCAGGTCTCAGAAAAGTGTTGATTTTATTCTATTTGATTTATTAATTAGTGGGCATTTATTGTCTTCAGCTACTAGCTATCACGCACAGTTTAGACAATAATCCTCACCATGCGTTTTGTTTCAACTTGCCGCTAATCCCAGATACATTACATGATACAACCCAAATACATATGTAACACACACATTACCACAAACGGCTCAAGACATACACAATATAACACAGCCCACATATGCACAAATACAACCATACAAAGCAACTGCAGCACATATGCATAACACAAGCTGAATATGACAACATAGATACATATTAATTTAAATAAAATAGGTCACACCAGTGATGCTAAAAGGTTGCCTAGCCCAACTCCTGCTATTGAATCTAGAAAGATTAGACTCATTCAGGATTAAAATCACTTTATATTTATTTTTTGATCAATAAGGTTTTAAGATTAATGAAAGGTTTGATTTTCTTGTATGTTAATATGCAGGACAACCTGCCTTTACTCTCTTTTAAAAAGTGTGTAAACTATCTCAGTAGATCCTTCTTCTAGGGAAGTCTTCAAAAGTAGCTATCAAGTAGTCACCATCAGCTTTAAATATTGATAGGTATTATACAACTTAGTTTTCAATGTTTTTAGTTTTAGGACACATTGCTATGAATGTGTCCTCTCAAGACCACTTCTGGTGATTCGAGAGGGTTATAAACTGTTCAAGGTTTTTATGTATAAAGCTGTTCCATTAAGGTTATGATAGAGTGAAAGACAGAGCAATAAGACAGGCAGATTCCTCAAATATATTTTTTGGGTAAATAATGCTGTAAAGATCCCTATACCTTTTTTGAAATAGAAATTTTTTTCAGGCTTCTTTAAATTGCCACATATAGGCAATATTTATTTTCAGATAACACATTATTGTAAGCGTCTACCAGGATTAATTCTGATTTATTGCAAGTGATATATTCACATGTAGTATGACATATATAACTGATTATTATACAATTGATAATGTTCATAAAGGTGGATTAATTATAAAAGGAACTGGATTTGGGCTTTTCAATATTGTGATCAAGAAGGAAATACATTTATTTGTTTTAATTAATTTTGTTTCATTTAAAAGTATCATTGTCATTTATTTATTATGCATTACTATTGTTATCACACACAGTATTTTATTTTTAATAAAATGTGCTTTTTATGTACACCTGTTAGGTTTACCTGTTAGGATGTTTCTGTATATATGCTAGGATGAGGTCCAAGAAGGTGATAAAATATCAATCCAATTGCCCCCCAAAACAAGGACAGAAAGTGCCTGTAGCAAGTGTGTTAAAAAATGATAAGCTTAGAGTCATGTCTACAAATGCTCGCAGTTTAGGGAATAATATCTATAATAATGGCTACTGATAATGTAGATTTAGTTGCTGTTACTGAGACATAGTATAATGAGAAAAATGACTGGGACATACCAGCAATACCAGGGTACTCTTTATATATAAAAGACAGGGAAGGCAAGAAAGGGTAAAGGGTGGCCCTGTGTGTGAAGGATAGCATAACATCAAGCCTAATAGTTAGTGAGGAGAACATACATTTGAGTTTACAGAGGAAGAGGTTCTATTTCAACTGTCAAAAGTAAAGACAAATAAGTCAATGGGGCCTGATGGAATACACCCAAAGCTATTAAAAGAGCTTGGTGGTATACTAGCAAAACCATTAATCGATTTATTTAACCAATCATTGTTAAGCGGAGTTAAGCGGAGTAGTTCCAGAAGATTGGAAGTTAGTGAATGTTGTGCCTAATCACAAGAAAGGTAGTAGGGAGGAGTCGGGCAACTATAGGCTAGTAAGCCTTACTTCAGTAGTGGGGAAAGTAACGGAAACCATGTTAAAGGATAGGATTGTTAAACATCTAAAATCACATGGATTTCAAGATCAGAGACAACATGGGTTTACTTCAGGGAGATCATGCTAAACTAATCGTATTGATTTTTTTGATAGGGTAACTAAAATAATAGATCAGGGTGGTGCAGTAGACATTGCTTACCTAGATTTCAGTAAGGCTTTTGACACTGTTGCACATACAGGGCTTATCAATAAACTGCAATCTTTGAGTTTGGATTCCAATATTGTTGAATGAATAAGGCAGTGGCTGAGTGTCAGGCAACAGAGGGTTGTAGTCAATAGAGTATATTCAAAGCATGGTCTAGTTACCAGTGGGGTACCTCAGGGATCTGTTCTTGGACCCATTCTCTTTAATATTTTTATTAGTGATATTGATATCTTGATGGTAAGGTATGTATTTTCTGCTAATAATACTAAGATATGTAACAGAATTGATGTTGCAGGAGGAATAAGCCAAAAGGCAAATGATTTAGGTAAACTAGAAAAAAGATAAAAGCTGTGGCAGCTGACATTTAATGTGGATAAGTGTGAAATATTGCATCTTGGACATAAAAACCCAAGGGCAGAGTATAGAATATTTGATAGAGTCCTAACCTCAACATCTGAGGAAAGGGATTCAGGGGTAATTATTTCAGATGACTTAAAAGTAGGCAGACAATGTAACAGTGCAACAAGAAATGCTAGTAGAATGCTTGGTTGTATAGGGAGAGGTATTAGCAATAGAAAGCAGTAGAAGTGCTCATGCCATTGTACAGCATGGTGTAACCTCACTTCGAGTTTTAAACTCAGTACAGGAGACCGTATCTCCACGAGGATATTGATACTTTGGAGAGAGTTCAGAGATGGGCTACTAAACTGGTTCATGGATTACAGGATAAAATGTACAAGGAAAGGTTAAAGGATCTTAATATGCATAGCTTGTTAATATATATATTATATGTGTCATATATATATATTGAGGAAACTGGCCTTCGACAATCAAGGAAACTGACCTTGGGGCAGCAAGAAGAGTAAATCCGGCCATGATTACAACACAGTAATAAAAGGACAATGCACTTCATTAGCTATTAATCCTGGGGAAAGTTTAAAAAAATGTTGACCATAGAAGACTAGAACACCAAGGACCCCAGGAGTAGTGAAGTTTGCAGGAATGTAAAAAATAAAAGAAGAATTTGTATTTATGAATAATGTATTTATTCTTTTAGACTTTTGAAACATTGAATAATGCTTTCCTATGGAGAAATCCTAATGTGAGCACGGCCATTGCCGCGCATGAGCATTAGGTCTCTTCTGCCGACGTCAGCCATGGGCAAAGCCTAACCCAGCACTGAGGGACACCTCTTCAGCCGTGCAGGAGTGGAGGCACTGGGGTGGGGGGCATTGCAGGAGCTTATAGTGCCAGGAAAACGGGTTTGTTTTCCTGTCATTATAGAATCCTTTTAATAAACAGCTACAGTATATACCTTATACAATTAATATATATTGGCTAACAACTATAAAAATTAATGTTAGCCTTTAATAAAAACAATGATAGCACAATTAACTCATTCTATTATTATTTTAATACGGACCTGACAGATATTATAATTTAATTACAATTACAATACTCTAACTAGACCACAACAATAAAGAAATTAATAACAAACAAAATGAAAAGCAAGCTGCGCAATCTTCACAAACTGGGATTCAAATATAAGAGGAAAAGAGCAAGATTCCGTAAAGGAAGAAAAGAAAGTAGAAAAGGTGGAAACAAATTAAGAGGTTATTTGAAATAAAATAAAAGCAAACAAGGGCAATGGGACCAATGACTAATCTATCCAACATATTCAGTAGTTATGTATGTCTTTTATGTGAATGTTCACTCCAAGAGAAGGCAAAGAACACCCACTTAGACAAATGTTGCCCAGCTACTCCCCTCAGTAAAATGACTTGTCACTTTATAATCATGGCATTGCACAATTTATGCTATAATTATATGCTTTATACAGAATAATGGTTGTTTAAATATATTATTTGAATGTTGCAAATCCTAAGAATAAACAAGGGAGTAAATAAATATTCTGAGGTTCAGGTTAATCTCTATGCTGTAACGAGTTGTCAGCATATCTCTGTATTATTTCAATGTTACTTAGAAAATGCAATTTCCCAGATTTATATAATGTTGCAAGATCTTATATAAAAAGTAGTAAAGATTCTGCTGCAAATTGTAGTCTAAATGTAATATCATAATGTTAACCACTAACGTATAATTAGCTCTATAAATATATTTGTATCGATTTCATTAAAGATCATTTTTGTGTTACATGAATATGGGGATTTTGAAGTAAAAAGAAGACATCTGACTCAATGAAATTAGACAGACGCTAGTTATGTTGTCATTTTAAGTCCAGAGTTTTCAGTATATTGCCTTAATTATAATATGGAATCAGTAGCAGATCAATACCATTTCCTGATTTTTTTGACAGTTTTGTACAAATTTTTTCAAAACAATCGACATTTTACAAACTTTTTTTCTACAGGTAACAATGTCGAAGTTGGAAAACGTTACTAAGTTAAAACCGTGCTTCAAACTTGATTTCATTGCTAATTGTGCCTTGTTGAGATCTGTAGGCTATAGGGTCAAGGCTATCAACAAATATAAATAGGTGCACTCGTGAATCACTCTGCTTACTCACAATAGAATGGGATTGAACAACAGAGTGAAGAGAGAGATCCTCAAGGAGACTCATTTCCTCAAAGATTCTATTCCATTCTACTGGGATTATTTCACAGCCACAGTTATTTTTTTTATTGTGGGGGGGATTTAAATTTTTTTAGATTAGAACCTGGACCGATCCTTCTGATCATTTTAAATATTTACTTATGATAATGCACCTTTGGGGTACATGTAACGTTAAACATTCAACTCAAACTGATTATACATTCCACCAAAACCCACACAAGATGTATTTCAGGCAATGCATTGCTTTAGTCAAAACAAAAAACCAGAGGCTTGACACCCCAAATTAATTTGGTGACACCTTTTTAAAGCTCCAGCCCTGGCCACTGCCTAATTCCACAGCTTAACATGCATCTTGGCATACTCACAGTTACTTACAGACACACACAGATACACATACAGACACATAGACACAGACAGACACAAAAAACACAAACAGACACAGACATACACCGACACACACATACACAGGCAGGCATACCCAGGCACACACATACAGTGACCATCAGATAGATGCACGCACAGACAGGTACACACAGACAGACACAGGTCAGAACCCACAGGCACAGAACGGTACAAATAGGCACAGGAGGGTACATACAGACACACACACACACACTGACACAGGAAGGCACACGCATACACTGACCAGCTCAAAATCTTACAGTAATGTGCAACATAGTGTATCACAGAGATCCATAGCTCTGTGTAAATAGATCTGTTTATTTTGTATTTGTGGTGTAGTATGTGTGTCTAGGGACTGTAGAGAGAGAGAGTGTGTGTTTATAGGGTATACAGTGCATGTCCGAGGGATGTAGTATAGTGTGTGTGTGTAGCGGATGCAGAGCATGTGTAGTGAATGTAGTATCTGTCTATAGGAGATTCAGCAGCAGTGGTGTAAAATAAGGGGGACACATGGACGGTTGCCCTGGGGGCAGAATTTTAAAGGGCCCAAAATAAAAAAATAAAAAGGGTTAATAATACAGAAAATCACCAATGTTTGAACATTCTACATTCTATTTAACATGTTACAATATTTTTCTTGCTAATTACAGCCATAATGTCCTCATGTAATCCTTATCGGTGAATTACATAAGTCCTATTAATAGCGTCATTTCCTTTTTGAAGATACTGCTGCTATCTTCAAACAGGAAATCACGCCATTCGTAGGCTAATGTATTGTGTATAGTGTGTATAGTGGTCCACAGTTTAGGGGGCTCTATACTTGTCCCGGGCACTGGCAACCCACGCTATGTAACTGGAATGCAGTGTCTGTCTCCTATATGGAGATATAGTGTGTGTATGTGATGTATGTGTGTATTTAGAGAATAAAGTATGTTTTTGCTTCTGATACAAAGTGTGCGTAGGGGATGTAGTGTGTGTAGGGAATGTAGTATGAAATTAGGGATTCATTGAGTGAGTGGAATGTATTGTGTGTGTACTGTACCCCTCTGAATGGCTGACAGGGCACATTTTAATAAAGCACCGCTGGACCTGCAGAAAAAAAGAGCCCTACACTTGGGGCTCAAGCCACCCAGCCCAACTCCTGTCAATGCCTCTGATTTCTGGATTAACACTTTTTTACTCTCACAAAGCAACATTTGGTATATTGAGACCTGCAATATAGATATGTGTTATGGTGTTATGGTCAGACTATTCTCTTATTTTTTACAACTTGAAGTGCACTTTGTGCACTACACATAGAGACCACTGTTGGTATCTAAATTAAGGACTCATCAGTCGTGACAATGCCTTTTTTGCAGGAACTGTAGATTTCAACCTATACTTTGATCAGAATGTTCAGGGAAAATTATGTAAGAGGCACATATGGGTTGCCTTCAATCATAGGCGTGCGCAGCCTATTGTATAAGGGTGTGCACCCTAAAGCAGAAACACACACGCCGCGTATATATATATATATTTTTATACATATATATATATATA
>OW240912.1:175626058-175645466 GCA_933207985.1 Pelobates cultripes
ATTTTGTTTCACAGACTACCCCACGTTTAATTTGAAAAATGGTACCTGATCAAGCAGAAGCACATGAGCTAAGACTAGACGAGGTTATGTGAGAAGGAAGTTGCATAACCTGGCTCCCCACAAGCTATATGTCTGGATAGTGGAGCATCAGTTATGCCTGCAGACAGCACAGAGCATTTCAGCATTATCACAGGCGGGTGAAAGCATTAATCCAAAATAGTCAAAATAATTAAAACTCAAAAATAGAAATATAAAAAGGTATAGATAACCTTATATTGAAAAAATATACATAAAAGGTTTAAAGAAAATGTAATATTATAAAAAATGAATCAACTCAAAATCTAAATTTAGAGGCAAATTCCTTTATATCCTAAGTTCAGAGGAATTCCAATATTTGGATATAGAAACTTATAAAAAAATATGTTTTTTATACCCTCCCCAAAATCCACAAGACTTTACCGGAACCCCCATGGAGACCTATAGTGGAAGGAGTTGGCTCTCTTTATAGTCGCCTCTCGGAGTATGTGGATAAGTTATTACAACTCCACCCAATTTATTAGGGAGCTGATGTCGGGAGTTTGTACACCATCATCTCACACCGTTATGGTTGTGAGGTGGTTGAGTATTTCCTTAGACAGAGCAATTTACCAGATATTCAAATCAATTTTATTTTAGAGTGTATAAAATTAATTTAAAATAATATTTACTTTTGGTTCAAGGGCTCCTACTTCCTGCAGATGGTTGGTAATGCGATGGGAACCAGGTTCGCACCCAGTTACACTAACCTATGTATGTCTCAGTAGGAGGAATCTTTCCTCTCAAGGCAAGGTGATTGGTGTGGGAGCTTGTTCCTCTATCGTTAATTTATCGACAACATATTTTTCATCTGGAAGGGAGATTTCCTTGAATATTTTTTATCTTTCTTAAATAACAATCAGACAAATATTGTCATTACGAGTGAATATAGTAAAACCAGTGTCCATTTTGTAGATTTTGAGATATATATAGATAATTTTATTATTAAAAGCAAAATCTTTTTCAAAAAAATAGTATTATTGACACCACCAGTTGCCACTATGGACCATTGTTAAATAATGTACCTAAGGGACAATTTATGCATATTTTAAGAAATTGTAGTGATAATCAGGAATTTGACAAACAAGCTAATTTTTTAAAACAACAACTTTTAGTGAAAAATTATGATTCTAATATTTTAAATCAACAATTAAAGGAGGTTAAACTCTTAAAGAGGGACCAAATTTTAAGTAAACAGAAAATTATTTTAAAAGATATAAGTAATAATAAGTTCAATTATAAGGGCACTCCAATTATTTTAGATTTTAATAATAAGTCGTAACATATTCAACATGTTTTTGTTTTTAAATTGGCATATTTTAAAAGCAGATAATGATAGTTACATAGTTATATAGCTGAAAAGAGACTTGCATCCATCATGTTCAGCCTTGATCTTGCGGATATAATTAAAGACAGACCAAACATTATATATATATATATATATAACTAAATTATTTTTCAAGCTCCTGGCCCACAGTATATATATATATATATATATATATATATATATATATATATATATATATATACAGGGCCAGACTGGGGATACAAAGCAGCCCTGGAAAAAAAATTTGTGCCAGCCCCATAAGTCACTGCGCCATATATTGTCGCGTGTAATATGTAAGGCTATGTCTTGCCAGGACAGATGATTGAGTAATATATATATATATATATATATATGTATATATATATATATTGCTTTTTCTAATATAAAATATTGGTCCTTTCAGGGTAAAACGTTTAATTTTATCACATGACAGGAGGCTTCATATTTTGCATAACTTTCTTTACTTTATGCCTCCAGCAGCACAAGTCAATCAATAAACTTTAAACCAATCAGTAACAGGCATCACATTCATATATAAAGCCCTGACAGTCACATGACCTCCTCTTTCTTTGCTGCTTACCAGCCAAGGCACAGGTCAGAGTATTTTGCTCCAAACTGTTTTACTGAATATTGCAATTGTCATTAGTTAATCATTTATTGCTTAACTTTCAGTTTGTTCCAAACTGTTTTTATTAATATTGCTATGGTCACTGTAGTTAGACACCTTATGCTAGACATTCAGTTTTAATCCTAACTGTTTTTTCTGGATACCACTTTAATTAAACTTTATTAATTGACTTTCAGTTTGCTCCAACTGTTTTTATTAATATTGCTATGGTCACTTTAGTTAGATTTTTAATGCTAGACATTCAGTTTTTGCTCCAAACTGTTTCTGGATATGCATGGGCACTTTTGTTAAACTTTATTAGCTTGTCCTGCAATTTTGGCCTAAACGTTTTTCATTATTTTGCACTTGCCTTCCATTTGGATTTGTATAGTGTGATATTCTCCCCCTGTTACCCTTCCCCTGAATTAACCCTGTATTTTCTGCTTTATTAGCCTGTTTTCTGTTGCTGGCACCTTTTCTTTCCTATGCTTTACTCTGGTCTCGCATGGATCGCGGCGTTTTACCGCGAGCACGCTTTTTATTCATTGGTGCTGGGACTTCAGGGCAGGTCTCTGGGGGTTGGGGATGTCGGGGGGACTCTTTTCCATGCCGGCAGACCGCGATCGTATCCTCGATCGTGGGCCGCACGGCACTTTTGCGCGCGAACGGCGGCCATCTTGAATCTCGCGGCACTCGCGAGATTCACGTCGGCCATGTCGTTTGGCCAGTTCGTGATTCCCACGAACTGGCGGCTAGTTCTGTACTGTTTCATATATTTTTCCTGTGAAATAAAAGTTTTACAAGTACTTTTGAGCTCAATACTGTTCATGGGCATGTGGAATAAAGGTTTTATATGTACCTTTCCTGGAAGATTATGAATGGACTGTTCACTGCTGAGCTCTATACTGGCATATTTCATTGGCATGTGAAATAAAAGTTTTATATGTAACTCTGCATGAATATGTAGGACTGATCCCTGCTGTGTGCATCTGCTGACAGTTTGCTCTATTCTGTTCTATACAATTGACATGTTGAATAACAGTTTTATTGTACATCTGGAGGATTATGAATGGACTGTCCCCTGCTGTGGGTATATAGTGGATGCATTACTCTATCTACTGGCAGGGAAATTAAATAGAGCTGATATCTTACTCCGCTCCCTACTCCCACTGGACCTCACAACCATTGGATACACTCCTTCCCCACAGGGATACACCTCCCAGGACACAGTAGTGGAGGCACATAACGGAGTGATTAACAGGGGTGATCCCCCTTACGCTGGGTGACCCCCAAGCGTGGCAGACACCTCTCCAAAGTGACATTGTGGTACAGGGGTGACCCCCCTTACGCTGGGTGACCCCCAAGCGAATCTGGTTCCTGTCCTAGTGACATACATATACTGGGGTGATCCCCCTACTCTGGGTGAACCCCAAGCGAATATTATTCCGGTACTAGTGACATACATATACTGGGGGGAACCCCCACGCCCTAGGGCGGGCTCATTTCCACGGAGTACGATCTGTTACTGTATGCACAGACCGGGTCACACTGAATACATGTATATCGACAGAGCCAGGAAGGAGAGCTCATGGTGCTGCCAATTCTCCACAGTACTATATCCTATAAGGGTGACCCCTTGGATAATTTGGAGGCTACCATACCTCCCCATACACGGGCTACGTCCCGACATTACTGACCGCTCATCCCGGTCTTATTGAGGGTGACCCCCTCCTCAGACCACTCCCAGGAAATCTCTAAGTGGTACTGATTGAAACAATTCTGGGTGACCCCCAGTTGTACGTGGAGGCCCACTAAGTGGCAATAAGTGTACTACCGTACCTGACACCTGTTCGGTACCCCATAGACCGAAAGAGTGTCCCAACATGCCATAAGAGACATTCATACAGGGGTGACCCCCCTATGCTGGGTGAACCCCAAGCGAGTCTTACTCCGGTGCTAGTGGCATAGGTACAAAGGGGTGACCCCCCGCACCCTTTCTAGGGCTTCTACCTTCAGAGTACGCTCTGTCATTGTATGCACAGACCAGGGCGCACTAGATGCATGTATTCTGGCACCTCTATGCTTCAACTGGGGTTCCGTACGCCCTTCCCTTAACCGAGAAGGAGAACTCACAGTGCTGCCAAAACTCCACAATTCTAGACCATATAAGGATGAACCCCGTGGACTATATATATTGAGGCTTTCACGTCTCCCAGACTCGGGCTACGTCCCGACATTGCAGACCGCTCATCCCGGTCTTACTGAGGGTGTCCTCATTCTCAGACCACTCCCCGGATCCTGCGAAAATGATACTGATTGATCAAAATTCTGGGTGACCCCCAGTTATACGCGGAGGCCTACTGAGTGGCAATAAGTGTACTGTTGTACGATCCTGTCTCCCACGGACCGAAAGGGTGTGAACCAACATGTCGAACTTACCTCAATATCCCCGACCGATTTTCAGGCGAGGATTAAGGCTGCCATGACAGCTCCGGGGGAAGAAGTCCTCTCCAGTATGCTGGCTAACAACCCATCCGACAGAGCGGGTGCAACGGCAGCAACACCAATGGAAGATTGAGATACCGACGTTAGGTCGGACACCCATCATCAGGGGACGAGGACTTCATCCTCCCCCCCCTTCTCTGGAGATCATGAAAGAATGGAGGGCAGAAGAGGTAAAAGTGACAAGACACGCCTAGCAAGAAAGGTTTTTTCTTTGGCACACTGGACACTCCTGTTTTGACTCACGCACCATCCGACAACCAGGGTCATCCGAATGGGGTTAACTGGAGCACCGGGCCCACTTCTGGCTTAGGAGGCCTATGGGAAAAGAAATCCGAGACCGGCTCAGGATGGAATGCCCACGCCCTCTATGTCCGAACAAGATAGTCCTCACTATGGAGCTCGTGGTGATATGTATGTCCCGATCAGTGTGTAGGAGGAGGACTCAAAATGAGTTAAATACTGGATATGATCAGCCCGGGAAAAAATTCTATACTTTGCGGACCTGACCCCACACAAGACTCACCTCTAGAAGCTCACGATGTGAGGGAATGGGTGCAAAGGGCAATATGTAAGTTGGGGAACGCAAGGCAGACAGGTGCACAGAACGCCGCAAAGCAGCCCGATTAAAGATGGATTTCAAACTATTGAAGTTAGGGACGAAAGAGCGAGGACCTCAGGCAGACGGACTATCGTTTGGAGAACCATTTATCTCAGCAACGGTTTGGTAGTAAGGAAGAAGATAGGAGACTATCACCCAGTCATCAACCTATGCCAACCCAATGGTTTTGGGGCGTACCGACAACTCAAGAAGGAAGGTATCCATCTCTTAGGGGATCTACAAGGTTGGACTTGAAGGGCACTTACCTATAGGTTCACATGGTGCCTCATGAAGTTTCTGAAGTTGGTCACTGCGCGCTGAAAAGCAAAGGGTATCTGCTGTCACATACCTAGACGACTTACCTTTTGCAAATCCAATTCATGACTACGTTTACAAACGAGATTTATGTTTACAGTTTCGGGAATTGTTGGGATTCATAGTGAACAGAGAGGAGTTGGTTCGATCCCAGTTCCGAGTGATTCAGTTCCTCTATTTCAGAATAGATTCCACCTTGAGCGGATTACACCTTCCCACATCATTGATAGCGACGATTCGTAAGGAAATTCGACGGGTACGGCGGAAAGGCACCATAACCCTTTGACTATTTCCCAGGACTGCTTCACTACCAGGCCAGACAGTGGCTGAAATCTCACTGCCTGAGATACGGACACACCTATGAAATTGGGATCAGAATAGCGAAGACTTCGATAGTACTCATTACTGCGGTAAAGGAGGCAAGCGTGACACCCAGAAGGGTTGTCCTTAATCAGGATCATCCTCTGCTCCTTCCGTTTTAACTTGCCTTCGGGCGGATCCAAAAGGAGAACATCATCCATTGAGAATGCAGGAGCATCTGGAGTTGGTAGATTGGTGTCTTCCAGGGGAGACTGGTATGTCAAGGGACTATCGCAACCAACTAGAGACCTACTATGGGACTCATGGACGCCAGGTATTCCCCCGAAATAACTTATCCGCATGGAACACCTTGAGTTCGCTGGTGTATGGGAAGGGACTGCGATCCCTTTATTACCCCTATCTCCACGATGCTGGATCTTTATCATACCTTTTCACTACAGGCCGATCGGAACGTTCCATTAACGGGCTACGTTCCGCAATTTCGACGATGCATAGCACGATTCACGACACTCCGGTCAATCAAGAGCCTTTGATATGCCATTTTCTGTGGGGTATCAAACCGTCCAGAACCATGCGTCAAAGTATCACTGGTGTGGGACTTTGATTTGGTTCTTTTGGAGCTAGTCAGATATCACGGTCCTATCCCTCAGTCAGCCATTAGCCAGAGTCACGTTACTTTTAGGTCTTTTCGTCGGGTATCAGATGTACTGGAGTTCGACGTAGACGGTCTTTTCGGTATCACCGGAAAGAATAATTTCTACAGTGTCTCGTAGAACTATATCTTATCCGTGTCCGTATCGTTCCCTGTTACCGACGGTTTCCCAGCCTTTGTGCAGTTAAAGGA
The DNA here is from genome assembly GCA_933207985.1 of Pelobates cultripes. Taxonomy (NCBI): domain Eukaryota; kingdom Metazoa; phylum Chordata; class Amphibia; order Anura; family Pelobatidae; genus Pelobates; species Pelobates cultripes. Next base: position 175,632,651 of record OW240912.1, read on the forward strand.
GATCACGACAACACTTAGAATGTCACATTCAGGACATCTGCTGGTCTTATACCAACCGTACAAGCCAGTTACCATGAACACTCTGTCTAGATGGGTTCATTGGTTGTTATCGCTAGCGAGGGTGGAGACGTGTTTGGGTACTCATTCGGTAAGAGGCGCAGCTGCTTCTCAGGCCTTCACGAGGGGGCCTCTATATTTTCAGCGACGAATTGGACACGGATAGACTACTTCCGTATATTTATTTTCGTCAACCACACACGCATCCTTCACGCTCATACCACAGCTTTAAAAATGCAAAATATGAAGCCTCCTGTCATGTGATAAAATTGTAGATTATGCTAACGTAGTGTACCTATAATCTTAATTTTAATAATGACAGGAGGTGAGTATTTTCCCTCCCTGTTTCCCTCCCTATACTCTGGAAATTTTTTATATTTTGGTTTGTCATTTTCTCAGTGTAAATTATAAGGTTTGGTAATTCAGTATATTTATGGGATGCTTATTTGGTTGATATGTGTTAGATCCGTGTTGATTATTAAGTATACTATGGTTTGTTTAATTTTTCAGTATATTAACTTAATATAAATATAGACACATATAGTACTGGATTTAATGTGGACAACAGTTGGTTTCCATCACCTTTCACGTATTTCTGTTCTTTTCAGCGTAATCATCATAGATGGATTCGACAAGATAAAGCTGGAAGGTTTCAAGTTATGTTCTACACGTTACTCAGGACTGTTATTTGAATTCCCTGACGTTATAATAGACTGTTTTTCGCATCAAAGAAAGAGGAAGTCATGTGACTGTCAGGGCTTTATATATGGATGTGATGCCTGTTACTGATTGGTTTAAAGTTTATTGATTGACTTGTGCTGCTGGAGGCATAAAGTAAAGAAAGTTATGCAAAATACTCGCCTCCTGTCATTATTAAAATTAAGATTATAGGTACACTACGTTAGCATAATCTACAATTATACAGTAAGCATACGCACATGCAGACACAGGCAATTTCACTGACATGTCAGTGACACACACAAGCTCATTGATACACAGCCTCATAGACAAACAATCTTACTGATATACATCAGCTCATTGACTTAACCCCTTAAGGACCAAACTTCTGGAATAAAAGGGAATCGTGACATGTCACACATGTCATGTGTCCTTAAGGGGTTAAAAACACAAGCTCACTCACTAGCAGGCACACGCATGCAAGCAAGCTCACTCATTAGCAGACGCACACACACAGCTTAATGTGGTGGTACTGGTGTCTATAGCATGTCCCTACAGGCTTTTCAACGTAAACACTGACTTTTCAGACAAAAGGCAGTGTTTACATTGCTTCAAAGTGACACTGCTAGTGACAGTCACTCAGACGGTCACTAGAGGTGCTTCCTGTGTTAGTGCCCTCCCGCCCTCACGCTCTGCTGAATGAGACTGGCGCCGGAATATGACGCGCAGCTCCCCCAGCGGCTGCCAGGACAAGTCTGCCAGCGGCCACCAAAAGACCTCCCCAGCGGCCAGGGGAGGGCTGGCAGCCTTAGGCCTGGGGGGCAAAACCAGTCAAGTGGCCCATTGCACCACCAAATCAGTTCACCATCCATGCCCACCTTTTCCTGGTTTTATAACGGATATTGATGTTATGCTAATCAGTAGTTCTTTGCCATACCCGCTTCTTCACGGCTCCAGGCACTGCTTGTTGTGAGTGTGAGCCACTGTAAATTAGGGGCAGAGGGCACTTGCACTGCGGTAAAGACGGGGCTGGGCAGGAGGAGAGTGCAGTGCAATCAGTGCACTCCCCTCCTGTGGGTCACCAGTAGACTGGTGCACCTGCCCAGGATCAGAGCCGGTGCAAGGATTTTTGCCGCCCTAGACAAAATAAAAATTTGCTGCCACCACACGTCACATCACAATGCCCCACCCATATGATCTGCCATATGAACTAACTCCAGTGCTGCACACAGTGTGTGTTTACATTAAAAAGCCTGCAGGGACCAGCTATAGACACCAGAACCACTTCATTAAGCTATAGTGTCCCTTTAATGTGAGGTACATTATAGATTAGTGTCACTAATAATATACTAGATTGCCTACTTACAAGCAGATGAGGATGAGGATGATGATGGGCTGCAGTTTGGCTCCACTGGTCTGGTGTAGAACAGGATCTCTGGAGGCTGTTTGCAGCTGTGGTCACAAAATTCAATGTTCTGGGAGAATTGGAAGCAGCTCCATTTTTTGGGGGCCCCTTACACAGCTCAAGGTCTGGGCCCCAGGGCCTGACAGTGAGTATGCCCATAAGGCCCACTCATAAGTTCCACCACCCATGAGTTCGCTCACAGGGAGTGGAGTGTGTAGGGGATATGTTATGTGTTATTGTAGAGGATCTAATATGTGTGCTTATGGTATGTAGTGTTTAGGGTTACCAGTTTGTGCAGGTGATGCAGTGTGTTTGTGTGTAGTGGAAGCAGTGTGTATTTGTGTATAAGGGATGTATTATGTGTTTCTGGTTGTGTGTAAGGGATGCATTGTGTGAATCTGTGTTTGTATGCATAAAGGATGCAAGGTGTGTGTCTGTATGTGTGTGCATGAGATGCATTGTGTTTCTGTGTGTATGTAAGAAAAGTGTGTGTGTTTGCATGCGTGTGTACGGGTTTGCATTGTCTGTTTCTGTGTATGTGTGCAAAGGATGCATTGTCTTTGTGTGTAAGGGTTGCATTGTGTGTGTGTGTGTAATGGATGCATTGTGTGTTTCTCTGTGTGTAAGGGAAGCATGTTGTGTTTCTGTGTATGCATAGGGATGCATTGTGTGTGTGTGCGCGCGTAGTGTGAAAGAGCTCCCTGTCTTGGCCCCTGTCCTATAGAGCTGCCCCTTCTTCTTATTCCCCCCTCCCCTCTTCTTATTCCCCTCCCTCCCCTCTTCATATTCCCCTCCCTCCCCTCTTCTTATTCCCCCCCTCTTTTTATTCCCCCCCATCTTATTCCCCCCTCCCCTCTTCTTATTCTCCTCCCCTCTTCTTATTCCCCCCTCCCCTCTTCTTATTCCCTCCTCCCCTCTTTTTATTCCCTCCCTCCCCTCTTCTTATCCCTCCCTCCCCTCTTCTTATTCCCACCCTTCCCTCTTCTTATTCCCCTCCCTCCCTTTTCTTATTCCCCTCCCTCCTCTTCTTATTCCCTCCTCACCTCTTCTTATTCCCTCCCTCCCCTCTTCTTATCCCCTCCCTCCCCACTTCTTATTCCTCCTCCCTCTTCTTATCCCTCCTCCCTCTTCTTCTTTCCTCCCTCTTCTTATTTTACCCCCCTGCGTTACCTCCCCTTCTTGCCCCCTCCTGGCAGCGTGGCGAGGCTGCACTCCGGTCATGGTGGCGGCCGGGTGATAGGAAGGTGCACACTGAGTGTGCGCTTCCTGTCAGTCCGGCTGGCGATTACAGAAAACAAGAAACTCCAGCGAACAGGGTTTTGTTTCCTGTCACCGGCTTGACTGACAGGAAGTGCACACTCAGTGTGCACCTTCCTATCACTCCGGCCGGCCGGCCACCGCGGACCGGAGTGCAGCTCGGCCACGCTACAGGGGAGAAGCTGCAGCCGCCTGAGGCTCTTAACAGAGCGCTCAGGCGGCTGCAGTATTTAAAGGGCCGGCCCGCTGCGGCCGGCCTTACAGGAATTTAGGGCGGCCTGGGGGGCAATTGCCTCCCGGCCCAGCCCGCCCCTGCCAGCGGCCGACAGCAAACCCAGGTGTCTGCCCGGCCTCAGGTGCCGAAGGCCCACCGGGAAATTTCCCGGTATCCTGGTGGGCCAGTCCGGCCCTGTATATATATGAAACAAGAGTGGGTCCCAGCACTCAATGCTTCCAGTCTTTTAATGCTCCGGTGCTGTCTCCAACCAAATTGTATACGATACCAACTTCAATTCACTACATAATTCAAACATGTTTACTTCATTAATGACATCACTTTGATCCGTTGTTACCTTTCACCTGTTCACCCTCAAATTGGATCACTGCATTTTTTGTATATAAGGTATCCATTTCACATACACAATTGTCTTGAAAAAAGTATTTTACAGACTGAAACGTCGTCTTGAACATTGTGTGAATTTGTAATTGCTCAATAAAGCAACAGATGAAATTTACTTTGAAAGACTCCTGAGTGCTGTCTACTGGTATTGTGTGTATATAAATATATATGTATGTATGTATGTATGGGCCAGGAGCTTGAAAAATAATTTAGTTTGGAGTTTTAACAGAGCCAAAAAGTCAGATAACATGTTTAACCTCAAACCTGGCTTTTATCTTTGTAATTTCTGCTCATTTTGTAAAAAGACTAATTTAAAAAAAGAAACCATTTAATCTTTTAGATCTTTTACTTTTAGACAAGCATTTCATATTAAGGATGTCTTAACTTGCCATTCTACTAATATCATATACCTCCTCTTGTGCCCATGTGGACAGTAATACGTGTGAATGACCACTAGAAGTCTAAAAACTCGTGTTGCGGAATGCATGGTCAATATACAGACAGGATATAAAAAACATAGTTGTTCAGCTCATTTTTAAAAATACCATAATAAGATTTGTCACTGCTCAATTGTATGGCCATCTGTAAGAAATCACCAAATAGGAGGTGGAAGATAATTTAAAAAAACTTAGTAAGATAGAAACTAAATGGATTTTTAATCTAAATTCTTTTGCTTTTAAGGGATTAAATTTTGATTTTGAGTTGATTCATTTTTTTATAATATAAAATTTTCTTTAAATCTTTTATGTATATTTGTCCAATATAAGGTTATCTTTACCTTTCTATGTCTATTTGTGAGTTTTAATAAATTTTGACTATTTTGTGTCCTATTCTCTTTTAGATTGCCATCTCATAATAATTTGTGTTCCTTGTGATTTTATATATCCATTTGAGATGAAATATATATATTTAACCCTTTGTTGTCTAATATATTTGGGAAGCTACTACCTTGTTTTATATTGTTTTGACACCTACACATTTATTTAACAATTCAAAGTAAATTTTACATGACTAGCTGAAATGGAAGCATAGCAGAAACTTTTTCCTGTTCAGCTATTTTGACGTTAAATTTAAAATTCACACTGAATTCCTCTCTAGTAAATAACCCTTAAAATTTCTGGTTTTGCCAATATCTCTACTGGAATAAAATTGGGAAATGTCTAAATCATGGACTGTTGGAGTACTGGCTTGGGAAACATAAACAGATGAAGTGCATTTTCTATTTATAATGTATTACAAATGCAATCAAATTATTTTAGAATTAATTTAAAGAAAACATATCTAAATTAAGATAACAACCTAACCACATATATTGTGCATCTGTTTGTGGTTAAAATACACATGGGAGGCATGAACCATTACAGACAGTAGGCGCGACTTACTATTTCACTTGACAGTATAATCAGAAAGACTTATGGTGCCTCCAGATATTAATTACGAAACATCCAAATTACTCTTTGGTATCTCACCTTGAATGAAATGCAGAAACCACAATACCCAGTAGTGATGATTGACATATAACCAGGACAAAAGACACTCTACATATAATGCATTTTAATTGGAGAATCCATGGTGGAAAATAAAATATCAATTACATTTTAAAACTTATAAAGAGCCAACAATTTCTGCAGCACTGTACAATACATGGATTAACAAACAAGTAGTCACAACAAGACATGTTGGACGTACAGAAACAGAAGATACCTAGGGACCTGCTTAAACGAACTTGCATTCTAAGAGGAATGTAAACCATTATACAAACTATGTAACTGAGCCCTGCTCCATCACTGTATATCCAGCCAATTCCATCAAGAAACTGTACATTTGGTAGGATAGTACCTATCCTGAAAAAAACATCTCTTGATCCATCCTCCCCCTCTATCGTCCCATATCCCTGCTCCCTTTTTCCTCAAAGCTTCTAGAAAGACTTGTCTTTGCCTGTGTGTCTCACTTCCTCAATTCCAACTCTCTCCTTGACCCTCTTCAATCTGGCTTACGCCCTCTCCACTCTACTGAGACTGAGACTGCTCTTATCAAAGTTACTAACAACCTAATCGCAGCTAAATCCAAAGGACACTACTTCATACTAATTCTTCTTGACCTCTCTGGTGTCTTTGACACCGTTGATCATGCTCTCCTTCTTCAAACTCTTCAATCACTCAGTCTCTGTGATTCTGTCCTCTCGTGGTTTTCCTCTTATCTTTCCCAACGCTCATTCATTGTCTCCTTTTTTAATGCCACCTCCTCCCCTCACCCTGTCTCGGTTGGAGTGCCCCAAGGCTCTGTCCTTGGTCCCTTTCTATATTCTCTTTATACTGCCTCTCTTGGAATACGTATTACCTTTTTTGGAATCCACTACCACCTGTACGCTGGTGACACATAGATATCTCTCCTCCTGGACCTCTCTCCTGCCGTACTTCAACGTGTCACTGCTTGCCTATCTGGCATCTCTGACTGGATGTCCTCCTGCCTTCTGAAACTCAATCTCTCTAAAACTGAGCTCCTTATCTTTCCTCCTCCTAATACTGATCGCTCTCCCTTCCATTTAAGTTCATCCTTGCAAGCGTCATACTTGACTCTGGCCTCACCTTTCAGCCTCACATCCAGTATGTTGCCAAATCCTGTAGATTCCATCTTAAAAACATAGCCCGCATCCGCCCTTTTCTTACACAAGATGCTACCAAGGAGATTTACCATGCTTTAGTAATTTCCGGCATGGATTATAGTAACCCTCTCCTGATTGGTCTTCCCAAAATTCATATTGCCCTCTACAATCTATAATGAATGCTGCCACCAGACTGATTTTCCTCTAAAGTCAGTCCTCTCACACCTTACCCCTCTGTCAGTCCTTACATTGGCTTCCTGTATCCTATAGGAATCAATTAAAAGTGCTAACCCATACCTATAACACACTGAACAATTCTAGCCCCTCATATCTCATCACAAATCCATAGGTATGCCCCATTTCGGGCTCTGCGCTCTACCCATGACCTTCTCCTGTCCGCTACTCGCACCCGTACGGCCAACTTGTGCTTGCAGGACTTATCGCGGGCGACTCCCTTCCTATGGAATAGCCTGCCTACCACCATCAGACTCTCTTCTAGTCTTCAATCATTTATAAGGTGCCTTAAAACCCACCTCTTTAGGAAAGCTTATGGTCTCCCAGACAAACCTCTACCTCACATAACTATCTCTTGCTCTCTCCTAAAGAGCAGCACTTTACTCTCTCCTCCAGCTCTGCTTCATTCCCACCTTATTTGATTGCTACTTCCTGTCCTAATGTGTTTTATACCCCACCTCCTCTAGTCTGTAAGCTTGTTTGAGCAGGGCCCTCTTCAACCTAACGTTCCTGTGAGTTTTCTTGTAATTGTCCTATTTATAGTTAAATCCCCCCTCTCATAATATTGTAAAGCGCTACGGAATCTGTTGGCACTATATATATATTGATAATAATAATAATAATAGGAATGTCCACCCAATTTCAGCCAAAACTGCTGGAAATGAAGTGTAAATATCTCTACTTTCACTCCTACGTTTTACCTGCATGAACTGATCTGGAAAAACATATTACTGAAGCATACAAATCACTTCTTGCTTATTCCACTATCAATTTAATTGTGATATGAAGCCTGGTTTTTAATGTGTTATAAATGTTTTTATTTTTGCACATTTTCACAAAAATAAAACAGTGCATGTTCACATTTTCTTCTCTTACCAAAAGCAAAAGTCATTTTTAAAAGTGTAAAGGTTTTCTATGACTGATGTCAATTAAATCTAAAATAAAATAATTACCACACACATCACGTCTTTTTTTTATTGGTATTGGCAATCTTTTCTCTGCATTCTTATAATAAATGCATTTGCAAATTAACCTATTTTTGTAGTTGATTTGGTGTGTGTGTGTGGTATCCAATTATTTTATTTTAGATCTTTGTGTTCTTAGGGAGTCTGCGGTCAGTCCTTCATCATAAAATGTATGATAAACATAGGCCAAGATTATACCTGATATTGCTAAACAATCTTGTATTCATGTTTGTAAACACAGTGCCTTGAATGCATATTTAATGTCAAATTTCAGCACTTAGTTGTTTAATGCCCATGTACTTGATAGACTCTTCTAGAACATATTCTGGATACAATTACAAGAAGGAAATGTTTATCTGTTAGACGTGTAGGCAGATATGAAACAGGAATTCAAAACTCTTTCAATAAATTATACACTTGAGTAATGACCAGTAGGGCTTATCATATCAAACGTAAACAATGTTACTGAAGACAACATGTTCTGGTAACGGTTGCAGTGACATGGTAGTATTTGCATAGAACTTTATATATTAATAGTGCTGTGGTTAAACTGAAAACACAAAAAAGGGAAGTATGCTAATGGTTTCGTTCATACTTGTAATATGATGTCAAATTCCTTGGTGGGTTAACTGCAAAATGACTTTGCAATTTTGTTTCTTTGATTATGAGCAATCACTGCAACTCCTTTTCTAATTATGTGTGTTTTCCTAAAAAAATGTCTATAATCACAAATGAGAATATTTGTGATTCATATGCTATGTATATGAAATATGTGTTGTTTTATCTTTTCTTTTGTTTGTCTTTGGCATAAGTGGCTCTCGTTGCGCCCAGGCTCAGGACCATGTGGTGTAAAATCAAAGTCCTTTAATATGAGGAATATGAATGTGTGAATTTATGTATTTATGGTATTTAACCCCTTAAGGACCAAATGTCTGGAATAAAAGGGAATCATGACATGTCACACATGTCATGTGTCCTTAAGGGGTTAAAGAGATTCCATCAGTAAACTAACTCCTGATGAAGTATACATTTGTTTTCTTCATCCTTTCTGACAGTATAATGTGGTCAGGCAGCAATATTTGGTTGCTTGGGTTTTTGTTTATTTGTACCCTGGTGACACAGAAAATGTTGTGAATAGTTCAGTTGATGTAAAATCATATTCCAGATCTTCATTCAGGCTGCAAAGTGAAATAAGGGAGCAGAGGAAAAAATAAACCAGAATTTGTTGTATAAGAACCAGCAAATGCTACTAGACCATCACAACTCAATATTCCTGAGCTTCTCTCTGAGCTTCCACCCCTGTAGCAAGTAAATACATAGTCAGAAAAGAAAAATAACATAATTGATGCTCAACCTGCCCTCTTCTTCTCCAGTCTTTAATCATTTCACACTTGCCTCAGTTTTCTTGCATGCAACCATAACAATGTTGACAGACCTAGAGGATCAGACCAGAATTCCCTACCCCTCCACCCTAACCCACACAATCTGGCTTTACATTACATGTTTGCAGGCTGCATTCCTCCATTCATTATTTTATTGCCACAAATCATTACACCCTCATGAACCTCCTGGATCTTACTGTTTGTGTCCACGCTCCCCACCCTTTTATTTCTGTCCCCAGCAATATAAATGATCACTAACTTACAAATATATCTACTTCATACAACCTGAGTTAAAGTAGGCCAACCATGAAGGAAAGAATGAACCATGACGGAAAACAAAATCACCTGATAAGCCCCAGAGAGAGAAACATCACATGACAAACAACTAGCTAGAGATCCAGGGGTAGAAAATCAAAACACCTATGCAAACAAAGTCCCATTAAATATAATTTATTTGCCAATTACTACATTAGTCAGTTTACACAAGTAGCGTAAATGGAGATGTCTTTGCAGATTTAATATTTGTTTTGTTTTCTTTTACTTGGTTTCAAAGAACAGTATCCCTTCTTCAGGGACACAGGGTCCAAATGTTTTTGGAGCCACGTGTGATTGCATGTATGGATCACAGTTAATCAGTCAATTAAGATTTCAATGCATTCATGCATTCGTGAATGACAGAGTGTACATGCCCATATTTGTCAGGGTCACTGTGCTATAAGATTTATGTATGAGAGTAAGCATGTACATGCATTCATAAGTGAGTGTACATGCATGATAATAAGAGTTGCCCAGCATCACATCGTGTAAAAACAGCAGAAGTTGGGAAAGAGACAGTAATGCAAGAAATCAGGAGACACAGGCGACACTCACAAGTATCGATGGTGTTTATCGGAGGGTCAGCCACTAGAGTTAAACGAACCCGGACTGTAAAGTTCGGGTTCGTACCGAACATAAAAATTTTTGGACCCCGAACCCAAACACGGATATATCACTGTATGTTCGGGTTGGAGTTCGGTGTTGGGCGATTTAATTGCACGCTTTGAAAGGCTGCAGGGCAGCCAATCAACAAGCGTTTGACTCATGTGCCCTTAGAAGCCATCACAGCCATGCCTACTAATGTGACCCAAGCTCTATATATAAGCTGGAGTCGCGGTGCACGCACATGAGTTCTTATTAGTGTAGGGAGAGGATGCTGCCGCTTTCAGGGATAGATTAGGAAAGAATTCTGCAAACTAGTATATTAGTGGGGTGCACTTCATATCTGAGAGTCAAATAGAAGCGTCAAATACTGCGGTTACATCGGAGTTTTAAAAAGTAAAATTTTTTGGGTGCTAAATAGTACATTTGGGGTTTGCACTTCATATCTGAGAGTAAAATAGAAACGTCAAATTCTGCTGTCACATTGCAGTTTTAAAACTTAAAATGTTTTGGTGCTAAAAAGTACATTAGTGGGGTGCACTTCATATCTGAGAGTCAAATAGAAGTGTCAAATAGTGTGCTTACAGTGCAGTTGTAAAAAATTTAATTGTTTTGGTGCCAAACTGCTAAATAGTAAATTTGGGGCATGCTCTTCATATCTGAGAGTCAAACAGAAGCGTCAAATAGTGCGGTTTACAGCGCAATTGTAAACATTCTTATTTTCTGGGTGCTAATCTGCTAAAAAGTAAATTTGGGGCGTGCTCTTCATATCTGAGAGTCAAATAGAAACATCAAATAGTGCAGTTAGAGCGCAATTGTAAACTATTTTATTTTCTGGGTGCTAATCTGCTAAATAGTAAATCTGGGCCCTGCACTTCATATCTGAGAGTCAAATAGAAGAATCAAATACTGCGGTTACAGCGCAGTTGTAAAAATTCTTATTGTTTTGGTGCTAAACTGCTAAATAGTAAATTTGGGTCTTGCTCTTCATATCTGAGAGACAAACAGAAGCGTCAAATAGTGCGGTTACAGAGCAATTGTAAACAATTTTATTTTCTGGGTGCTAAGCTGCTAAATAGTACATTTGGGCACTGCACTTCATATCTGAGAGTCAAATGGAAGCGTCAAATAGTGCGGTTACAGCACAATTGTAAACATTTTTATTTTCTGGGTGCTAATCTGCTAAATAGTACATTTGGGCACTGCACTTCATATCAGAGAGTCAAATAGAAGCGTCAAATAGTGCGGTTACAGCGCAATTGTAAAAATTCTTATTTTCTGGGTGCTAATCTGCTAAATAGTAAATTTGGGGCGTGCTCTTCATATCTGAGAGTCAAACAGAACCGTCAAATAGTGCTGTGACATAGCATTTTTTAAACATTCACATTTTTAGGCTGCTAAATAGTACATTTGCGGCCTGCGATGGACTTCATATCTGAGAGTCAAATAGAAGCGTCAAATATTGTGCTTACATTGCAGTTGTAAAAATTCTAGCTCTATAGGTGCTAAAAAGTCAATTTGATGCCTGCACTTCATATCTGAGAGTCAAATAGAAGCGTCAAATACTGTGGTTACAGCACAGTTTGACCAATTCAAATTTTTTTGAGCGCTAAATAGTACATTTGCGGCCTGCACTTCATATCTGACAGTCAAATAGAACCGTCAAATACCAATATAACAATATTGTAATTCGGGGGCAATACCCTCACAAGTCAAACTGAGGGGTCAGTTTATAGGGAAAACTGTTGCCTGGATACAATTCTAAAACAATTTCCATATGTCCTTTGCAGACTTTACATGCTGGAAAAACACCGGTGCCAACTGCTGTGGCTTTCTGCAATGTGCATACCAGCAAAGAGGGCAGGGTTGAGGAGTGGGTGGAAGATGATGTGGAGGATGATGAGGTCCTAGACCCCACATGGAATGAAGGTCATGCGAGTGACGTGTTTGGAGGAAGAGGCGCTGGTCGCACAGCGGCACCAGCACAGAGGCACCAGCAAAAGCGGAGCGGCCGTCCCCTAGCGCTTGTCGGCATGTATAATCTTTAGAATTCCCACAGTTATCCAAGTAACAGATGGAGCGATAAAAGGAACCATAACAGATTTAACGAGCCATTTGCAGTTTCGCAGTTTTCGCGGTGACCGGGACCCAGACACTGTCTGGGCGGCAGTCGGACGACCGGGACCAAGTATGCCTGATGTTGAAGTTAGAATGTGGAATGGATTAGCAGGATCTGGTGCAGGGTAACCGCATGCCCCCTGGTGTTGAGCACCAGCGTTTGTGCGGCCACATACCAGGACCCTAATGCAGCTTCAGTAAAAAGAGTACTGGATACCAGAAGCCATCACCAGACTGATCTGCAACTTGGAACAGGATGTGACATTCACTGTAGCGGCTGTGCGCGCTTTCGGCGTTCTCACCCTGCTGTTGCTCGCCTGTCTGCGCTGCAGTGTAACTTTGGCCTTCCCGCTCACCACCTCATATGCGACATGCCCACACGGTGGAACTCCACCTTGCACATGCTGGAGAGACTGTGCAAGCAGCAGCAGGCGATAGTGGAGTTTCAGCTGCAGCACGCACAGGTCAGTCGCTCTGCACCAGACTTGCCCTCCAATTGATCACAGTTAAAGGTTTTCAAGTGGACTCATTACAATTACAGGGCCTCTAAAGAGTCCTGTATTATTTGTCGTCACTAC
>OW240912.1:175645566-175656526 GCA_933207985.1 Pelobates cultripes
CTTCCCACGTCAGAGTGGGCCATTTACGTGCCTGCTGCCTTCCTTGTATGTGGTAGCCATTTATCAGGGTCCCTCTCTGGAATCGTAACCCATGGTCACCATGGTAGACGCAGAAGGTGGCATCGAAAATTGATGGATGACATCCGATTGCGCTGTCGCCTTGTCGTTGGGGAGCCCATTGAAAAGGTCCTCTAGCATGACGAGCTGGATGATCTCCTCTGGGAACTTGGCTTGATGGCAGTTGAGCCAGTTCTGGGTGGCCCTTGTGATGTGGCATGCCCACTCCGCATGGGAGTCCTTCTCCCCTTTCCGGGTTTCCCTAAATTTTCGGTGGTATTGCTCGGGCCAGGAGGATTTGGGTAATAAAGGGATAGTCTCTGATCTGCTCTTCTTGCCCAGCCCGGTAAATATATGCTGCCTTCCTCACTAGTTTGCTGGCCAGGATGGTGACCCAGTCGCTGGGGTCCATGTCTTGGAGTATGTACTGGCGCTCAAAGTTTTGTAAAAAGTCATCTATGCCTTCTTCTGCTTCCTTGAAGTCTTTGAAGGCATTGTATGGTAGCTTGTGGGCCAGGGTGGTTGTGCTTCCCCTTTCTTCCTTCATCTGGGTTCATGGAGGTCGCCCTCTGTCTATTGGCAATGACATAGGCTTGCACCTCCAAAAAGGTCCTGCTGACAATCTCCTCTGAGGGTGGCCCTCGGTAATATGCCAGGCGCCGTTACACCTCCTTGCGAACTTCCTCCTCATCTCCGGCCCCTGGCTGGGGTTCGTTGCCTCACTGCGTGCGTGATCGTCTTTCATGAGAGCAGCAGTCAATTCGGCCTTGTTACGTCCACCAAGTGTTATTCCTCTGGCTCCACACAAGTCCTGCAGTGTAGGTCGCTTTAGAGCACTGTAGTCCATGGGTCTGTTGGCAGGGACATGGGATCCCGCCGCTTGCCACCAATTGAAGCGGGACCTGGGTAACCGATGGTTATCCCCTTTGATTAGAATAGATCAGACCCATTTCCAGAGTAACCAGATGGGATACAGTTCCAGGATACAAAGTTTGACAATCTTTATTTGGGTACACAGCATTGCCTCCTGTTGCCTCCTCCTCCTACTCAGCTTTTTCCTCCTCCTCCTCTACCTCCTCCTCATCCGGTCAGCGTAACACCTTCACCACCAACTTCAGCACAGCCAGGGGGAAACGACAGCAGGCTGTTTTCAAACTCATATGTTTGGGGGAAAAAACCCACACCGCGCAGGAGCTGTGGACGGGCATGGAACAACAGACCGATGAGTGGTTGTTGCCACTGAGCCTCAAGCCCGGCCTGGTGGTGTGCGATAATGGGCAAAATCTCATAGCAGCTCTGGGCCTAGCCAGTTTGATGCACATCCCTTGTCTGGCACATGTGCTGAATTAGGTGGTGCAGAAATTCCTGAAAAACTACCCAGATATATCAGAGCTGCTGCAAAAAGTGGGGGCCATCTGTACGCGCTTTTGGAGTTCTCACCCTGCTGCTTGCCTGTCTGCGCTGCAGTGTAACTTTGGCCTTCCAGCTCACCGCCTCAGGAGACTGTGCGAGCAGCAGCAGGCGATAGTGGAGTTTCAGCTGCAGCACGCACGGGTCAGTCGCTCTGCAGAGCAATGTTTTCTTTTTTTATATGTCCCAATATTTTGGGGACTACCCCAATTAAAAAACAAAACAAACAAAAAAACTAATAAAAAACAGTGTTGTCTACCTCTTCCTCCTCCTTCACTGCCGCTTCCACCTACACCGCCATGGTCACCGCCTCCTCAACCTATGGGTCACTTAGTATAAACTATATACACAATAGCAGAGGCTTGTGAAGGCCTTTTCTCCATGCATCAGGAGTTGAGCTCAGTTTGAACAATGAAAGAGAATACCCTGCACTCAAACTCTCTCTCAAATGGATAATTCTGGTGATCCTCCTGACAGCCATGCTTTAGATTTTGATTTATGTTCTTCTAAAGCTAAAATCAAAGATTCCATCTAGTGCTATTTTATGGCTCAGTTTTTTTTTTAATTTTTAGGTATTTAATGTTATTTTAAGTGATTTCCCTATACACATTTGTTTGCAGGGCACTTGTCCTACTCTTACCCCCATTTTACTTCCTTTTGCAGCCCTCTAGCCCTTTCCAAGACTTTTTTAGAGGCATTTTTGTGCCCAAAAGTTCGGGTCCCCATTGACTTCAATGGGGTTCGGGTTCGGGGTCAAATTCGAGCCCAAACTCTGACTTTTTTTCAAAGTTCGGCCGAACCCACCGGACCCGAATATCCGCTCAACTCTATCAGCCACCCCCTAAATAAAGTGTGATGTTTTGGCTCTATGGAACATGATTAAAGCTCCATAGACCTGAAACGTCACACTTTATTTAGGGGGTGGCTGACTCTCCAATAAACCCTATCAATACTTGTGAGTGTCGCCTGTGTCTCCTGCTTTCTAAGTTTGTCCCACACAAAACACCTCTCTGGTGGATGCTCGGATAGCTTCGCGAAACCTGAGTGCAGAGTCATTTGTAGTGCAAGAAATATCATTGTTCATAATGAGAAAACATCATTTTAAACTATTTATCAGTTAATCAATGACCATATAAAGATTTATGCATGAAGGTCATTTTCTATGTATTAAAAGGATACTCCAAGCATCTTATAAAATAAGATAATACAGCACCCTATATCACCTCACCCCAGACAGTCCAATATGCCCACCCTTATTGTGTGGCAGTCTGATTGAAGGTGATCCATTTTTGCTTCTTTTCAGGATAAAATACTCTCTGTCCTTCCACAGTGTTGTTCGTCTACTTCTCTCTCTCTTTCACCTCACAAAACAAGCAGAGCAGGTAAAATGGATGGAGCTACTTATGAGTGAGAAAGGGGTGCAGCTAAGTGTAAAATGGGTGATGCCAAATCAGAGTCTCTGGGGAGCCACCTGGCTATATATAAGTTGTTATTGAATGGAAGAGTATTACTGGGTTCCACCAGACTTGAGAGTGTTTACATGTCCTACCGAGGTGTCCACACACATAGGCCACTTCCAGATCCGTATTGTTAGATTATTAACTGATATATATATATATCTATATATACTACAAGAGTCTAGTTGGCCTCCTGGTATACCATTCACTACTTTTGATACTTGATTTAGACACCCCAAAATACCAAATACAAGGTATTATGCTCTAATTATATGCTGTTTATGCTATGTTATGTTTTATCTTTTTATGTTATGTTTTATATTTTCTATTAAGCCAAGTGGGTGTCCCTTTGTGTCAATGTTTATTTGTTGGTGCATTGATGTATGTAATGCTTCATAGGGTTGCTACCACTGACTTAATATAATGCTGGGTTCAAGTCTGCTAGACGTATATAAGGAAAAGATCTGTCTGGAGATCTTTTATTTAGATAAGTCTAGGGGGCAAACACTAGATGGCAGAGAGGATATAAGATACATAGCCTGAAAGTTCAGCTGAGTAAATGCCGGCACACACACAGGACAATACTCCTTACCTGCTTTTCTTGGAATATCCTTACCAGTTTTACTCCACAGCACCCAAAAAACAAAGAAATGTCAGTTTTACTTAGAAAGCAAGTGGCCTTTAAACTCCAAGGGCAGGAATCATATACAGAAGGGAGATATACCTTTTTGAATGGTACAATTTATAACACTACATATATGATAGCAAATGTATATGCTCCCAACACAAATGAACACAATTTCCTACATCGAATATTATCCAAACTGTCCAAATTTCAACAGGGCATCTTAGTACTATGCGGGGACTTCAATCACGTATTCACCCCTCAAAAAATAGATTCAACAACTGAACACACCTCCCCTAAATGTAAGCACCTAAACTCTCAGTTTTAGATAAATGACATTGCCTGCCCTTTGAACGATTCTCAACACGATAACAGGCTGGTCACTGCAATGAGTTAATTATATCTTCTTTTTATGTACTCTATTCGGTGGAACACTACATCATATTTATTTTACTGTTATATTCCAACCTCACTAAACTTTTTGAAAAAAATAAATAAATAAGAACACTGTAAACACTTTAGGTATTCAGCTATCCTTTAAGTAGTTCACATCATTCTTTTTTTAACTATCTAACTACACATTCAAATGTGTCACGAAAATGCCTAAGTATGTATCCTAGAGTGTTCATTCAACATATAAAACACTCTTGAGTCTAATGCCAGGCAGAATGTGCCCAGATCTATGAATGCTTTTGTACTCTAAACAGTGTTCCTCCTTTCACACTTTACTAATATAGTAAGGGGACTGAGTTACCATGGTTTCCCACTGCTCTAGAGCCCTGAATGATCCATAATAGTCTTTAAGACTGTACACACAGCAGGAAATATAGCCACCGAGCACAGTACAGAAT
This sequence comes from Pelobates cultripes, assembly GCA_933207985.1. Classification (NCBI taxonomy): domain Eukaryota; kingdom Metazoa; phylum Chordata; class Amphibia; order Anura; family Pelobatidae; genus Pelobates; species Pelobates cultripes. The sequence goes on from OW240912.1 coordinate 175,649,967, forward strand.
AAGTAATATGCTATGACTGGGAAAATTAATAAATAGAAAGTCAATGCCAATGCATAATTCATGGAGCTGCTGTACCAATACTGTTAATCTGGCCATCTTTAAAAGTTTTTTGTTTCTCGTTAACTATTTGGAAGAGTTCTAATATTTTTGTTAATGTTTATGTAACAAACGTGAAAGAATGATGTAACCAGTGGTGGTACAAGAAAATTTTTTGGGTGTCCGAAAGGTAGATCCCCGTCTATCGTACAGCTCCAACAATGCAATGCCAACTGGGGATCTGACATTTTCCCATCCATGCAGGGTTGCATTTGTGTGCAATGTTTGTGCATTTGAATGTAAGCATGTTTTTGTATAGAGTATACATGTGCATGTAGAGGTGTATTTGTATGTACTGGTGCCATTTGGAATGCAATGGTGTAAATGTGTGTGTGTAGTGTTGGCCTCAAATGCAGATGTGCTTTTGTGTATTGTGTTGTTGTTCGATCAGAGTGGTGCATATATATAATTTCATAGCAAGACACAGAGGCTCATATTGCATATCCCTTTACTGTCCACCAATAGCAGCAAAGAATACAAACAGACTGAAAAATAAAGTATACATAATGACATAGGCCACTCCCTGACCAAGCCCCAGTATAATAGCAGGCACGTTCCTAAGACTTTCCTCTTTCTTTGCTGCTCCACAGTCAGTTAAGTACCTATTTTCTCTTTCTGTGGATTTGTTTGTCATTTGTAAATGTTTTACTATTGTGAATTTTGTTGTTGCATGTGTTACAGACTAGTATATAATGTTTTTTTCTGGGCTCAGGGTCCCAGACCAGCTGAGGGGTCTTTCTTCTGGGATTTAGGGGTCTGTTCCATCCCCGTTATTCCTATTTTCACTGTACTTTTCTTTGTTTGGCTTTCCCTTTCAGCATAATTTTTCTGCTTTTCTCCCCAGTCTTCAGCCTATCGATCTTTACCCCTATTTTTCTCTGTTTTCTTGGCTCTCCCCGGTCCCTGGCCCATTTTTGGTGCCATTTGGTGGCTTTTTCTGTTCTATTCGTCCATTTCGGGACTTGCATTTGCCAGTTTTCTCGCAAATGCCAGCGACCCTTCTCATAAATTGGTTTTGTGGCCGCGTGCAGAATTGTATCCGAATGTTTGGCTGGTTTTGGTCTGATCATGTGTATTGCTTTACTGAATGCATTCAGTACACAAAAGCGATTCATTCGCAAGCCGAAAGCACTCGTTTGGTAATTTTTTGACGCGTTTGCAGGGTTTTTCCCCCGCAATTTTCATGAGTTTGAGGACTGTGCTCCCTTCTGGTTTTTCTCCTTTCCCTTCCTTTGGCATCAGCCTCTTCCTGCCTTGTGTATATACTGCTAGTCTGAGCCCTGGTGAGATCTCCCTGGATAGTTTAATTTGGGTGATTTTTTAAAGCAATTAGGTGTTAATGCCTATCTGGTTTGCCCTTATTATACTGTTGCCTATTGTGGATAATTTTAATTATGCCTAGGCCTAGGGTGCCTGCCTGTTCCCCTGCCCCTGGTGAGATGGATACCCTACTAATCCTGGGGAGACCCCTGCCAGCTTGGGCTCCCCATCCCCATTGGTGGACCTGTCCAGCCACACTTAGGGTGCTCAGGCTTCAGCGCTACGGTGCTCAGTGATGGACGCCATTATGGTGACCATGGGTTCCCTGTCATTGTCCTTGTCTCAGACAATTCCTCAGGCCCTGCTCGTGTGTCCTTCGGACGCAAAGTTCTCTGGCTCAATGACTCACCACTCGCGTCCGGCTGTGGACCCTTCAGGTATCCAGGAAGGCTGAGCATAAATCCAAGCTTACCTCCCCCTCTGCCTCCAGAACATCTAAGACTGGCCCCAGAAAGTGTGTCTCAACCACGCAAGAGAGCCTTTGCACGCCTGTCAGGATCTTATCCTGACAACCAAGAATTATGTTTCTTTTAAATAGCTTAAATAGCTAAACTCACAATACCTTTTTAACCCTCTACCCTCGTCACCTCACCTACAATTCTCACAGCTCAATTCTCCATATCTTAAAAATACAGCACCTATTCTCCTACTAATGTTCTCACTTCTATTTTTCATTTTCTCTCTCACTTCCCTCATTATTTTTACTTACCTGTTCCTGCTGACACCATCTTCATTGCTCCCTCTCTGATTTCCTAATTCATCACATGCACTTTACTCATATTTATCCAGCCTTTCTCCACAAACCCCTCCTAAATCCCCTAAATACAAGCTCTCCCACCTTCTCTTCCTTTCCATCCTACTGCTCCTAGCAGCTGGTGATGTCTCTCCAAACCCTGGTCCCTCCTCCACTAAGTCACTGGGTACTAACACCAGAAACCACAACAATCTAATATCCATTCCATGTAACTTTCACTATAATTCCTCCTTTAAAGCTGCCCTCTGGAATGCACGCTCTGTGTGTAGCACCATTAAATCAACTTCCATACATGACCTATTTATCTCACACTCCTTAAACCTACTTGCACTAACAGAAACATGGCTCTCGCCCTCTGATATTGCTATCCCTGCCTCACTATCCTTTGGTGGCAGTGTAGGTTTTCTGTTTTCATCCCACTGCTCCTTTAAAACTCTGCCCACCCCTCCTTCCCTCTCATTTACATCATTTGAAATTCATTCAATTCACCTTTTCAAACCCATCTCTGCTAACATTGACGTTATTTATCATCCCCCTGGTTCCCCTCTCCTCTTCCTTGACCACTTTGCTGTCTGGCTACCCTACTTCCTCTCTTCTAATATTCCATCCCTAATTCTTGGAGACTTCAATATTCCCATTAACCCACTTTAACCCACCTTTGACCTCAGCAGCCTCTAAACTACTTTCAATTACTTCCTCCCTGTAGCTGCCAAAACCCTCAACCTCATTTTCTCTTCTGCATGTACAGTATCTAATATCTCCAACACTCCATTTCCCCTCTCTGACCACCACCTGTTATCATTTGCTCTCGAGTACCCCCTCACCCAACAACCTCAGCCTAACCCCCTCAACTCAGGAGGAACCTTAATTCTACTGAACTCCAGCAGCTGATATTGATTCACAACTGCTATCCATGCCATCCCTCACTGGCCATCTCCACATATAACACTACCCTCTATGCATAATTCATGGAGCTGCTGTACCAATACTGTTAATCTGGCCATCTTTAAAAGCCTTGAATGCTGCAGCCCCGCTCCAAACATGCACCTCGAGGAGGACACGCCCCCAACCGTGGCATACTAAATCAACACGCTATCTGCAAAGTTACTCCCGTTGTGCTGAACGCTCCTGGAGGAAGTCTCGCACCCAGTCAGACTTTCTCCATTATAGATTCATATTGTGTTCATACTTTTCCTCTCTCATTAGTTCATGTTCCTGCAATCCTATACGTCTCTTTGACACCTTTAACTCTCTTCTTTGCCCTGCTGTGACCACCTCCCAAACTAACCTTACAGCCGACAGCTTTGCATGCTACTTTAACAATTAGATTAAACAGCTAAGGAAAGAATTCTCCCACCTTGCCATCCTCTATCTCAACCACACGTAGATCATATCTTTCCTACCCTTCAGACTTTCTCCCCGACTACTGAAAAAGAGGTGGCTGCACTTCTCCTTTCCTCTCGCCCCACCACTTTCCCGCTCTAGCCAGTTCCATGTCACCTCATCAGATATCTCTCCACTTGTCTTGTGCCTTCCCTAACACACATCTTCAACTGTTCTCTCTCTTCTGGCAATGTCCCTGCTGACCTTAAACATGCCACTGTAGTACCTATCCTGAAAAAAACATCTCTTGACCCATCCTCCCCCCATAATCCTGCTCCATTTTTACTCAAAGCTTTTGGAAAGACTTGTTTTTACCCGTATGTCTCGCCTCCTCAATTCCAACTCTCTCCTTGCCCCTCTTCAGTCTGGCTTCCGCCCTCTCCACTCTACTGAGACTGCTCTTATCAAAATCACTAACAACCTAATCACAGCTAAATCCAAAGGCTGGCTTTGACACCATTGATCATGCTCTCCTTCTTCAAACTCTTCATTCACTCGGTCTCCATGACTCTGTCCTCTCGTGGTTTTCCTCTTATCGCTCATTCAGTGTCTCCTTTTCTAATGATACCTCCTCCCCTCGTCCTTCTATTTTCTCTTTATACTGCCTCTCGTGGCAAACTTATTGCCTCTTTTGGATTCCACTACCACCTGTACGCTGATGACACCCAGATATATCTCCTCTCCCCGGACCTCTCCCCTGCTGTCCTGCCATGTGTCACTGCTTCCCTTTCTTCCATCTCTGACTGTTCTCCCGCTTTCTGAAACTCAATCTCTGTAAAACTTAACTCCTTGTCTTTCCTCCTCCTAATATTAATCCTGATCTCTCTCTCTCTCCCTTCAAATTAGTGGTATCCACATAATTCCATCCTTGCAAGCGTGCTGTCTTGGTGTCATACTTGACTCTGGCCTAACTTTTGAGCCTCACATCCAGTATGTTGCCAAATCCTGTAGATTCCAACCTAAAAACATAGCCTGCATCCACCCCTTTCTTACGCAAGATGCTACCAAGGAGTTTGTCCATGCTCTAGTAATTTCCCGAATGGATTATTGTAACCCTCTCCTGATTGGTCTTCCCAAAAGCCGTATTGCCCCGCTACAGTCTGTAATGAATTCCGCCGCCAGACTGATTTTCCTCTCTAGTTGGTTCTCTCACACCTCACCCCTCTGTCAGTCCTTAAATTGGCTTCCTGTATCCTATAGGAGTCAATTTAAAGTGCTAATCCATACATATAAAGCACTGAACAATTCTAGCCCCCTCTTATATCTCCTCAAAGATCCATAGGTATGCCCCTTCTTGGTCCCTCCGCTCTGCCCGTGACCTTCTCCTGTTCACTGAGCGCACCCGTACGGCCAACTCACACTTGCTCACTTCCTATGGAATAGCCTGCCTACCCCCATCAGCTTATGGCCTCCCAGCGTAACCTCTACCTTACATACCTGTCTCTTGCTCTCTCCTAAAGGGCAGCACTCTACTCTCTCCTCCTTATTTGATTGATATTTCCTGTCCTAATTTGTTTTATAACCACTTCCTAAAGACTGGAAGCATGTTTTAGCAGGGTCCTCTTCAACCTATTGTTCCTGTTTCAAGTTTTCTTAAAATTGTCCTATTTATAGTTAAATACCCCTCTCATAATATTGTAAAGCTCTACGGAATCTGTTGACACTATATAAATGGTAATAAGAATAATAATTAAAGGGACACTATAGTCACCTGAACAACTTTAGCTTAATGAAGCAGTTTTGGTGTATAGAACATGCCCCTGCAGCCTCACTGCTCAATCCTCTGCCATTTAGGAGTTAAATCCCTTTGTTTATAAACCCTAGTCACACCTCCCTGCATGTGACTTGCACAGCCTTCCATAAACACTTCCTGTAAAGAGAGCCCTTTTTAGGCTTCCTTTATGGCAAGTTCTGTTTAATTAAGATTTTCTTATCCCCTGCTATGTTAATAGCTCGCTAGACCCTGCAAGAGCCTCCTGTATGTGATTAATGTTCAATTTAGAGATTGAGATACAATTATTTAAGGTAAATTACATCTGTTTGAAAGTGAAACCAGTTTTTTTTTCATGCAGGCTCTGTCAATCATAGCCAGGGGAGGTGTGGCTAGGGCTGCATAAACAGAAACAAAGTGATTTAACTCCTAAATGACAGTGAATTGAGCAGTGAAATTGCAGAGGAATGATCTATACACTAAAACTGCTTTATTTAGCTAAAGTAATTTAGGTGACTATAGTGTTCCTTTAATATTATTTTATTTCTCTTTCTTTAATAACAAGTTCCAGCACTAACTATGTCTTGCCACTAGTGGCCTCCCTAGCCTCTAGGTCCGAACTTACCTCACCTGCCTTGACTAATTACAATTCCTTTATTTATCTTGCCAACCTGCTTCATACCTACCTGATCCTCACAACCGACCTGCTCTATACCAACCTGTCTAACACCAACCTCTCTACTAATTATTATTGCATGGTGTTATTTACCCGCTTTATCAGTGTTCCTTCCAATAGGAGGCTGATTCCCTAAACTTCTATTTTCCCTGTAATAACTGAAAACCTACTGTTCTGTTCTGTTTACTTGTTTTTCTATATAACTTATATTTTCATCTATAGGTATTTACTTCTGTCTAATTATATCCTGTTTTATAACCTTTCAGTGGCATATTGCTTAAACCTCTGTTTCTCTTATTTTCCTTCTCCCTATAAGTTCATTTATAGGATTTCCTGTTACTTTATTATGTCCAAACTCACCAATAAAGAACCTAACGTTAACTCTGGCCTGTCAGTCATGGTCTTGAGCAGGTCAGATAAGAGACTTATCTGACCTGCTCAAGACCATGACAATGCCAGACAGAACGGGCGCAGCGATGGAATTGTGCGAGAGCACAACAAGAGAGCGACTCCGAATCAGAAATTGGGTCTAGTGAGGAGGCTCGTGTAGAGTCTGACTGCAACTCTGAGAGGGATTCAGCTGAGGTGGGCCTGGACCTCTTATCCTCAACTCAGACAGG
>OW240912.1:175656626-175679254 GCA_933207985.1 Pelobates cultripes
ATGTAGTGGTCAATCTGGGGGACAGTGTCTATGGTGGTCAGTGTGATGGTTAGCGTGGGGGCAGTGTATGTGGTGGTCAGTGTGGGGGACAGTGTCTGTGGTGGTTAGTGTGGGGGCAGTGTATGTGGTGGTTAGTGTGGGGGCAGTGTATGTGGTGGTCAGAATGGGGGAAGGGTATATAGGGGCAGTGTATGTGGTGGTCAGTGTATGTGGTGGTCAGTGTGGTCATCAGTGTTTGGGTTGCAGTGTATGTGATGGTCAGTGTGGTGGGCAGTGTATGTGGTGGTCATCAGTGTAGGCGGCAGTATATGTGGTGGCAGGGCAATGTGGGTGCAGTGTATGTGGTAGGCAGGGCAGTGTGGGGGGCAGGGTATGTGACTGGCAGGGCAGTGTGGGGGCAGGGTATGTGGGTGGCAGGGCAGTGTATGTTGTGGCAGGGTATGTGGGGAGCAAGGCAGTGTGGGTTGGAGGGCAGTGTTGGGGCAGCGCAGTGTGGGAGGCAGGGTATGTGGGTGGGCAGTGGGGGTGGGAGGGTAGTGTTGGGGCAGTGTGTGTAGGTGGGCAGTGAGGGTGGGAGGGCAGTGTTGGACAGTATGAGTGGCAGGGCAATGTAGGGGCAGTGTATGTAGGTGGACAGTGAGGGTGGGAGAGCAGTGTTGGGGCAGTGAGGGTGGGAGGGCAGTGTTGGGGCAGTGAGGGTGGGTGGGCAGTGTAGGTAGGTGGGCAGTGAGGGTGGGAGGGCAGTGAGAGTGGGAGGGAAGTGTTGGACAGTGTGGGTGGGAGGGCAATGTTGGGGCAGTATGTGTAGGTGGACAGTGAGGGTGGGCGAGCAGTGTTGGGGCAATGAGGGTGGGAGGGCAGTGTTGGGGCAGTGTATGTAGGTGGGCAGTGTTGGGGCAGTGAGAGGGTGGGAGGGCAGTGCTGGGGCTGTGAGGGGCGAGGAGTGGGCAGTGTTGAGCAGTGAGGGTGGGTGGCAGTGCTGTGCGAGGCGGGAGGGTGCTGGGGCTGTGAGGGTGGGCAGTGTTGGGGCAGTGAGGGTGGGTGGGCAGTGTTGGGGCAGTGAGGATGGTGTCCTGTGTGGCCGCACAGCTCACATATGGCCGGCTGGGATTACAGGAGTTTGAGCAATTATTAGGGCTGTCAGCTCAGCCCCAGGTGCCGCGGTGGGCCAGTCCGGCCCTGGCTTGAGGTGATGCGATTTGATCTGTACTGGATATTTGTACACGGATGCTTTGCGTGGCCAAGAGAGGGAAATACCCTGCTCTATGGTTCAATATTTTTATGTCCAAAGTTTTGTTCAAGATATGGAAGAGATGTATGCAAGATTTAAAAGTAACCTCAATCACAATAATAAGACCTGTATCCATGGACATTATACAAATCCTCTAACTAAATGTGTTGCACTTGTGGTTGATCAATGTAAGTGAGATAATCCTTACTTTTCTACTTTTCTTTCTAGTCTATCATTTGAATCGGCATCATTGACTGTATTGTTTGGAATATAAAATGCACAGGATTATACGACACACCCATATATTTAATTTGAAATTTAGAAGAAAACTTAATTATGGTAAACTTTAGCTTGTCAATCATCATATCTCTCAAATTGCTAATCTCCTTTTAAAACCTTCCACTCAATCTCCCTGTAAAAGCCTTCCATTTGATTTTCATAATCCCTCACTTGCCTGCTATTTACCACCACTAATCCCTACCCAATCTGGAATCCAATTTCTTTAACTCCTTCACAATTTGAACATAATATTCTTAATCTGTGAATTAGCCTGACACTCTCAGTAATCATTCTGAAACCTACATCCTAACCTTACTAAACCTCTCAGCATACTATCTAATCTTACTATTACCTACATATCCTGCCTCTTAACTTCTTAATGCCTCCAACATACACCTAATCTCACTAATACATCTCCATCCTGCACCATAACTAATTCCCTCAGCCTACCCCTTAACCTCTAATCTCCCCCATCCTGCCCCTTATCTCACTAATACCTAAGCAGTTTGCTACCAAACCTTTCTTATCCTTCCCTTCATTTTTCCCTTCCACTTCATCTCTTAAAAAACTTTCTTTCTATCGCTTCCTTTCACCCCTCCACCCTTTACAGATTCTGTCAAACCAATTACATTACCGTTTACAATTTTGTTTCACCGACTACCCCATGTTTAATTTGAAAAATGGTACCTGATCAAGCAGAAGCACATGAGCTAAGACTAGACGAGGTTATGTGAGAAGGAAGTTGCATAACCTGGCTCCCCACAATCTATATGTCTGGAGAGTGGAGCATCAGTTATGCCTGCAGACAGCACAGAGCATTTCAGCATTATCACAGGAGGGTGAAAGCATTAATCCAAAATAGTCAAAATAATTAAAACTCAAAAATAGAAATATAAAAAGGTATAGATAACCTTATATTGAAAAAATATACATAAAAGGTTTAAAGAAAATGTAATATTATAAAAAATGAATCAACTCAAAATCTAAATTTAGAGGCAAATTCCTTTATATTCTAAGTTCAGAGGAATTCCAATATTTGGATATAGAAAATTATAAAAAAAAAACATGTTTTTTATACCCTCCCCAAGATCCACAAGACTTTACAGGATCCCCCATGGAGACCTATAGTGGAAGGAGTTGGCTCTCTTTATAGTCGCCTCTGGGAGTATGTGGATAAGTTTTTACAACTCCACCCAATTTATTAGGGAGCTGACGTCGGGAGTTTGTACACCATCATCTCACACCATTATGGTATTTTCTTAGACAGAGCAATTTAGCAGATATTCAAATCAATTTTATTTTCGAGTGTATAAAATTAATTTAAAATAATATTTACATTTGGTTCAAGGGCTCCTACTTCCTGCAGATGGTTGGTAATGTTATGGGGACCAGGTTCGCACCCAGTTACACTAACCTATGTATGTCTCAGTAGGAGGAATCTTTCCTCTCAAGGCAAGGTGATTGGTGTGGGAGCTTGTTCCTCTATCGTTAATTTATCGACAACATATTTTTCATCTGGAAGGGAGATGAGGATTTCCTTGAATATTTTTTATCTTTCTTAAATAACAATCAGACAAATATTGTCATTACGAATGAATATAGTAAAACCAGTGTCTATTTTGTAGATTTTGAGATATATATAGATAATTTTATTATTAAAAGCAAAATCTTTTTCAAAAAATAGTATTATTGACACCACCAGTTGCCACTATGGACCATTGTTAAATAATGTACCTAAGGGACAATTTATGCATATTTTAAGAAATTGTAGTGATAATCAGGAATTTGACAAACAAGCAAATTTTTTAAAACAACAACTTTTAGTGAAAAATTATGATTCTAATATTTTAAATCAACAATTAAAGGAGGTTAAACTTTAAAGAGGGACCAAATTTTAAGTAAACAGAAAAATATTTTAAAAGATATAAGTAATAATAAGTTCAATTATAAGGGCACTCCAATTATTTTAGATTTTAATAATAAGTCGTAACATATTCAACATGTTTTTTGTTTTTAAATTGGCATATTTTAAAAGCAGATAATGATAGTTACATAGTTACATTGCTGAAAAGAGACTTGCGTCCATCATGTTCAGCCTTGATCTTGCGGATATAATTAAAGACAGACCAAACATTATATATATATATATATATATATATAAATTATTTTTCAAGCTCCTGGCCCACAGTATATATGAAACAAGAGGGGGTCCCAGCACTCAATGCTTCCAGTCTTTTAATGCTCCGGTGCTGTCTCCAACCAAATTGTATACGATACCATTAGAGAGCACTTAGGAGTCTTTCATAGTAAATTTCATCTGTTGCTTTATTGAGCAATTACAAATTGACACAATATTCAAGTCGACGTTTTAGTCTGTAAAATACTTTTTTCAAGACAATTGTGTATGTGAAATGGATACCTTATATACAAAAAATGCAGTGATCCAATTTGATGGTGAACAGGTGAAAGGTAACAATGGATCACAGTGATGTCATTAATGCAGTAAACATGTTTGAATTACGTAGTGAATTGAAGTTAACCCTATGTGTATCCGGTATATGAAACATACTCTTGTATAGATGTGTAGATAAATCAGAAAGTAATAAAAGATAAATAACTATAAAAATAAAGTATATACAAATGTTTCAACCCTATCCATGGGAACATAGACACATAGTACTTATCGTCATTAGCTAAATATTAACTCAGTTATATAGCAAACATAAATAATTATTGGCAGTGCAATTCTGAAGCATTATACGATATGGACTACTTCCATCATGGAGTTACAGCAAATAACTGTACTACATTTATGCATACTGTAAACCTAGACTTTTGGGATATAAACGTTGGAAACATTATCACCATCTGGTTTAAATCAGAAGAATATGTTATGGCTCAAATCAAAGGTTTGATTATTTGATCCATAATATTTGGCGCCCAATGTAGGGGACAAATATTATGGACCAAATAATGAAACCTTTGATTTGATCCATAACAAGTTCTTCTCATTTAAACCAGATGGTGATAATGTTTCCAACGTGTATATCCAGAAAGCCTAGGTTTACAGTATGCATTAATATAGTACAGTTATTTGCCGTAACGCCACGTTGGGTGCCAAATGTTATGGATCAAATCAAAGGTTTGATTATTTGAATATCTGCCCCTGTCCAAATTATTGATATTTGATACGTGCACGTTTCCTAAAGTAATTCACACCAGACACAAGTTTCCGGGTTGATAAAAACTCAGAAATGTTTAATCAGGGGGCGGGGAGCCCCTTATGAGGACAGAAATACGTCACATGAATAATTATAGATAACAGAGAAAATACATCAATAATTGGTTAGGTGTTAAGTGGTTCATCTAATGCACATCCTACAGGGTGTGATGTTACTGTCATCATCAAATTCTCCTCCACATCCCAGCGCCATCTTGTTACATGAGGTAGTTACTCGATGGGAGGGGGGGAGCAGGATGGGAGGGAGGTTAGAGGGGGAGCAGTTACTGAACACAGGAGGGGAGGAGTTGGAGGGGAAGCAGTTACTCTAGCAGCCAGGGTAACTCAGTGAATAATGAGCATAGATTCACAGAGTAAATAGACATTTTACTATTCTAATATTTTATCCATAACAAACTCATTATATTGTTTTTTACCTAGAAGATAATATATGATTGAGCTAGGTTTTAGAGTATGCATTAATATAGTACAGTTATTTGCCGTAACTCCATGACAGAAGTAGTCCATATCGTATAATGCTTCAGAATTGCACTGACAATATTTATGTTTGCTATATAACTGAGTTAATATTTAGCTAATGACAATAAGTATTATGTATCTATGTTCCCATGGTTAGGGTTGTAACATTGGTATATACTTTATTTTTATAGCTATTTATCTTTTATTACTTTCTGATTTATTTACATGAGAGTATGTTTCACATACCGGTTACACATAGGGTTAACTTCAATTCACTACATAATTCAAACATGTTTACTTCATTACTGACATCACTTTGATCCGTTGTTACCTTTCACCTGTTCACCATCAAATTGGATCACTGCATTTTTTGTATATAAGGTATCCATTTCACATACACAATTGTCTTGAAAAAAGTATTTTACAGACTGAAACGTCGTCTTGAACATTGTGTGAATTTGTAATTGCTCAATAAAGCAACAGATGAAATTTACTTTGAAAGACTCCTGAGTGCTCTCTACTGGTATTGTGTGTATATAAATATATATGTATGTATGTATGGGCCAGGAGCTTGAAAAATAAATTAGTTTGGAGTTTTAACAGAGCCAAAAAGTCAGATAACATGTTTAACCTCAAACCTGGCTTTTATCTTTGTAAGTTCTGCTCATTTTGTAAAAAAACTAATTTAAAAAAAGAAACCATTTAATCTTTTAGATCTTTTACTTTTAGACAAGCATTTCATATTAAGGATGTCTTAACTTGCCATTCTACTAATATCATATACCTCCTCTTTTGTCCATGTGGACAGTAATACGTGGGAATGACCACTAGAAGTCTAAAAACTCGTGTTGCGGAATGCATGGTCAATATACAGACAGGATATAAAAAACATTGTTGATCAGCTCATTTTTTAAAATACCATAATAAGATTTGTCACTGCTCAATTGTATGGCCATCTGTAAGAAATCACCAAATAGGAGGTGGAAGATAATTTAAAAAAACTTAGTAAGATAGAAACTAAATGGATTTTTAATCTAAATTCTTTTGCTTTTAAGGGATTAAATTTTGATTTTGAGTTGATTCATTTTTTTATAATATAAAATTTTCTTTAAATCTTTTATGTATATTTGTCCAATATAAGGTTATCTTTACCTTTCTATGTCTATTTGTGAGTTTTAATACATTTTGACTATTTTGTGTCCTATTCTCTTTTAGATTGCCATCTCATAATAATTTGTGTTCCTTGTGATTTTATATATCCATTTGAGATGAAATATATATATTTAACCCTTTGTTGTCTAATATATTTGGGAAGCTACTACCTTGTTTTATATTGTTTTGACACCTACACATTTATTTAACAATTCAAAGTAAATTTTACATGACTAGCTGAAATGGAAGCATAGCAGAAACTTTTTCCAGTTCAGCTATTTTGACCTTAAATTTAAAATTCACACTGAATTCCTCTCTAGTAAATAACCCTTAAAATTTCTGGTTTTGCCAATATCTCTACTGGAATAAAATTGGGAAATGTCTAAATCATGGACTGTTGGAGTACTGGCTTGGGAAACATAAACAGATGAAGTGCATTTTCTATTTATAATGTATTACAAATGCAATCAAATTATTTTAGAATTAATTTAAAGAAAACATATCTAAATTAAGATAACAACCTAACCACATATATTGTGCATCTGTTTGTGGTTAAAATACACATGGGAGGCATGAACCATTACAGACAGTAGGCGCGACTTACTATTTCACTTGACAGTATAATCAGAAAGACTTATGGTTCCTCCAGATATTAATTATGAAACATCCAAATTACTCTTTGGTATCTCACCTTGAATGAAATGCAGAAACCACAATACCCAGTAGTGATGATTGACACATAACCAGGACAAAAGACACTCTACATATAATGCATTTTAATTGGAGAATCCATGGTGGAAAATAAAATATCAATTACATTTTAAAACTTATAAAGAGCCAACAATTTCTGCAGCACTGTACAATACATGGATTAACAAACAAGTAGTCACAACAAGACATGTTGGACGTACAGAAACAGAAGATACCTAGGGACCTGCTTAAACGAACTTGCATTCTAAGAGGAATGTAAACCATTATACAAATTATGTAACTGAGCCCTGCTCCATCACTGTATATCCAGCCAATTCCATCAAGAAACTGTACATTTGGTAGGATAGTACCTATCCTGAAAAAAACATCTCTTGATCCATCCTCCCCCTCTATCGTCCCATATCCCTGCTCCCTTTTTCCTCAAAGCTTCTAGAAAGACTTGTCTTTGCCTGTGTGTCTCACTTCCTCAATTCCAACTCTCTCCTTGACCCTCTTCAATCTGGCTTACGCCCTCTCCACTCTACTGAGACTGAGACTGCTCTTATCAAAGTTACTAACAACCTAATCGCAGCTAAATCCAAAGGACACTACTTCATACTAATTCTTCTTGACCTCTCTGGTGTCTTTGACACCGTTGATCATGCTCTCCTTCTTCAAATTCTTCAATCACTCAGTCTCTGTGATTCTGTCCTCTCATGGTTTTCCTCTTATCTTTCCCAACGCTCATTCATTGTCTCCTTTTTTAATGCCACCTCCTCCCCTCACCCTGTCTCGGTTGGAGTGCCCCAAGGCTCTGTCCTTGGTCCCTTTCTATATTCTCTTTATACTGCCTCTCTTGGAATACGTATTACCTTTTTTGGAATCCACTACCACCTGTACGCTGGTGACACATAGATATCTCTCCTCTTGGACCTCTCTCCTGCCGTACTGCAACGTGTCACTGCTTGCCTATCTGGCATCTCTGACTGGATGTCCTCCTGCCTTCTGAAACTCAATCTCTCTAAAACTGAGCTCCTTATCTTTCCTCCTCCTAATACTGATCGCTCTCCCTTCCATTTAAGTTCATCCTTGCAAGCGTCATACTTGACTCTGGCCTCACCTTTCAGCCTCACATCCAGTATGTTGCCAAATCCTGTAGATTCCATCTTAAAAACATAGCCCGCATCCGCCCTTTTCTTACACAAGATGCTACCAAGGAGATTTACCATGCTTTAGTAATTTCCGGCATGGATTATAGTAACCCTCTCCTGATTGGTCTTCCCAAAATTCATATTGCCCTCTACAATCTATAATGAATGCTGCCACCAGACTGATTTTCCTCTAAAGTCAGTCCTCTCACACCTTACCCCTCTGTCAGTCCTTACATTGGCTTCCTGTATCCTATAGGAATCAATTAAAAGTGCTAACCCATACCTATAACACACTGAACAATTCTAGCCCCTCATATCTCATCACAAATCCATAGGTATGCCTCATTTCGGGCTCTGCGCTCTACTCATGACCTTCTCCTGTCCGCTACTCGCACCCGTACGGCCAACTTGTGCTTGCAGGACTTCTCGCGGGCGACTCCCTTCCTATGGAATAGCCTGCCTACCACCATCAGACTCTCTTCTAGTCTTCAATCATTTATAAGGTGCCTTAAAACCCACCTCTTTAGGAAAGCTTATGGTCTCCCAGACAAACCTCTACCTCACATAACTATCTCTTGCTCTCTCCTAAAGAGCAGCACTTTACTCTCTCCTCCAGCTCTGCTTCATTCCCACCTTATTTGATTGCTACTTCCTGTCCTAATGTGTTTTATACCCCACCTCCTCTAGTCTGTAAGCTTGTTTGAGCAGGGCCCTCTTCAACCTAACGTTCCTGTGAGTTTTCTTGTAATTGTCCTATTTATAGTTAAATCCCCCCTCTCATAATATTGTAAAGCGCTACGGAATCTGTTGGCACTATATATATATTGATAATAATAATAATAATAGGAATGTCCACCCAATTTCAGCCAAAACTGCTGGAAATGAAGTGTAAATATCTCTACTTTCACTCCTACGTTTTACCTGCATGAACTGATCTGGAAAAACATATTACTGAAGCATACAAATCACTTCTTGCTTATTCCACTATCAATTTAATTGTGATATGAAGCCTGGTTTTCAGTGTGTTATAAATGTTTTTATTTTTGCACATTTTCACAAAAATAAAACAGTGCATGTTCACATTTTCTTCTCTTACCAAAAGCAAAAGTCATTTTTAAAAGTGTAAAGGTTTTCTATGACTGATGTCAATTAAATCTAAAATAAAATAATTACCACACACATCACGTCTTTTTTTTCCTGAGGGTATTGGTATTGGCAATCTTTTCTCTGCATTCTTATAATAAATGCATTTGCAAATTAACCTATTTTTGTAGTTGATTTGGTGTGTGTGTGTGGTATCCAATTATTTTATTTTAGATCTTTGTTTTCTTAGGGAGTCTGCGGTCAGTCCTTCATCATAAAATGTATGATAAACATAGGCCAAGATTATACCTGATATTGCTAAACAATCTTGTATTCATGTTTGTAAACACAGTGCCTTGAATGCATATTTAATGTCAAATTTCAGCACTTAGTTGTTTAATGCCCATGTACTTGATAGACTCTTCTAGAACATATTCTGGATACAATTACAAGAAGGAAATGTTTATCTGTTAGACGTGTAGGCAGATATGAAACAGGAATTCAAAACTCTTTCAATAAATTATACACTTGAGTAATGGCCAGTAGGGCTTATCATATCAAACGTAAACAATGTTACTGAAGACATGTTCTGGTAACGGTTGCAGTGACATGGTAGTATTTGCATAGAACTTTATATATTAATAGTGCTGTGGTTAAACTGAAAACACAAAAAAGGGAAGTATGCTAATGGTTTCGTTCATACTCGTAATATGATGTCAAATTCCTTGGTGGGTTAACTGCAAAATGACTTTGCAATTTTGTTTCTTTGATTATGAGCAATCACTGCAACTCCTTTTCTAATTATGTGTGTTTTCCTAAAAAAATGTCTATAATCACAAATGAGAATATTTGTGATTCATATGCTATGTATATGAAATATGTGTTGTTTTATCTTTTCTTTTGTTTGTCTTTGGCATAAGTGGCTCTCGTTGCGCCCAGGCTCAGGACCATGTGGTGTAAAATCAAAGTCCTTTAATATGAATTGAAAATTGTGAATTTATTTATTTATGGTATTTAAAGAGATTCCATCAGTAAACTAACTCCTGATGAAGTATGCATTTGTTTTCTTCATCCTTTCTGACAGTATAATGTGGTCAGGCAGCAATATTTGGTTGCTTGGGTTTTTGTTTATTTGTACCCTGGTGACACAGCAAACGTTGTGAATAGTTCAGTTGATGTAAAATCATATTCCAGATCTTCATTCAGGCTGCATAGTGAAATAAGGGAGCAGAGGAAAAAATAAACCAGCATTTGTTGTATAAGAACCAGCAAATGCTACTAGACCATCACAACTCAATCTTCCTGAGCTTCTCTCTGAGCTTCCATCCCTGTAGCAAGTAAATATATAGTCAGAAAAGAAAAATAACATAATTGATGCTCAACCTGCCCTCTTCTTCTCCAGTCTTCATTTCACACTTGCCTCAGTTTTCTTGCATGCAACCATAACAATGTTGACAGACCTAGAGGATCAGACCAGAATTCACTGCCCCTCCACCCTAACCCACACAATCTGGCTTTACATTACATGTTTGCAGGCTGTATTCCTCCATTCATAATTTTATTACAACAAATAATTACACCCTCATGAACCTCCTGGATCTTACTGTTTGTGTCCACGCTCCACACCCTTTTATTTCTGTCCCCAGCAATATAAATGATCACTAACTTACAAATATATCTACTTCATACAACCTGAGTTAAAGTAGGCCAACCATGAAGGAAAGAATGAACCATGACGGAAAACAAAATCACCTGATAAGCCCCAGAGAGAGAAACATCACATGACAAACAACTAGCTAGAGATCCAGGGGTAGAAAATCAAAACACCTATGCAAACAAAGTCCCATTAAATATAGTGGAAAATTTATTCATACTTACCGTAATTTTCTTTTCCTGGCTATTATTCATGGCAGCATATACACATGGGTTAGCTCCTCCCCTACAGCCGATAGGACAGGAAAACCACCAAGGTTTTAAAAGGAGGCTCCATCCCTAAGGTCCTCAGTCAGTTCACAAGCTCTACAGTACATAAAGAGAGACATTAATGGGTGGGAAGTATATGCTGCCATGAATAATAGCCAGGAAAAGAAAATTACGGTAAGTATGAATACATTTTCCACTTTCCTGGCTAATCATGGCAGCATATACACATGGGGAATACCCAAGCTTACAAAGGGAGGGACAGAATAGCCAATCAAATTATCAGAATAATTCAACATAGATAGAAGAATGAACTGAGTTAAGTACTTGAGTACCAAATTGTGCATCATAGACTGTTTTAACGAACAGTATGAAATGCCAGACAAACGTGTCTAAAAGAGGTTCAAATGCTAGCTTACAAAAAGTGTCAGCAGAAGCCATTGCCATGGCAACCCATGATGCTGCAACAGCATGAGAGGAGAGTGCCCTGATACCCTCTAGCACAGGTAGAGAACGGACGTGACATCCAAATTGTGCCTCATAATTGCTTCAATGTTCAATATGTAATGAATGACAAACTAGTTCAAATACCAACTTTACAAAGATTCAGCAGAGACCATTGCCATGGAAGCCCACGAGATGCTGTAACAGCACTAGTGGAGAATGCCCCAAATCCTTTGCTACAGGTAGAGAACGGCATTGAAAGGCTCTCACTTTAGGCACGATCACGGATGCTACATGCAAGACAACCATATCCTGTTGAAATTCAGTGAATGGGGGTACACAGGATCAAGCCTGGAGTTCACCCATTTCCCTTGCTGGGGTACCAGCCACTAGCACTTTCTGTGCTACCACCATGGAAGCTCCTTCTAGAGGTTCGAATAATGGTTCAGTCAGGGCCCGTGAGACCAGTGGTACATCATATATTGGCTTCACCACACTCAGTGGAGGCATGATTTCAATCAATGCCTATATGAAGCAAAGTGCAGCAAGTGCACACATTCACCCTGCTGAGGTACCAATCACCAGCAACGTCTGGACTAACATCATGGAAGCTCCTGCTAGAAGTTCAGTCAGAGTCTGTGAGACCAGTGGTACGTCACATATTGGTTTCAACACCCTCAGCGGAGGCTTGAGTTCAATTGTTGCTTACATGAAGCAAAGCACCAGGGGCATCAACGCTCAATCGGTACCCTTCAGTACAGGTATAGAATGACATAGATAAGCATTCACCATAGGCAGGATCTTCATGTGCCAAATGCAAGACGACCATATCCGTTGAAAAGTAGTGAAAGGGGGTTCACAGGATCAAGCCTGGAGTTCACCCATTTTTCTTGCTGGGGTACCAGCCACCAGCACTTTCTGTGCTACCACCATGGAAGCTCCTACTAGAGGTTTGAATAATGGTTCAGTCAGGGCCCGTGTGACCATTGGTACCTCACATATTGGCTTCACCACACTCAGTGGAGGCATGATTTCAATCAATGCCTATATGAAGCAAAGTGCAGCTAAGTGTTCCTCTAGAGTGTTATAACACAGAACCTTTCAAGGCCTGAACGAGGAGTAATTCCAACAGACAAAAGCATGTCAAGATTAGTAAAGCCTGTATAGGATTGTAAGAGGATCTCAATGACCGTTTCAGGGATGCCTATACTAATATGGACTCCCGCATCAACACCAGAACTTGAGGATCCTGGTGTCTCATGGGGCCTTGTAATATGTCTGGACGTACAGGAATTTCCCTTGGAGGTTCCAGAATAATCTTATTCATCATAAGAATTAGAGTCGACACGGTCTTCCACTGTCACCTTTTGCACTGCCTTTTTAAGAAGGTCGAAAACAGGAAAATATGTACATCAGACTAAAATTCTAAATTTGAGCCAGTGTATCCTGAACCTGAGCATTCTGGTCCTAGCATGTAAAAAATACTTCTGGACCTGGTAGTTCCAAGAAATGGCCATCAGATCTATGTAGGGTATCAGACAATCTGCGTCAACCACGAGGATACGTCAGGACATGGTTGCCAATCCACCTTGTCCACAGTTATTCGGCTCCAGCAAACAGCCATGGTATTCTGAGCCACTGGTTGTTCTTCTGTGCCTTGATCATTATGGGCTGGAATTCCATCAATACGTATCTGTGCGACCCATCTTGGTAGATATAGGATACAGTTGCATCGATATTTGAGCAAATTTGGACCCACTCGTTCTTCAGCAAGCCTCTGACGTGAAGAAGAGCCTTGAAAATTACTCTTAATTCCATACAAATGAATGGAAATATTGTGCAACATGGTCCAAACACTGTGCAACCAATCTTATAAAAACTGGAATTTGAGCTAATAATTGACCAATGAGGTTCTGTTCACTGGAAACTCAGATCTAATCCCTCTTTCAGCTGCCAGGGTAAGGTGCAACTCCACTGATGGGGACATAGTAAGTGGCTGGCTCCAATAATCTTTCTCTTGTTAGACCAAGATAGGAAGGATCTGTAAGGAATCCAGAGATGCCATTGGGCCCATCTGACAAGTCTGCTGATGGAAGCCAGGATTCCTAGTAGTTGCATCTATTTTCTTGCTGTTACCAGGCAGAAATGAAGAAACTGGGAGAGAAAACCTTTACAATCTGTGGAACTGTTCCCGAGATAGGGAAAAGCAGAGCCTAGAATTTTCCACTCATGGATGTCATCCACTGAGCTGGTCTGAAACTGCTTCTCTTTATATTCATCAAGCAGCCAAACTTTAAGCGTTATGAAAGAACTATATACCTATGTGTGCCTGCCTTCTGAGGGTCTAAGGCTATCAGAAGTAGATCCTCCAGATAATGGAACCAGGTGGAGTTTTGGACTCTCAATAACATTATAAGCACATAGAAAGATTCTTGGGGCCGCATTGAGGCCAAATGGTAGGGCCCTAACATGGAAGTTCTCTTCTGAGCTAATGCCGAAGATCTCTGCAGATTGGACTGAAAGTAAGCATCCTTGAGATATATAGAGGTAAGGAAATTATCCTTCCAGATTGCTTGAGATATGGATCTGATTGACTCCATCCCAAAGACGCTAACATTCAGCCTCTTGTTGGCCCCTCTTAGGTCCAGTGTAGGCTTTCATGTGCTTTTCCTCTTAGCACCAGAAGAGAGGCGAAACTTGTCCCTGGAACTGCTCTTGTTCTGGGACCTAAAAAAAAAAAAATAAAAAAAAAATCACCTCTTCGTCCAGAAGGCTTCTTCCTTCAGTGCTTTACCTTTGGATTCATTGGTCTTAATACTGTTGGTATGGAGACTCCTGTGCCCGTTAAGAAAAAACTCCAGTCTATATCATTCTGGACCCTGGATACCACTCAAGCCTCCAGAGTATGACGAGCCCAGGTATGTATGATCAGAAAAATGAGGCTCCTAGTACTGGAGGATATATTTTCATTGCTGAAGAGCAAAACAACTGCGTTCTAGCTCCATTAGAACCTTGAAAGGCAGGTTTTCCAACTGCCATGAGTTACCTCTGGAGTATTCCCTGCAGGGCCAGTAGCTCCCTGTATCTCAGAAATACTGGTCACTGGAGGTTCTCCGGTCAGATTATGAGGAGCTGGGATCCTTGGAACTTCCATCTTAAGGTACCAATATCTTGCAGCCCTCATTCGCCTTTTCAATGGAATTATCCAAAGTTTTCCCAACAGCACCACCCCTTAAAATAGAATGGTGTAGAGGGCAGACTTGGAGGATGAGTCATCATCCCAGAAACAGAACCATAATGCTTTCTTAGCTGCTATAGATAAAGCCATTTGATCCAAAGGATATCCTAGTTACATCTAGGGAAGTTTCTGTGAAGAAGTCAGTTGTAACCTGAAGACTTCAGACTGCCTCTTCAATCTTGGCTTTTAATATCTTGCTCCATAGTAGCCTCTAGATCTTTAATCACATATTTCATGTTTGTAGAAACAGCAGCGGAAATCACAGCTGGCTGGCCTCCTGCAATGGTAGGCGTAAAATTTTGGACAGGTCTGTGTCCACCTATGATCCATAAGTGTGCAACTTAGGTGGTGTAGTTCTGGGGTTGGAAATAACTTCCTCCACAGGTTAAAGCCTGGCCTCTTTTCTTACCCCTAAGGCCTCTGGAACTTACTTCGTAAGCCCTGCCCGCATGTCATGTGGCTGCACAGTGATAGGTCACGCTGAAGCGACAACCTTCTGGAGGAAGTCAGTACATAACCGATTCCATCCACTGTTTTCTCCTCATAACCAGATCCTGGTGAAGAATCAGACACCTGACAAATAACTAGATATTACCTGTGGTAAAGTATTAAGCAAAAAATGTGCACTGTTAAATTCTATAAGAAACCAGCGAAACCGCTTTAAAACAGGCTAAAGACAGCACTTATCCATGTCTGGAGACCCTGCAAATACTTACCAAATAAGTGTGGTATGTTTACTGTAATTTTCCCTTTATTTTAGGCACTTTCTGGCAATTGCCCTTATCCAAGATGGCTGCCACAACTTGTATTCCCACAATGCAAGTCATCTGTATTAGGCCCAATAAGGCACAAACTGCACACATGTGGGCCTATTCCGAGTGTGTTTACTGTTTAGAGACCAGGGAGAGGACTCTGTCTGAAGCCTACATGGCCCCTAAACACCTAGGGAACCGGGAATAAATCACTGGGACCGAGGGAAAGCAAAATAGATAACAAAAGTGCCTGCAAGGAAGTTTAAAAGGCAACCAGGTGCAAACAGTCAAAGTTTAAAGGCACCACAGTCTAAAGGCCTCAAGGTATAAAAGGTAACATTTTTCAAATCTAACAGTTTCCAAAATGTAACAGTTTTTAAAATATATCAGTCTTCAAATGCACTGCGGTTTTCCAAATGGACTGCGGTTTCCAATGACTTGCGGTATTACATGCAACAGTATTAAATGCAAATTTAAATGAAACAGTTTTAAATGCCACACAGCTTAAATGCCACACGGCTTAAATGCTTCCAAGCAAAAGCACAACCGCATAATGTACCACAATCTTAAAAATAAGGTACAGCTGTACAATGCACTCGTTTAACCCCTTAAAGATACACATGACATGTGTGACATGTCATGGTTCCCTTTTATTCCACAAGTTTGGTCCTTAAGGGGTTAAAGATATCAAAGCTTAAATGAATCACAGCATAAAAGCACAACTGCATAATGTACTACAGTAAAACGGCAAATAAAGTAATGAAAATAAAACATACATGTCCGTAAGTAAAGGGAGCAAATTGCTCACGTCCTAAGGGCTGTAGGACAGGAAAAAGACTGAGGACCTTAGGGATGGAGCCTCCTTTTAAAACCTTGGTGGTTTTCCTGTCCTATCGGCTGTAGGGGAGGAGCTAACCCATGTGTATATGCTGCCATGATTAGCCAGGAAAATTTATTTGCCAATTACTACATTAGTCAGTTTACACAAGTAGCGTAAATGGAGATGTCTTTGCAGATTTAATATTTGTTTTGTTTTCTTTTACTTGGTTTCAAAGAACAGTATCCCTTCTTCAGGGACACAGGGTCCAAATGTTTTTGGAGCCACGTGTGATTGCATGTATGGATCACAGTTAATCAGTCAATTAAGATTTCAATGCATTCATGCATTCGTGAATGACAGAGTGTACATGCCCATATTTGTCAGGGTCACTGTGCTATAAGATTTATGTATGAGAGTAAGCATGTACATGCATTCATAAGTGAGTGTACATGCATGATAATAAGAGTTGCCCAGCATCACATCGTGTAAAAACAGCAGAAGTTGGGAAAGAGACAGTAATGCAAGAAATCAGGAGACACAGGCGACACTCACAAGTATCGATGGTGTTTATCGGAGGGTCAGCCACTAGAGTTAAACGAACCCGGACTGTAAAGTTCGGGTTCGTACCGAACATAAAAATTTTTGGACCCCGAATCCAAACACGGATATATCACTGTATGTTCGGGTTGGAGTTCGGTGTTGGGCGTTTTAATTGCACGCTTTGAAAGGCTGCAGGGCAGCCAATCAACAAGCGTTTGACTCATGTGCCCTTAGAAGCCATCACAGCCATGCCTACTAATGTGACCCAAGCTCTATATATAAGCTGGAGTCGTGGTGCACGCACATGAGTTCTTATTAGTGTAGGGAGAGGATGCTGCCGCTTTCAGGGATAGATTAGGAAAGAATTCTGCAAACTAGTATATTAGTGGGGTGCACTTCATATCTGAGAGTCAAATAGAAGCGTCAAATACTGCGGTTACATCGGAGTTTTAAAAAGTAAAAATTTTTGGGTGCTAAATAGTACATTTGGGGTTTGCACTTCATATCTGAGAGTAAAATAGAAACGTCAAATTCTGCTGTCACATTGCAGTTTTAAAACTTAAAATGTTTTGGTGCTAAAAAGTACATTAGTGGGGTGCACTTCATATCTGAGAGTCAAATAGAAGTGTCAAATAGTGTGCTTACAGTGCAGTTGTAAAAAATTTAATTGTTTTGGTGCCAAACTGCTAAATAGTAAATTTGGGGCATGCTCTTCATATCTGAGAGTCAAACAGAAGCGTCAAATAGTGCGGTTTACAGCGCAATTGTAAACATTCTTATTTTCTGGGTGCTAATCTGCTAAAAAGTAAATTTGAGGCGTGCTCTTCATATCTGAGAGTCAAATAGAAGCGTCAAATACTGCGGTTACAGCACAATTATAAAAATTCTTATTTTCTGGGTGCTAATTTACTAAATAGTAAATTTGGGGCGTGCTCTTCATATCTGAGAGTCAAATAGAAACATCAAATAGTGCAGTTAGAGCGCTATTGTAAACTATTTTATTTTCTGGGTGCTAATCTGCTAAATAGTAAATCTGGGCCCTGCACTTCATATCTGAGAGTCAAATAGAAGAATCAAATACTGCGGTTACAGCGCAGTTGTAAAAATTCTTATTGTTTTGGTGCTAAACTGCTAAATAGTAAATTTGGGGCTTGCTCTTCATATCTGAGAGACAAATAGAAGCGTCAAATAGTGTGGTTACAGAGCAATTGTAAACAATTTTATTTTCTGGGTGCTAATCTGCTAAATAGTACATTTGGGCACTGCACTTCATATCTGAGAGTCAAATGGAAGCGTCAAATAGTGCGGTTACAGCACAATTGTAAACATTTTTATTTTCTGGGTGCTAATCTGCTAAATAGTACATTTGGGCACTGCACTTCATATCTGAAAGTCAAATAGAAGCGTCAAATAGTGCGGTTACAGCGCAATTGTAAAAATTCTTATTTTCTGGGTGCTAATCTGCTAAATAGTAAATTTGGGGCGTGCTCTTCATATCTGAGAGTCAAACAGAACCGTCAAATAGTGCTGTGACATAGCATTTTTTAAACATTCACATTTTTTGGCTGCTAAATAGTACATTTGCGGCCTGCGATGGACTTCATATCTGAGAGTCAAATAGAAGCGTCAAATATTGTGCTTACATTGCAGTTGTAAAAATTCTAGCTCTATAGGTGCTAAAAAGTCAATTTGATGCCTGCACTTCATATCTGAGAGTCAAATAGAAGCGTCAAATACTGTGGTTACAGCACAGTTTGACCAATTCAAATTTTTTTGAGTGCTAAATAGTACATTTGCGGCCTGCACTTCATATCTGACAGTCAAATAAAACCGTCAAATACCAATATAACAATATTGTAATTCGGGGGCAATACCCTCACAAGTCAAACTGAGAGGTCAGTTTATAGGGAAAACTGTTGCCTGGATACAATTCTAAAACAATTTCCATATGTCCTTTGCAGACTTTACATGCTGGAAAAACACCGGTGCCAACTGCTGTGGCTTTCTGCAATGTGCATACCAGCAAAGAGGGCAGGGTTGAGGAGTGGGTGGAAGATGATGTGGAGGATGATGAGGTCCTAGACCCCACATGGAATGAAGGTCATGCGAGTGACGTGTTCAGTTTGGAGGAAGAGGCGCTGGTCGCACAGAGGCACCAGCACAGAGGCACCAGCACAGAGGCACCAGCAAAAGCGGAGCGGCCGTCCCCTAGCGCTTGTCGGCATGTATAATCTTTAGAATTCCCACAGTTATCCAAGTAACAGATGGAGCGATAAAAGGAACCATAACAGATTTAACGAGCCATTTGCAGTTCCGCAGTTTTCGCGGTGACCGGGACCCAGACACTGTCTGGGCGGCAGTCGGACGACCGGGACCAAGTATGCCTGATGTTGAAGTTAGGAGTCACAGTGTGGAATGGATTAGCAGGATCTGGTGCAGGGTAACCGCATGCCCCCTGGTGTTGAGCACCAGCGTTTGTGCAGCCACATACCAGGACCCTAATGCAGCTTCAGTAAAAAGAGTACTGGATACCAGAAGCCATCACCAGACTGATCTGCAACTTGGAACAGGATGTGACATTCACTGTAGCTGGAGAGACTGTGCAAGCAGCAGCAGGCGATAGTGGAGTTTCAGTTGCAGCACGCACGGGTCAGTCGCTCTGCACCAGACTTGCCCTCCAATTGATCAGAGTTAAAGGTTTTCAAGTGGACTCATTACAATTACAGGGCCTCTAAAGAGTCCTGTATTATTTGTCGTCACTACCTTCCCACGTCAGAGTGGGCCATTTGCGCGCCTGCTGCCTTCCTTGTATGTGGTAGCCATTTATCAGGGTCCCTCTCTGGAATCATAACCCATGGTCACCATGGTAGACGCAGAAGGTGGCATCGAAAATTGATGGATGACATCCGATTGCGCTGTCGCCTTGTCGTTGGGAAGCCCATTGAAAAGGTCCTCTAGCATGACGAGCTGGATGATCTCCTCTGGGAACTTGGCTTGATGGCAGTTGAGCCAGTTCTGGGTGGCCCTTGTGATGTGGCATGCCCACTCCGCATGGGAGTCCTTCTCCCCTTTCCGGGTTTCCCTTAATTTTCGGTGGTATTGCTCGGGCCAGGAGGATTTGGGTAATAAAGGGATAGTCTCTGATCTGCTCTTCTTGCCCAGCCCGGTAAATATATGCTGCCTTCCTCACTAGTTTGCTGGCCAGGATGGTGACCCAGTCGCTGGGGTCCATGTCTTGGAGTATGCACTGGCGCTCAAAGTTTTGTAAAAAGTCATCTATGCCTTCTTCTGCTTCCTTGAAGTCTTTGAAGGCATTGTATGGTAGCTTGTGGGCCAGGGTGGTTGTGCTTCCCCTTTCTTCCTTCATCTGGGTTCATGGAGGTCGCCCTCTGTCTATTGGCAATGACATAGGCTTGCACCTCCAAAAAGGTCCTGCTGTCAATCTCCTCTGAGGGTGGCCCTCGGTAATATGCCAGGCGCCGTTACACCTCCTTGCGAACTTCCTCCTCATCTCCGACCCCTGGCTGGGGTTCGTTGCCTCACTGCGTGCGTGATCGTCTTTCATGAGAGCAGCAGTCAATTCGGCCTTGTTACGTCCACCAAGTGTTATTCCTTTAGTGCTTTAGAGCACTGTAGTCCATGGGTCTGTTGGCAGGGACATGGGATCCCGCCGCTTGCCACCAATTGAAGCGGGACCTGGGTAACCGATGGTTATCCCCTTTGATTAGAATAGATCAGACCCATTTCCAGAGTAACCAGATGGGATACAGTTCCAGGATACAACGTTTGACAATCTTTATTTGGGTACACAGCATTGCCTCCTGTTGCCTCCTCCTCCTACTCAGCTTTTTCCTCCTCCTCCTCTACCACCTCCTCATCCGGTCAGCGTAACACCTTCACCACCAACTTCAGCACAGCCAGGGGGAAACGACAGCAGGCTGTTTTCAAACTCATATGTTTGGGGGAAAAAACCCACACCGCGCAGGAGCTGTGGACGGGCATGGAACAACAGACCGATGAGTGGTTGTTGCCACTGAGCCTCAAGCCCGGCCTGGTGGTGTGCGATAATGGGCAAAATCTCATAGCAGCTCTGGGCCTAGCCAGTTTGACACACATCCCTTGTCTGGCACATGTGCTGAATTAGGTGGTGCAGAAATTCCTGAAAAACTACCCAGATATATCAGAGCTGCTGCAAAAAGTGGGGGCCATCTGTACGCGCTTTTGGAGTTCTCACTCTGCTGCTGCTTGCCTGTCTGCGCTGCAGTGTAACTTTGGCCTTCCCGCTCACCGCCTCAGGAGACTGTGCGAGCAGCAGCAGGCGATAGTGGAGTTTCAGCTGCAGCACGCACGGGTCAGTCGCTCTGCAGAGCAATGTTTTCTTTTTTTATATGTCCCAATATTTTGGGGACTACCCCAATTAAAAAACAAAACAAACAAAAAAACTAATAAAAAACAGTGTTGTCTACCTCTTCCTCCTCCTTCACTGCCGCTTCCACCTACACCGCCATGGTCACCGCCTCCTCAACCTATGGGTCACTTAGTATAAACTATATACACAATAGCAGAGGCTTGTGAAGGCCTTTTCTCCATGCATCAGGAGTTGAGCTCAGTTTGAACAATGAAAGAGAATACCCTGCACTCAAACTCTCTCTCAAATGGATAATTCTGGTGATCCTCCTGACAGCCATGCTTTAGATTTTGATTTATGTTCTTCTAAAGCTAAAATCAAAGATTCCATCTAGTGCTATTTTATGGCTCAGTTTTTTTTTTAATTTTTAGGTATTTAATGTTATTTTAAGTGATTTCCCTATACACATTTGTTTGCAGGGCACTTGTCCTACTCTTACCCCCATTTTACTTCCTTTTGCAGCCCTCTAGCCCTTTCCAAGACTTTTTTAGAGGCATTTTTGTGCCCAAAAGTTCGGGTCCCCATTGACTTCAATGGGGTTCGGGTTCGGGGTCAAATTCGAGCCCAAACTCTGACTTTTTTTCAAAGTTCGGCCGAACCCACCGGACCCGAATATCCGCTCAACTCTATCAGCCACCCCCTAAATAAAGTGTGATGTTTTGGCTCTATGGAACATGATTAAAGCTCCATAGACCTGAAACGTCACACTTTATTTAGGGGGTGGCTGACTCTCCAATAAACCCTATCAATACTTGTGAGTGTCGCCTGTGTCTCCTGCTTTCTAAGTTTGTCCCACACAAAACACCTCTCTGGTGGATGCTCGGATAGCTTCGCGAAACCTGAGTGCAGAGTGATTTGTAGTGCAAGAAATATCATTGTTCATAATGAGAAAACATCATTTTAAACTATTTATCAGTTAATCAATGACCATATAAAGATTTATGCATGAAGGTCATTTTCTATGTATTAAAAGGATACTCCAAGCATCTTATAAAATAAGATAATACAGCACCCTATATCACCTCACCCCAGACAGTCCAATATGCCCACCCTTATTGTGTGGCAGTCTGATTGAAGGTGATCCATTTTTGCTTCTTTTCAGGATAAAATACTCTCTGTCCTTCCACAGTGTTGTTCGTCTACTTCTCTCTCTCTTTCACCTCACAAAACGAGCAGAGCAGGTAAAATGGATGGAGCTACTTATGAGTGAGAAAGGGGTG
>OW240912.1:175679354-175717665 GCA_933207985.1 Pelobates cultripes
GAGCTAAGTGTAAAATGGGTGATGCCAAATCAGAGTCTCTGGGGAGCCACCTGGCTATATATAAGTTGTTATTGAATGGAAGAGTATTACTGGGTTCCACCAGACTTGAGAGTGTTTACATGTCCTACTGAGGTGTCCACAAACATAGGCCACTTCCAGATCTGTATTGTTAGATTATTAACTGATATATATATATATCTATATGTACTACAAGAGTCTAGTTGGCCTCCTGGTATACCATTCACTACTTTTGATACTTGATTTAGACACCCCAAAATACCAAATATAAGGTATTATGCTCTAATTATATGCTGTTTATGCTATTCTTACTTTTATTTATATTTCCCAATTTTTATGTTATGTTTTATCTTTTTATGTTATGTTTTATATTTTCTATTAGGCAAGTGGGTGTCCCATTGTGTCAATGTTTATTTGTTGGTTGGTGCATTGATGTATGTAATGCTTCATAGGGTTGCTAATACTGACTTAATATAATGCTGGGTTCAAGTCTGCTAGACGTATATAAGGAAAAGATCTGTCTGGAGATCTTTTATTTAGATAAGTCTAGGGGGCAAACACTAGATGGCAGAGAGGAGATAAGATACATAGCCTGAAAGTTCAGCTGAGTAAATGCCGGCACACACACAGGACAATACTCCTTACCTGCTTTTCTTGGAATATCCTTACCAGTTTTACTCCACAGCACCCAAAAAACAAAGAAATGTCAGTTTTACTTAGCAAGCAAGTGGCCTTTAATCTCCAAGGGCAGGAATCATATACAAAAAATACCTTTTTGAATGGTACAATTTATAACACTACATATATGATAGCAAATGTATATGCTCCCAACACAAATGAACACAATTTCCTACATCGAATATTATCCAAACTGTCCAAATTTCAACAGGGCATCTTAGTGCTATGCGGGGACTTCAATTACGTATTCACCCCTCAAAAAATAGATTCAACAACTGAACACACCTCCCCTAAATGTAAGCACCTAAACTCTCAGTTTTAGAGAAATTACATTGCCTGCCCTTTGAACGATTCTCAACACGATAACAGGCTGGTCACTGCAATGAGTTAATTATATCTTCTTTTTATGTACTCTATTCGGTGGAACACTACATCATATTTATTTTACTGTTATATTCCAACCTCACTAAACTTTTTGAAAAAAATAAATAAATAAGAACACTGTAAACACTTTAGGTATTCAGCTATCCTTTAAGTAGTTCACATCATTCTTTTTTTAACTATCTAACTACACATTCAAATGTGTCACGAAAATGCCTAAGTATGTATCCTAGAGTGTTCATTCAACATATAAAACACTCTTGAGTCTAATGCCAGGCAGAATGTGCCCAGATCTATGAATGCTTTTGTACTCTAAACAGTGTTCCTCCTTTCACACTTTACTAATATAGTAAGGGGACTGAGTTACCATGGTTTCCCACTGCTCTAGAGCCCTGAATGATCCATAATAGTCTTTAAGACTGTACACACAGCAGGAAATATAGCCACCGAGCACAGTACAGAATAAGTAATATGCTATGACTGGGAAAATTAATAAATAGAAAGTCAATGCCAATGCATAATTCATGGAGCTGCTGTACCAATACTGTTAATCTGGCCATCTTTAAAAGTTATTTGTTTCTCGTTAACTATGTGGAAGAGTTCTAATATTTTTGTTAATGTTTATGTAACAAACGTGAAAGAATGATGTAACCAGTGGTGGTACTTGAAAATTTTTTGGGTGTCCAAAAGGTAGATCCCCGTCTGTCGTACAGCTCCAACAATGCAATGCCAACTGGGGATCTGACATTTGCCCATCCTTGCAGGGTTGCATTTATGTGCAATGTTTGTGCATTTGAATGTAAGCATGTTTTTGTATAGAGTATACGTGTGCATGTAGAGGTGTATTTGTATGTACTGGTGCCATTGGAATGCAGTGGTGTAAATGTGTGTGTGTAGTGTTGGCCTCAAATGCAGATGTGCTTTTGTGTATTGTGTTGTTGTTCGATCAGAGTGGTGCATATATATAATTTCACAGCAAGACACAGAGCAAGACACAGAGACTTTCCTCTTTCTTTGCTGCTCCACAGTCAGTTAAGTACCTATTTTCTCTTTCTGTGGATTTGTTTGTCATTTGTAAATGTTTTACTGTTGTGAATTTTGTTGTTGCATGTGTTACAGACTAGTATATAATGTTTTTTTCTGGGCTCAGGGTCCCAGACCAGCTGAGGGGTCTTTCTTCTGGGATTTAGGGGTCTGTTCCACCCCCGTTATTCCTATTTTCACTGTACTTTTCTTTGTTTGGCTTTCCCTTTCAGCATATTTTTTCTGCTTTTCTCCCCAGTCTTCAGCCTATCGATCTTTACCCCTATTTTTCTCTGTTTTCTTGGCTCTCCCGGGTCCCTGGCCTATTTTTGGTGCCATTTGGCGCTTTTTTCGGCTCTATTCGTCCATTTCGGGACTTGCCTTTGCCAGTTTTCTCGCAAATGCCAGCGACCCTTCTCATAAATTGGTTTTGTGGCCGCGTGCAGAATTGTATCCGAATGTTTGGCTGGTTTTGGTCTGATCATGTGTATTGCTTTACTGAATGCATTCAGTGCACAAAAGCGATTCATTCGCAAGCCGAAAGCACTCGTTTGGTAATTTTTTGACGCGTTTGCAGGGTTTTTCCCCCGCAATTTTCATGAGTTTGAGGACTGTGCTCCCTTCTGGTTTTTCTCCTTTCCCTTCCTTTGGCATCAGCCTCTTCCTGCCTTGTGTATATACTGCTAGTCTGAGCCCTGGTGAGATCTCCCTGGATAGTTTAATTTGGGTGATTTTTTAAAGCAATTAGGTGTTAATGCCTATCTGGTTTGCCCTTATTATACTGTTGCCTATTGTGGATAATTTTAATTATGCCTAGGCCTAGGGTGCCTGCCTGTTCCCCTGCCCCTGGTGAGATGGATACCCTACTAATCCTGGGGAGACCCCTGCCAGCTTGGGCTCCCCATCCCCATTGGTGGACCTGTCCAGCCACACTTAGGGTGCTCAGGCTTCAGCGCTACGGTGCTCAGTGATGGACGCCATTATGGTGACCATGGGTTCCCTGTCATTGTCCTTGTCTCAGACAATTCCTCAGGCCCTGCTCGTGTGTCCTTCGGATGCAAAGTTCTCTGGCTCAATGACGCACCACTCGCGTCCGGCTGTGGACCCTTCAGGTATCCAGGAAGGCTGAGCATAAATCCAAGCTTACCTCCCCCTCTGCCTCCAGAACATCTAAGACTGGCCCCAGAAAGTGTGTCTCAACCACACAAGAGAGCCTTTGCACGCCTGTCAGGATCTTATCCTGACAACCAAGAATTATGTTTCTTTTAAATAGCTTAAATAGCTAAACTCACAATACCTTTTTAACCCTTTACCCTCGTCACCTCACCTACAATTCGCACAGCTCAATTCTCCATATCTTAAAAATACAGCACCTATTCTCCTACTAATGTTCTCACTTCTATTTTTCATTTTCTCTCTCACTTCCCTCATTATTTTTACTTACCTGTTCCTGCTGACACCATCTTCATTGCTCCCTCTCTGATTTCCTAATTCATCACATGCACTTTACTCATATTTATCCAGCCTTTCTCCACAAACCCCTCCTAAATCCCCTAAATACAAGCTCTCCCACCTTCTCTTCCTTTCCATCCTACTGCTCCTAGCAGCTGGTGATGTCTCTCCAAACCCTGGTCCCTCCTCCACTAAGTCACTGGGTACTAACACCAGAAACCACAACAATCTAATATCCATTCCATGTAACTTTCACTATAATTCCTCCTTTAAAGCTGCCCTCTGGAATGCACGCTCTGTGTGTAGCACCATTAAATCAACTTCCATACATGACCTATTTATCTCACACTCCTTAAACCTACTTGCACTAACAGAAACATGGCTCTCGCCCTCTGATATTGCTATCCCTGCCTCACTATCCTTTGGTGGCAGTGTAGGTTTTCTGTTTTCATCCCACTGCTCCTTTAAAACTCTGCCCACCCCTCCTTCCCTCTCATTTACATCATTTGAAATTCATTCAATTCACCTTTTCAAACCCATCTCTGCTAACATTGACGTTATTTATCATTCCCCTGGTTCCCCTCTCCTCTTCCTTGACCACTTTGCTGTCTGGCTACCCTACTTCCTCTCTTCTAATATTCCATCCCTAATTCTTGGAGACTTCAATATTCCCATTAACCCACCTTAACCCACCTTTGACCTCAGCAGCCTCTAAACTACTTTCAATTACTTCCTCCCTGTAGCTGCCAAAACCCTCAACCTCATTTTCTCTTCTGCATGTACAGTATCTAATATCTCCAACACTCCATTTCCCCTCTCTGACCACCACCTGTTATCATTTGCTCTCGAGTACCCCCTCACCCAACAACCTCAGCCTAACCCCCTCAACTCAGGAGGAACCTTAATTCTATTGAACTCCAGCAGCTGATATTGATTCACAACTGCTATCCATGCCATCCCTCACTGGCCATCTCCACATATAACACTACCCTCAATGCATAATTCATGGAGCTGCTGTACCAATACTGTTAATCTGGCCATCTTTAAAAGCCTTGAATGCTGCAGCCCCGCTCCAAACATGCACCTCGAGGAGGACACGCCCCCAACCGTGGCATACTAAATCAACACGCTATCTGCAAAGTTACTCCCGTTGTGCTGAAAGCTCCTGGAGGAAGTCTCGCACCCAGTCAGACTTTCTCCATTATAGATTCATATTGTGTTCATACTTTTCCTCTCTCATTAGTTCATGTTCCTGCAATCCTATACGTCTCTTTGACACCTTTAACTCTCTTCTTTGCCCTGCTGTGACCACCTCCCAAACTAACCTTACAGCCGACAGCTTTGCATGCTACTTTAACAATTAGATTAAACAGCTAAGGAAAGAATTCTCCCACCTTGCCATCCTCTATCTCAACCACACGTAGATCATATCTTTCCTACCCTTCAGACTTTCTCCCCGACTACTGAAAAAGAGGTGGCTGCACTTCTCCTTTCCTCTCGCCCCACCACTTTCCCGCTCTAGCCAGTTCCATGTCACCTCATCAGATATCTCTCCACTTGTCTTGTGCCTTCCCTAACACACATCTTCAACTGTTCTCTCTCTTCTGGCAATGTCCCTGCTGACCTTAAACATGCCACTGTAGTACCTATCCTGAAAAAAACATCTCTTGACCCATCCTCCCCCCATAATCCTGCTCCATTTTTACTCAAAGCTTTTGGAAAGACTTGTTTTTACCCGTATGTCTCGCCTCCTCAATTCCAACGCTCTCCTTGCCCCTCCTCAGTCTGGCTTCCGCCCTCTCCACTCTACTGAGACTGCTCTTATCAAAATCACTAACAACCTAATCACAGCTAAATCCAAAGGCTGGCTTTGACACCATTGATCATGCTCTCCTTCTTCAAACTCTTCATTCACTCGGTCTCCATGACTCTGTCCTCTCGTGGTTTTCCTCTTATCGCTCATTCAGTGTCTCCTTTTCTAATGATACCTCCTCCCCTCGTCCTTCTATTTTCTCTTTATACTGCCTCTCGTGGCAAACTTATTGCCTCTTTTGGATTCCACTACCACCTGTACGCTGATGACACCCAGATATATCTCCTCTCCCCGGACCTCTCCCCTGCTGTCCTGCCATGTGTCACTGCTTCCCTTTCTTCCATCTCTGACTGTTCTCCCGCTTTCTGAAACTCAATCTCTGTAAAACTTAACTCCTTGTCTTTCCTCCTCCTAATATTAATCCTGATCTCTCTCTCTCTCCCTTCAAATTAGTGGTATCCACATAATTCCATCCTTGCAAGCGTGCTGTCTTGGTGTCATACTTGACTCTGGCCTAACTTTTGAGCCTCACATCCAGTATGTTGCCAAATCCTGTAGATTCCAACCTAAAAACATAGCCTGCATCCACCCCTTTCTTACGCAAGATGCTACCAAGGAGTTTGTCCATGCTCTAGTAATTTCCCGAATGGATTATTGTAACCCTCTCCTGATTGGTCTTCCCAAAAGCCGTATTGCCCCGCTACAGTCTGTAATGAATTCCGCCGCCAGACTGATTTTCCTCTCTAGTTGGTTCTCTCACACCTCACCCCTCTGTCAGTCCTTAAATTGGCTTCCTGTATCCTATAGGAGTCAATTTAAAGTGCTAATCCATACATATAAAGCACTGAACAATTCTAGCCCCCTCTTATATCTCCTCAAAGATCCATAGGTATGCCCCTTCTTGGTCCCTCCGCTCTGCCCGTGACCTTCTCCTGTTCACTGAGCGCACCCGTACGGCCAACTCACACTTGCTCACTTCCTATGGAATAGCCTGCCTACCCCCATCAGCTTATGGCCTCCCAGCGTAACCTCTACCTTACATACCTGTCTCTTGCTCTCTCCTAAAGGGCAGCACTCTACTCTCTCCTCCTTATTTGATTGATATTTCCTGTCCTAATTTGTTTTATAACCACTTCCTAAAGACTGGAAGCATGTTTTAGCAGGGTCCTCTTCAACCTATTGTTCCTGTTTCAAGTTTTCTTAAAATTGTCCTATTTATAGTTAAATACCCCTCTCATAATATTGTAAAGCTCTACGGAATCTGTTGACACTATATAAATGGTAATAAGAATAATAATTAAAGGGACACTATAGTCACCTGAACAACTTTAGCTTAATGAAGCAGTTTTGGTGTATAGAACATGCCCCTGCAGCCTCACTGCTCAATCCTCTGCCATTTAGGAGTTAAATCCCTTTGTTTATGAACCCTAGTCACACCTCACTGCATGTGACTTGCACAGCCTTCCATAAACACTTCCTGTAAAGAGAGCCCTTTTTAGGCTTCCTTTATGGCAAGTTCTGTTTAATTAAGATTTTCTTATCCCCTGCTATGTTAATAGCTCGCTAGACCCTGCAAGAGCCTCCTGTATGTGATTAATGTTCAATTTAGAGATTGAGATACAATTATTTAAGGTAAATTACATCTGTTTGAAAGTGAAACCAGTTTTTTTTTTCATGCAGCCTCTGGCAATCATAGCCAGGGGAGGTGTGGCTAGGGCTGCATAAACAGAAACAAAGTGATTTAACTCCTAAATGGCAGTGAATTGAGCAGTGAAATTGCAGAGGAATGATCTATACACTAAAACTGCTTTATTTAGCTAAAGTAATTTAGGTGACTATAGTGTTCCTTTAATATTATTTTATTTCTCTTTCTTTAATAACAAGTTCCAGCACTAACTATGTCTTGCCACTAGTGGCCTCCCTAGCCTCTAGGTCCGAACTTACCTTCATCATCCTCACCTGCCTTGACTAATTACAATTCCTTTATTTATCTTGCCAACCTGCTTCATACCTACCTGATCCTCACAACCGACCTGCTCTATACCAATCTGTCTAACACCAACCTCTCTACTAATTATTATTGCATGGTGTTATTTACCCGCTTTATCAGTGTTCCTTCCAATAGGGGGCTGATTCCCTAAACTTCTATTTTCCCTGTTATAACTGAAAACCTACTGTTCTGTTCTGTTTACTTGTTTTTCTATATAACTTATATTTTCATCTATAGGTATTTACTTCTGTCTAATTATATCCTGTTTTATAACCTTTCAGTGGCATATTGCTTAAACCTCTGTTTCTCTTATTTTCCTTCTCCCTATAAGTTCATTTATAGGATTTCCTGTTACTTTATTATGTCCAAACTCACCAATAAAGAACCTAACGTTAACTCTGGCCTGGCATTGTCATGGTCTTAAGCAGGTCAGATAAGAGACTTATCTGACCTGCTCAAGACCATGACAATGCCAGACAGAACGGGCGCAGCGATGGAATTGTGCGAGAGCACAACAAGAGAGCGACTCCGAATCAGAAATTGGGTCTAGTGAGGAGGCTCGTGTAGAGTCTGACTGCAACTCTGAGAGGGATTCAGCTGAGGTCGGCCTGGACCTCTTATCCTCAACTCAGACAGGGATTGAACCAAATGGTCGACCTGGAGTATTAACGCCTCCCTGTCCATGGAGCGGTGTAACGCCATTCTGTTTAAAATTAAGCCCAGATTGGCCAATCCTGCCCTCACTGAGGCTGGTAAAGATGTCCAAGGCTTATTATTTGTTGACTCCTTCATAAAGGGTCTGGGCTGCTTTGTGGGGGGCGTTTACTGTCCTTGTTAAGTCCCAGTCTTCAATGAGTAGGGTGTTCCAGGTACGTGCCTCTACCAGGGCCGGCAGATCCAAGGGTCATCTACCATCCACAGTTATTTCCAGTCTCAGGACAAGGCTCCTTCCAACACTTCCCCAACTACCAGGGGGCTGGAACCCAGTTCCCTTTCTTCCCATCACTGGGACGACCATGGTGGTCGAGAGGTTTCCATGGAAATTCTGTCTGAAAATGCCCATACAGTGAGTTTACACCTCAAGTTCTTTCTCATGTTTGTGTAGGGGGCAGACTCTGTCATTTTTTCCCAGTTTGGTCATCGATAACCTGAGATGCATGGGTGCTCGACACTGCTCGTGATTTCCATATAGTACTCGTGGGAACAATTTGCAATATCCCGTCTGCTTCTCCCTCCAGGATCACAGGTTGATCGACGAGGAATTGTCCACTCTCCTCAGCAAGGCAGTGATTGAGCTGGCCCCACTGTACCCGAAAGGGGTCATAAGCAATATCCTTGTGAAAAAGAAAGGTGGAAAAATGCGTGCTGTCATCAACTTATTCCCACTAAATTCTATGGTGTGCTACGGCCATTTCAAGATGGAGGGTATCCACCTTCTGAGGGACCTACGCCTATGCGGGGATTGGTTGGCGAAACTAGATTTGAAGGATGCGTATCTAATGGTTCCAGTGGCTGAACTTTCTTGGTATCTACTTTGCTTCCGTTGGAAGGACAGACTTTTGCAAACCTGCTGCGCCCGGTGATGGCCTGGCTGCGCAGTCGGGGTATCCGCCTGATCATCTATCTGGACGACATACTACTCATGGCACAAGAGCATTCAGCCCTTATGCAACATCTACAGTGGACCGTGGATCTACTCTCCCAACTGGTTTTTATCATCAACTGGGAGAAGTCCTGCCTGACCCCATTCAGGAGCATGGAATTTCTAGGATTCCTCATGGATTCGGAGGAGGAGTTGACCTGCCGTCCACCAAGATTCAGACAATCCACAAGGAAGTCCGCGGGGCACTTCTCCACCCGCAAATCACCCTGCATCATTTGGCATGTCAATTGGCCTGTTGGCCTCATCTATCCAGGGCCCTTTAACGATTGAAGATAGCTCACCATGCAAGGAGGCGTCTTATGCCGACCTGGTTATCCTGGATGGTGAAATGAGGGACAAACTGCAATGGTGGATCCTAAACCTGTCTGCATGGTGATCTTCGGATCCCGCCATAGACTCGGATGTAAGCCTTCACGGCTGGGGTGCCCACAGAGAAGGTCTATCGATGGGAGGTTGTTGGTCGGATTCCTAGTCCCAGGTCCACATCAATGCCTTGGAACTCCTGGTGGGTTCCTTTGCGATCCAGATTTTCACGAGGGACCAGGCATGCATGCATTCGCCTCCGTATGGACAAGATTTCAGCTGTGAGTTAAGTCAACCACATGGGCAGCATCCAATCTGTAGTCCGAGCCAGGTTGGCAAATTAGTTTTGGGAGTTTTGTCTGGCTCAGAATTTAGTAGTCCAGGTGGAATATCTACCAGGTCTACACCAAGTCCAGGCGGATTGGAGTTCACGGTATCTCTTGCACAATAGTGACTGGAAATTGGACGCAGACATGTGTCAGCTCTTTGGGGTCCTTTTTCTATTGACCTATTCACATCATGGCTCAACACCCAACTTCAGTGGTTCTTCAGCTGGAGACCAGCCACAACGGCGGAGGCCGGGGATGCCTTCATGCAAGACTGGCATGGGAACCTCCTGTATGCATTTACCCCATTCTTTATGATTCCTTGCACTCTCCTTTAGGTCCTGGTCCTCGTGGCCCCCTTTTGGGGGATGCAGTCTTGGTTCCCTAAACATCTGGAGATGTCAGTGGGTTGTCCAGGCTGTTGCTCTCTCATCTGGGTCTACTTTGCGATCTGTCCAGATGTTGTCACCATCTACTTGTGGAGAGATCCCTCCTTCACATGGCATGGCAGATTTCAGGGAGGTCCAGGGAGTGTCAGAGACTATTCGATAATTGCTGACAGACGCATGGACTCCCGGCAGTAGACGATCACATGGATCAGCTTGGCGACCTTGGGCTGGCTGGTGCCTGGCTAGGAAGGTGGATCCTGTTTGACCGCAATTCTGCAATTTCTGATACCTTTCTTTGAAGCCGCTATGGCTTACCGGACAATCAACCTGTACAGGTCGCTCTATCTCCAGCCCATCAAGGTTGCCTGGCCTTCTAATTCGGATCTATCATTACGTCAGTTGTCAGCAAAATTGGTTTGTCTTTTTTGCCTCATCTCTTGCAAGAGGGTGTCGGATGTACATGCTTTGGATTTTGATGCCAGGTCCTAAACCCCAAAGGACTTTCAATATTTCCAGGCATGCTAAGACTTCTATTAAGTCATTGTTGTATCCAGCATTTCCCTCAGCACCTGCTGGCTTGCTTATGTGGATATGAGGATCATAGCAGAATGCACTGTTCTGTGTCTACACCTCATCTGTTCCTGTATTTTCATCCTCCTTTTGCTCCGGTAGTGAGCGGTACGTTGTCCCTCTGGTTAAAGTAAATGTTGGGCCAGGCTGGTGTTGACACTTCTGTTTTTGGTGCTCATTCTGTTAGGGGTGCTTCTGCCGCTTCGATTATGGCGTCGGGTGCACGTTTGGAGGATGTGATGAGGATGGGCGACTAGTCGCTGGAGTATACATTTCGCAAATTCTTTTTCGACCAATTGCTCATGTGTTTTCTGCGCTGGTTGGTCAGCTTTAAACTTGCAATATGAGTCTCCACGTCTTGCAATAAAATGACATGATATTGCAATTAAATTACGAAAAGTCATGATTTTATTAAAGACACGGAGGCGAATATGGTCCCACCCGATATGTAATTTTGTCATCTTGTACTTCTGTGTGTTCCCCCCCATGTTGTATTTGATTGGACTCGGTGGTACGGTAAGTGCATTGTATACACGGGAGTTTTGGTTGGTTACACCTGTTTAGACTTTTGGGGTATGGACTGTTGTCCATCTTGGGATGGAGGTTAATAGGTATATAGGTTAATAGGTATATCTGGCCTTTATGTTGGTTTATAACACTGATTTAACCCTTGGGCTCCTGTTCATTTATGTTTTCACAGCCTGATCTGGACCTGTTGGATGTTTCTTCATTTGTCTTTGAAGAGCGTCTTCTTGGTTGGAGCTGTTCCATTGCTGTTCCAGATTTGTTTCCTGTTATTGGTCCGTGGTCCTGATTTAACCATATGTACTTCAACGTTTAATTTGCTGATGGATTATGTCTGCTTCCTGTTTGGCAGACTTTTTTGTGGTGGTGTGCCGCATCTGCAAGAAAGTGGAGGTGTATGCTATTATACTGGGACTTGGTCAGGGAGTGGCCCCATGTTATTATGTATACATAATTTTTTTATTCTGCTTGTATTCTTTGCTGCTATTGGTGGACATGCAATACTCGCCCCTGTGTCTAATAAAATCATGACTTTCCATCATGTAATTGCAAAATCATGTATTGGATGTAATGTTGGCTTTTAAATGTGGAAGTGCATATGGGTGTAGTATTGGTGTTAAGTGAAGAGGTGTGTTTGTATATAATTTTGAAGTTTGAATGCAGGAGTGTGTTTGCATGTTGTGTTGGTGATTAATTGCTTAGATGTACACACATACAATGCCACATACATACTTACACACACACACACACATATATATATATATATATATACACATATAAACACACTAGCACATACACATGTATTCATATACATACTGACACATGCACACACCCTGACACACAGATATATGCACTTTGACACGCAGATACGAGCATCCTGACACACACGCAAGCACCCTGACACACAAATGCACACAAACACAGATGCACACAAACGGATGCAAACACACACAGACACACTAACATACAGATGCACACACACATAGACAGACACACTGGCATATATCCAAACACAGATGCACACATCCTGGCACAAATACAAACACTGAGATACAAACACCTGGACACAGGATACACACACACAATCAAACATACATAAACACATACATGTGATAATGTCTATATATACATCCACCCTCCTGCTTACCTTTCTAGTCCAGGAGAGTGGCTTGCCTGGGGTCCTACTGCTCCTGGCTGAGGATAATGGAAGCGGGTTTGCGATCTTCTGCAGCTCTCTTCAGCCTCTCTCCCTCCATGCTGGCTGTCTGCCTCCTCCCGTGCGGCACTCTCCATTTAAGCTGGGAGGAAGTGACAGGTGGTTTATCACTTTCTCCCAGCCAGCCGATCATACAGGGGCCCGGTCGCGCTCTTAAAGGCCCGCTGCGCCTGACCTGACCACTATACAGCGATAGAGAAATAATACCTATCGGGTGGCCGGCTGCACCGGCGGTAGTTCCGGCACTGGATGTAACCAATACACAAAATCAGTGCATATTGCCTAGATCAGGCACTCCAGATGTTTGGGAATAGACCTCCCATGATGCTTTGCCAGCATTATGGTTTTAAGAGCATTGTGGGAGATACAGTCCACGACGTCTGCAGTGCCGAAGGTTGCCTACCCCTAGCCTAGATCATATTTTAAGAATATGGATATTAGTATGCATAGGGCTATAATAGCAGATGAAAGTACCTTTCAAATATATTTGTTTTAACTGGAGTCTACGTTTCGCGAATTCTTTTTCGACCAGTTGCTCATGTGTTTTCTGCGGTGGTTGGTCAGCTTTAAACTTGCAATATGAGTCTCCACGTCTTGCAATAAAATGACATGATATTGCAATTAAATGACGAAAAGTCATGAAATTCCCTTAACAAACCTTTTTATAGAAAGCTTTGTTGAAGGAAAAAGATTGCAGATTATGCTAATGACACTATCAATTATGTCACTCCTTATTCTCTCACAGGTTGCAAAACTGAATGCTATTACAAAAGCTTGAGTGCTTGGTGAGGGACAAAGCCTAAATATTTCTTATGGTTTTCATTATGCTTTCGGCGCTGTGCATGATTTGGGTGCCATTTGGAAAATGTGAGAATCCCTGAAATCTGCAGGAATCCAGGGATGTATCAAATGAAATTAGTGCCTATGGCAAACATTGAAATTGTCCTTACTGTGGCCCTGTCCAAAATTCTGAAACCTGTATGTAATGTATGTGGTGGGTATTGGCTGTGTGTATTGTGTGCTGGCTGTATGTGATGTGTGGTATGGGCTGGCTATAAGTAATGTGTATGGTCATTTTCTGTGTGCCCCCCTCATGCTTAACTTTCTTCAAAGAAAGGGGGCTATGATCCCAGGTGGTCCAGTAGAGGGGGTCATGCTGCCTGGTGGTCCAGCAGGGGTTAACTCTGCCTTGTGGTCTAGCCAGGATTATGAGTCACTGATGGTCCAGGGGGGAGCATGAGATTTGCACCAGCGGATGTAGTCCTCAATAATCACTCCTTCACAGTTTGGCACTCAGTGAGTTTGAGTGCAAGCTGGAAACATCCAGCAGTTGCACTTGGACTCACTAGAGAGCACCAGACAGCAAGAAAACAATTACTGACATCTGCACTCGCCAGAGGAGCAAACCTCATTCTGCTAGCTCTGATCCCCCTCACCAAGGCAGCCCTGCCTCTTGTCTCCGACAGGGCTAAAATAATTAAGCAAACTGCCTGCCAAGTCAGTGCAAGAACCCCAATTGAAAATTCTCAATATGCACACCATTTGTTGTCTGTACTTCTTCTGCCATGTCAGATTGGAGTAATTTAAGTTAAAGGGCTCCTATAGTGCCAGGAAAACAGTTATTGGGTTAATAGGTCTCCCCTTCCCTCGCCCCCCCCCCCTCCCGCTGGGCTGAAGGGGTTAAAAACCCTTCAGCTACTTACCTGAATCCAATGCCAATGTCCCAATGAGACCTAATGCGCATGCACCACAATTAGTCAATGCTCTCCTATGGGGATAATCCATGAGGACGTCCAACGTCAAATAACAGACCAAAAGTCAGTTTCGATTCAGGAAGCCCTCTAGTGGCTGTCTGTTAGAGAGCCACAGAGGGCAGACTTAGAGCTGCAATGTAAACATGTTTTACATTGCAGCACTAAGTGCAAAAGGATCACAATTACTGACATCTGCACTCGCCAGAGGTGCAAACCTCATTCTGCTAGCTCTGATCCCCCTCACCAAGGCAGCCCTGCCTCTTGTCTCCGACAGGGCTAAAATAATTAAGCAAACTGCCTGCCCAGTCAGTGCAAGAATCCCAATTGAAAATTCTCAATATGCACACCATTTGTTGTCTGTACTTCTTCTGCCATGTCAGATTGGAGTAATTTAAGTTAAAGGGCTCCTATAGTGCCAGGAAAACAGTTATTGGGTTAATAGGTCTCCCCTTCCCTCGCCCCCCCCCCCT
The DNA here is from genome assembly GCA_933207985.1 of Pelobates cultripes. NCBI lineage: Eukaryota > Metazoa > Chordata > Amphibia > Anura > Pelobatidae > Pelobates > Pelobates cultripes. The sequence goes on from OW240912.1 coordinate 175,693,926, forward strand.
CCCGCTGGGCTGAAGGGGTTAAAAACCCTTCAGCTACTTACCTGAATCCAATGCCAATGTCCCAATGAGACCTAATGCGCATGCACCACAATTAGTCAATGCTCTCCTATGGGGATAATCCATGAGGACGTCCAGCGTCAAATAACAGACCAAAAGTCAGTTTCGATTCAGGAAGCCCTCTAGTGGCTGTCTGTTAGAGAGCCACAGAGGGCAGACTTAGAGCTGCAATGTAAACATGTTTTACATTGCAGCACTAAGTGCAAAAGGATCACAGCACCCAGACTACTTCAATGAGCTGAAGTGGTCTGGGTGCCTACAGTGTCCCTTTAAGGCACCCACTTTGTAATATGATCATATTGTTACAGGCAATCATTTTTCAGATTTGGCCACTAAAGCAGCAAATCATCATGTGTTTTCAGATGAGAACATATGCCATTAATAACCCTGTGAAATACCTGTTGGCTGAATTTCTAATAGCAATGCAGCCTCCACAGACACTTTTTCCAATGGAAGACTGAAGGGCCTTCAGGTGCTAATAATAGGTGTAGTTCTGATAAAAAATGTTTGTCCCCTGAGTCTTAGTTGCCATAAGTTGTTTGTATGGTTCTAGGCTAGTCTAATGTAAACATTATATATTATAATTATTACAATTTTCAATTTTTATAACTCTTTATTTTTGCAGTGCATCTAAGAACAGATATGCCAATGTGGCCGAGACAGCATAAATAATCAGAAGGCTTCAATACAAGTGGTTACTGGATCTCGGCATGTGAAAAGGTCGCACAATTTGTAACACTTTAGCACAATTGAAGGCCATTGTGGTCTGAATGGTACAAGAGGCTCCATAGTAGTTATATAGGTTCCCTTTTGGGAGCTAGTTGGGGAGCACCTAATCTAGAGTGCACCCTCTTTCAAAAGGTGTCAGTATGGAGTAGGTCTGTATACCGTGTTATATCTAGTGGTTCACCATGCCAATTAAAAGATGACAGGTTACACAGGTACCATGTTACCAAGCTAATCAAGTAGATCGTGCTCAGTTGGGGTCTACCCCTAACCAAGGCGGTCGCATGGGGGAATGAGTTAGAGTAAAAGCGCACCCATGTGTGCTTTTTACGGGTTTTCTGCTATGTCCCTATAGGTATGAGTGCTGTGTCGCTACAGAGTTGGGAAGTGTTCTTGTATCGAAAGGACCAAGCAGTGTGTGACATAGAAAAGAATGGGTAACAAGTGAACAAACATAAAAGTAAACAGTTTAGGCTATTGTGCCGGTCTGTAGAGCAAAGTGCCAGTTCCAGGCCCTGGGAGTCACAGGCCCATTACATTTGCCCATATTATCAGGTCACACGGGAGGGTGAAGGGCCGGATCTCAGTGTAAACAGCTCAATTGTCGGATCCCATGCTGGTGCTTGGGCTGGATCAGTTCGTGTTGGGTCAAAGTCAGGAGACTCATGGTGGTCAGCAGTGCATGGGCTTCATCTTTAGATCGAAGTGTATGAACAGTCCCATTCCACAGCACTTAAAGTATGCCTAGGGGTCCCCAGCGGTAAGAAACCCTTGCAGTGTGCAGGTGGGAAGTGAAAGGTTCCATGGACCTGCGACATTGCAGGGTTGCCCTGGATAGATCTTGGTAAAATGACAATTGTGAGTCCTCAAATTGCATGGGTGTTTTTCCGCGTAGGGCCTACATAATGAAATTGCGATCTGCAAGTAATGTGCATCTCAAGATTACATCCCGTAGTGTTGTGGTGGTGGTAGTGGAACATCCCTCTGCTCTGTGGGCCCGATCCAGTGTAATCTTTTTAGCGCTGGTGGTAAAATGGAGGCCAGTAGTCACCAGATGTAGTGGGGCAGTTCATCTGAGGTGATTGCCATAGGGATGCCACGAATTTTAACATGATTGCGGCGGTTGCGATCCTCCAGCGTGGTGAGTTGCACGAGCATTGATTGATGTTTATTTTGCAGCTGGAGTGCTCTGAGTGCTCCTTCTGTGGCCTGTACATTTGGTTGGTGATCGCCTGTACCTCCTTCCGTGCTAGGGCGCGATTTTCCACCATCATTTTGTCACCTGCAGGTCAGCAAGCAAGGCCCTGAGGTCATCCTTCTTTGCTGGTGGGGTATCAAAAAGGTATCAATTGATGCAGAAAGTCACACTTAGCTTGAGGGTAAGGTAGTCGGCAGGAACAGATGCCGATTATTATCGCTTTTTGCCAGTTGAGCGGAAGCCGACAGATATGGCGTCCGTCTTGTCCCGTTAGCAAGCTCCGCCCCACCATTATTACAATTTTCAATCAATAATGGATTAATATTGTAATAAATACGTACCATGATTATAGTACAAAGTAGGCAAAGTTGTGGGCATTTTGTATAAGAAGCATCCTCCATGTTCATGGGTATCATTTGTTATCACTTCTATCATTTGTATCACCTTAAGTTCATGCTGCAGTGGTGTTGCCAAAGGAGGAGGAATTTTGGATGAGCCCCCCATCATTTCTAAGGGAAGGCACTCTAAGGCGTTTATACCCTTTATAACCTGTGGGTTTACTGTGTTGCACTATTGTGTTCTTTTAATCTTGTAGATCTATGGATGTATCCTCTGTACTGTTTTGGAACCTTATTTTGTTAAAAGGGATATTTTCTGGGATATCCTTAGAGGAAGCGGTTATAATACTTTCAGATAGGTGTTATCTCACCTCACTATTCACAAATTGGTGGAGGTGGAATTATTGTTGTTTTGTTTATATAGATATATATATAGTGCCCCTTTCAAGATTGTCAGTCTGTCTCAGTATTGCAATTTGCTTCTCTAGATCTCCAATCTGAGCAGATTCATCCAGGCATGCATACATGTAGCAAGATGTGCACTAAGTTGGCTCTTTAATCTTGCTAATACCCATTTTCACAGTTACCAGAAGCAACATGTACAGAAAAATACAATTGTCATGCTGGTTTAAACTTCTTAAAAAATAAAATAGGATAGTGGTATGGTCACTAAATATAAAAGTGGTGCAGCTATATCGCCCATAAATCAATCAGTAGAAATTCACATTAATACATAAACCAAAGCAAGTGAAAGCACACACAAAGTGAAACAATATATAACATAATTACTTAAATTGTTATAGGTATTTTGAATGTACAACTGGAAATCTAAATTGATAAAGGAGAAATCTTCTCATAGTGTATTATGTTTTACAATTTTAGTTGTACACATGTTACACTCACTGTTTAGGGGGCCAGCAATAATGGCTCTAATTGATAGTAGTGGGTTGGCAGTGTCTCAATCGACCATCAGTTCGTGGAAGTGATTAGTATTTCCATCTGTAAGTGTCTTCTGAATTTCCCTCAATATTCCAATGTAGGTTATCGGGTAAGACAAGGACAGTAGGTGGTTAAAATTAAGTACAGCAAACGTATTAAAAACCTCAGTCTTCATCAAGGTGCATAACAGTGACTAAAAGAAACAAATCTACTACCTAGTAAGCAATTTTAGTTAAAAAAAAATGCATTGTATGTTTTGCTCATTTTTTTTCTATTTATTGGAATAGTATTATCTTATGTAATTCATATTAATAACTGGACATTTGTGATACATGGATCCTTATACTTAGAGAACTTGATCTATGACCATTTTGAAATTGGAAATGTCACTAAAGCACTCTTTAATCCTCATGCTGTATCATTAGAAGTATATTATGCTAAATTTATCATTTCTGTTAGCTGCTCCTGTGTCTACTTCCATAGTGAGGGATTTCCATCTGTAAAAACTTTGGCTTGCAGTTCTGGAATTGTCTTTTCTAGATTGTTGATTTGCTTCCTGCGTAATGGTGTGTCTTCATCAGATTCTGTTTGTGGTTTACTCACTTTAAAATGAAAAGTTAGACATTTCTTAGTTTTATTTCTGCATACTCTTTTTTTTTTACCAATATTCCTTCAACCATAGTAGGTTCTTTTCTAAAAACTTTAGGTATTTAATGTATGGCTTCTGTCATCACATCTATAACATGCAAATGACCAAGGCCATTAAATTCTTGTTGTCCTTCAGCCACTGACCTTGGAAGGTAAGACTTACTTGTGGTTGATCTGACTTTTTCCAATTTAGATCATTAGTGTATATATTTATATGGTTATCATATCCTGTAAAGTTCACAGGGTTTTGCTCAGTATTAAGCAAAATATCCACTTATGCAACCCCACATGCATCCACACCTTTCAAGAAAAACTTACAAGCAGCCTCCCAGTCCCTACACACAGGCATACACAACACCACAGGAGGATTACCTCACACAAAACACCATAAGCAGCATCCCCATTCCACTCCATAGGCAGTTTTTATATTCATACAAAATCACAGACAGACTTGTAATAGACACAAACACACAACCCTGTCCCTTTTTTGGCCTGTGATATTACACTTATGAAAATGCCAGAGTCTAGTCATCAGCAAATGCAGAACCATCATGTCATTAAATTCGCTTGCCCTGTGCTAAACATGTACAGGGCATTTTTGCTATGTTGGAGCTCTTAAGCTTCCCCAGTGGCGGAACTACTGCGGTTGCAGCTGTGAATGGGCCCGTCACTCCAGGGAGCTCTGCCGCCCTGTGGACCCCGCGGCCAAGGTGCCCAGCCGAGCATGTGTTGCAGCCCTGGCCCGCACAGTAGAACCGCCAGGGCCGCACGTTAAGGGGCCCATCGTGTGTCTGTATGTATCTCTGTATGTATGTGTGTGTGTCTCTGTATGTGTGTGTGTCTCTGTATGTGTGTCTGTATGTGTTTGTCTCTGTATGTGTGTGTGTGTGTGTCTGTATGTGTATCTGTTTGTCTGCATATCTGTATGTCTGCATATCTGTATGTCAGTGTGTGCCCTGTGTATCTATATGTGTGTCGCTGTTTGTATCTGTATGAGTGTCATTCTGTGTATTTGAATGTTTGCCCATAAGTGTTTGTGTATCTGTCTGTATGTGTGTCTGTGAATCCATGAGTATGTCTGTGTATCTGTATTTGTGTCAGTGTTTGTATCTATAGGAGTGTCTTTCTGTGTGTCTGTGTATATGCATGTGTGTGTGTCTGTGTGTATATATGTGTCTGTGTATCTGTGTGTTAGTTTGTGTGTCTGCATTTGCATGTGTGTATGTATGTCTGTGTATCAGCATGTGTGTCTGTGTATGTATCTGTATGTGTTATATAGTGTGTATCTGCATGTATGTCAGTGTGTGTTTGTATGCATGAGACACACTGAGTGAGGAGCATGGGGGTTGTGAGTGAGACATATGGGGGGAGGGGGCAGGGCAACTTTCGCACAGGGCCCCAAGGCTTCTGGTTACGCCTCTGAGCTGCCCCATTGGGGGCTTTCACCTCACATGGTCATTTAGGGATTTGTGCATATCATTGGCAATGACACAACATGTATCCTTCTCTGGCTCTGCCCCACCCCTTCCTGCGTTGCGCTGTCCTGTCTTATGATGCTCAGGGCAAATTTTTATCACTGCCCTAATACAGTGTCACAAAGTTTGTATAGATTTGCTTTTGTGTAAACAGGCCACTGTATAAAAAAACAAAAGTGCTGCATTGACATGCGGCAACGTCTACACTGCCCTGATAGTCTGTGCTCTCATTCCCCCTCAGCTATTTTCTGTGCTTTACTCTAGTTCCCGTACTGTTATGTATGATGTGACATGCTAAGAGGCAGCCAGGACACTGGCCACATGACTTGTTAGTGGAAGCCGGGAAGAGCATCAAGGAAACATTTGTATAAAAGTAAGGTTTTTTTTTTTGCCATTGATTTAATTTTCAGCCAAGCTAATGCTTATGTAGAGTTGGTAGTAAAGGAATTATCAATGATTGCTAACAGATTATCTTATTTACAGTAAGTGGATTTGATAGTCAGAAAGACAGACGATATAATATATTTGTATACAGGTAAGTTATATTCATTGCCTCCAAAAATGCAAGACTTGTTATAATTTAATGTATTTTTTTTCCTTTAAGGAAGCTTTTATTTTAATACATAGATTCACTATGCAACCTTTCTATCTTATTTCAGGCTGCCTGTTAAGTTACCAGAAAGGTTGACTCCTTCACCTACTGCAGTTTCACAGTATCTTCCTAGCAGCATCTCACCTACTGAATATTCAACATCCTTTGTGTTGTTTTGTTTCTTTTATCTCCTGTTTTTACCTGGTCCATTGTCTTCCTCCACAATATGCATGCTCACTGTGCATGTATTGCTGTTTTGTTATTTTCCACTTTAGCCATATCTACCTGACGTGGACAGACTATCGCAACTAATCCTCTTTGTCTGAAAGACAGTCATGCAAGTGACCTTCATATCTGAGTTTAATGTCCTTCATACATGAATAAGAGAGGAGAAGCTGAGATCTATGCCTGAATACTATACATTAGAATATCTTTCATCCTATCCACTAGAACTGATGATGATTTTCTGTCAGCTAATTCTTGTATTTGTAAGCTCTAGAGGAAATCCCTATATACTTTTGCTGAAAATCGAAAATGGGTAAATGCAAAAGACTGTTTTTACAAATCTAACTTGTTTGGGATCGAAGGGCCTAAAGCCACTCATTCCTGTAGAGCATTCTCACATTTCCCTGATGTTTGTTGTGTTTTACATCCTGTTGTAGCCAACAGTCCCTTACATGTGTATCACCTTTCTGCTCCATACTGGGTAGTAGCCTTGGGAACTCAGTTACCACACCATAGGCTAGAACAGGTCAGGACCATAAATTCATCCCTTGTCATTAGGTTTTATGAACAAATTATATAACATTCCTTTCTGCATGGTAATGTTTGTATACATACAATTAATACACAGTTGTGAAATATAGTATAAATATTGGATTTTTAGGATTTTACACTCTTTATGTACATATAGACAGCCATGATGGTAATGACAATTACTATTGTAATTGCAGTGTAAGCGTCTAATCGATCCAAAAGCAAACAAAAACCTACTCCTTTTAGGAGATTAATTAAAACCGAAGTATTTCCTTTCTAACAGTTCTAGCCAGCTAAGTTGGTTCCCAGTCACAAAACAAAAATATTTAAACTGCACACGTTTTGGGTTTTTTTACCACTCAGGCTCAGTTTCACAATCTTTCTGTAAGTGTTAATAAAGTATCCTCTGAAGCTGCTGCAAGTATTAACCTTAGAAGCGGGGAAATTGCACTTTCCATACGCAGGTTTATGTACCTGCCCTTAATTAACCTGCCCCCAGTGACCCTGTCACAATAGGCATATCTGTTTCAATTATCAGAGATATTTCAGGTTATATGATAATTGAGAAAAAAAAAAACTCTTTGTCCAGTTTCAATCTAGAGTAAACATATTTTACCCCAAAAGGAGAATCTTTATCTTTTAAAACTTTATCCTTTGTCCCATAGAGAATCTATGAGTATGAACTCAAGACAAAGAATTAAGAAAAGGCATAAGATTATAAAGTGGAAGAGGGTGATACATGGAACATTTGACTTGAGATGGGTTGCCAATAATAAGTGGCTTCTGTTGACGTTTAAAGATATTGGACAGATCACTGAAATTGGACTTCACCTCCCATAAAACCATATACTTTATTGCTGAACCAATTGGATGTCAATCCCTATTCAATACTATAGTGGGATCTCTTGAGTATCAGGGAATACAAGGACACCACAGACACAAGTCGGTGAAAAATGCAAAAAAGTATTTATTTTGCAGCTGCAAAAGTCCCAGCACCTTTATCAGAAACATGATGTACAGGGCTTTGAACCACAAGAGAACAAAGAATATATACTGTAAATGAAGTATTCCATACGTATACAAAGAATACAAAATTACACCCATATTACAATGATTATATCCAATTATTAAGCTAATACTTATCTCTTACTATGCTAACTAATGGTGGGTGTTCCTGACATTCCACACATGCACCCTGGTCCGAGAAGTTTACACAGTAGTTTTAACCATGTGAATGCTAAAGCTTTTCTTGAACATCCTGTACCTTCTACCACAATACCATAAAGCACAAACGTTTAGATACATATGTTTGAGAAGCAACAATGATTTTAACGTCCAACTGCACCCTCCCATATTGTGACATAATAGGAATGTGCATGGGGTAAATATTCGGCTTGGTTCGGCATTCCGAAATTCGGGACTTCGGCAATTCAGGACTTCGGCAATTCGGCACTTCAACACTTCGGAACTTCGGCACTTCGACCTTTCGGAACTTCACCACTTCGGAACTTCACCACTTTCAGACAAATTTACTAATACTAAGTAAAAATTACTTAGTTTTAGTAAATTATGCCCCTACTTGCTATATCACGAGTAGGGGCATGTCTATTAAACAGTGAGCAGCCTGTGGCGGGTGGGGGCCCTAAAGTAAAAAAAGGGGGTATGACCTATTGTCCTCCCCACTGGTCCCCACCTTTCAGCGACCTGTGGGGGCCCTAAATAAAAATTGGGGGGCGGGACCTAATGTCTTCCCCCCTTGCCCCCACCCCTGAGCTGTGGGTGGGGGCAGTAAATAAAAATTGGGAGGGGGGACCTAATATCCTCCCCCCTGACCCCCACCCCTGAGCGGTGGGTTGGGGCCCTAAGTACAAATTGGGGGGGGACCTAATCTCCTCCCATGGCCCCCACCCAGTGTCCTAAACGAGAATAAGGGGGGGACCTATTGTCCTTCCCCCTGGCCCCCACCCCTGAGCGGTGGGTGGGGGCCCTAAATACAAATGTGGGGGCCCTAAATACAAATTGGGAGGACCTATTGTCCTCCCCCCTGACCCCCACCCCTGAGTGGTGGGTGGGGGCTCTAAACTAGAATAAGGGGGGGGACCTATTGTCCTCCCCCCTGGCCCTCACACCTGAGCAGTGGGTGTGGGCCCTAAATACAAATTGGGGGGGACGTAATGTCCTCCCCTTTGCCCCCACCACTGAGCAGTGGGTGGGGGCCCTAAATACAATTTGGGGGGGACCTAATGTAAATACAAATTTAACCCCCTTGGGGGTGACTAGGGGTCCCCAAACCCCTAGTCACCCCCTCCTGAAAAAAATTAACCCCTACCTACCCCCCTCACCCTAAAAATAATGAGGGGAACCTTTAACTAAGTACCTGTAAAAATAAAAATAAACTTACCATTTGATGTTTTCTTCTAAAATCTTCTTTTTTTCAGCCCCCAAAAAAGCCCAAAAAAATCCATAATAACAAACGCAATAAAAAAAATAATGCATCTTCACCCGGCTAGGGCTCCGCGCAGACTGAGCTCTGCAGGGCGAGGGAAGGCTTATAAAGACTTGCCCCGCCCTGCAATTAGGCTCAGAGCACTCTGATTGGTGGGTTTAAGCCATCCAATCAGAGTGCTCTGACAGGTAAATGAAGAGACTGACAGGTACGTTTCTACATTTACCTGTCACAGCACTCTGATTGGTTGGTGTGAAATCCAGCAATCAGAGTGCTCTGTGTCATTTTATACAGCGTGGGAAAGTTCTTTGGAATTTTCCCACGCTGTGTAATGTGACTCCTAAGACTCTGATTGGTGGATTAAGTAACCAATCAGAGTGTTATTAGTCAAATTACACAGCATGGGAAAATTTCAAAGAACTTTCCCACGCTGTGTAAAATGACATAGAGCACTCTGATTGGTGAATTTCAAACCAACCAATCAGAGTGCTGTGACAGGTAAATGTAGAGACTTAGGGGTGGGGGCCAGCGGGGAGGACATTAGGTTCCCCCCCCTTATTCTAGTTTAGGGCCCCCACCCAGCACTCAGGGGTGGGGGCCAGCGGGGAGAACATTAGGTCCCCCCCAATTTGTATTTAGGGCCCCCACCCACCGCTTAGGGGTGGGGTCCAGGGGGGAGGACATTAGGTTCCCCCCTTATTCTTGTTTAGGGCCCCCACCCACCGCTCAGGGGTGGGGGCCAGGGGGAGGACATTAGGTCCCCCCTTATTCTTGTTTAGGGCCCCCACCCACCGCTCAGGGGTGGGGGGAGGGAGGGAGGACATTAGGTCCCCCCCCAATTTTTATTTAGGGCCCCCACCCACCGCTCAGGGGTGGGGGCCGGTGGGGAGGACAATAGGTCCTCCCCCCTTTTTTCACTTTAGGGCCCCCAGCCGCCTCTCAAGGGTGGAGGCCAGGGGTGGGGGGCAATAGGTCCCCCCCCCCATTATTTCACTTTAGGGCCCCCACCCGTCGCTCGGGGTGGGGGTGGGTGGGGAGGACTATAGGTCCTCCCCTCTATTTTTACTTTATGGCCCCCACCCGCCGCTCAGGGATGGGGGCCGGGGGGGCAATAGGTCCCCCCTTTAATTTAAAAGCCCCCACTCACGCTTCACGGGTGGGGGCTCAGGAGAGGAGAACTTTTTTTTTTTTTTTTTTTACAGTATAATAGACATGCCCCTACTCGCGGTATAGCGAGTATGGGCATAATTTACTAATACTAAGTAATCTTTACTTAGTATTAGTAAATTTGGCTGAAAGACTAATTTAGGTCTTTCAGCCTTTTAGTAGATAGCTCCCTAATACCGTGGGAATTAAGGAGTTATCTACTTATTCATTACTGTCATTACATGACTGGTCAAGTAACTTACATTTTAAATGAATGTGTGTTACTTGATTGTTGTAAGTGTTGCAAACGCTTACAGCTGAATCCTGGCTATGTTTGTATACTTTTTATTTAAAATTGTATACAATGTAACATTCTTCTTCTTTCACTGGGTAAGTATATTAGTACTTAGGCAATACTGTGCTTCGGAACTTCGGCACTTTGACACCTCACAACTTCGGCAACTTCGGAACTTTGGCACTTCAGCAATTTGGCACTTTGGCACTACTACACTTCGGAAATTTGGTAATTTCGGGACTTCAGCAATTTGGCACTTCGGCACTTGAGCTATTTGGAAATTCGGGTGCTTCCGCATTAATTTTAATTCGGAACAAAATTAATTGCACATGTCTATGACATAATGACAGCCCTAAAAGACCAAACAATATGCAGATCTATATTTTAATAGATCACTCATAATTTTACAGTGTTACTTATTTGATTTTTAAAGGTTTACAATTATCTACAATTCAGGATTTCTATCTTTAAGAATAAGGTATTACATTGTACACTAATCACGTTCACTAATGTTTATCAAATAAGCGTTCCACAGCATTTTCGTTTTTGCTATATTTTAGGGTATACATAATTTGATTGACCAATGCCAGTGGTGTCCACAGAAAAGTTTCAGACAGACAAAATCCTGAAAAAATCACTGTCATTCTTAGACAAACGAAAATATGTTTTCTTACATACACTTACCATTAATCTCCTTTTTGATTTTTGTATCACAATAAAAAATGGAGGAGTACTGCCTCATCAGCCTTAGGGACTTGCCTCTGGTGCCAACAAAAGAGAGAATCTTTCAACTGTATTCTAGCACACACTTCAGAGGAGATGTATTTAATTTTGAAACATCACTTAAATTATGTTTGTGATGTACCATATTTTCCTAAGAAAAAAAAAAACATTCAAATCTGACATACGACTCTTAAGCTCCTTCTCTCCGAAAGCTTGCATTTTTACAGCCATGATGAATTTCAATCATTTAAATAATGGCACTAACTTGATTTGCTCTTAGACAAAGTAGAAGGTTTGTTAACATATAGAGAGAGCATAGTTCTGCAACCAGCTCCAGATAGCTAATTCGATGATTTAGTTACCCACTATATAAATCCATTGTTATATGTCTTAGTTTAAAGGGACCATATATATATATACATATACAGTAGTAAAAAGCAAAGAGAACATTACCTGCGCTCTGGCCTAAATCCCTATGTACATTTAAACAAAATTGAGGATCTTTAGTTTTATTCCATTTGAATATAAGCTCACCTGCCACATCAAGACAAGCCTCAAAAGGTGAGTCCTACACTAGCCATTAGATTTGCTGATATCAGGCAAGAATCTCCAATGAGACAGGAAGGGGTATTTTTAAAACCCTTTCACATTTAACCCTTTGTATGGCTTCTACACATATACAGTAAATTAGTCTGGTGCCTTATATATTAGTTTGAAAAGACTTTATGTGTACAGTATATGAAGCTAATGTCTATTCTGTTAGTTAATACGACTATATACATGCAGTATATACGCCTATCGACATATGTTTTAGTTGCAGTGACTATGTGTACACAGTATATGAATCTATTGTTTTATATCTTGCTTCACAACCAGGGTCATCTTTCCCCAAAGGCACACTGGGTAGTTGCCCAGGGGCCCCACAGGCTTAGGGGCCCACTGCGCTGCCCAGCACGCCCAGTTCGACAGTAAATCAGTAGTCTCAAATTTGATATTTTAAGGTGTGTCCTGCTTATTTTTTTTTATTTACGACAATAGAATATTTTAAAAACTTATTGTTCTCCTGAATATAATGCTTGAAAATCATACTACTGTTCCACACACAGTATTTTCAACAAGATGTGTGTTCTCGATGCGACTTACAAGCATTCTTACCGGTTAATAAGAAAGGATAATATTTAGTTAACTAAGTCTCAGACAACAGTTTTGTGGATATTGGTTCATGGTTGTTTGTAAAATGGTTTAAATTCATTCAAAAATGTGTGGAAAATGAATGATAGAAAACCAAAGTCTGAAGTAGGATTAGAAGCACAGTTAGATGTGGTTAGTACCATTAATGTCAGCCTGCCTTGTTCATACTATACAGCAAATAAATTAAAACTGATGTTTAATAAAATAATAAATAATGTTCTGCTGCACTGGGCTCGCTCAGACTGAGCTCCAGGTGTTTAGAATCCCTCAAACCACGAGATCGGTGCTACTCTTACAATTTGTGATCGCCACTTCATCAGTCATGGAAGCCATAGAGAGTTCAATGATCTCACATGGATTCGGCATTGAGACATCGCAGCACAAGACTTCATACATTCATGCAAGTATGTCCTTTTGAAAACTAAGGCATTCTGAGGTTTTGCAATTTTTTTATTTTTTTTTAGCAAACAGAAAGAACAAACTTTTTTTGAAAAATCTAAGACTCTATTCATGGCACAGGATGTGTGTGCAAGAGTGGGGACACATAGTTCTGGTATTCATTTTGGAGAGCCCAGTGCTGGTTTGATTTGTGTACACACACCTGGCTCTGTTAATATTTGGATGATATGCTGCTCTGTGGGACAGTAAGTTGGCTTTCACTATTCATGTGAGAAACCTGTCACCTGTGCTCTATTATAAGAGCATAGGACAGCTATATGCGGCTCTATCCAAATTATTTTTTTGCTTACGGTTATTTTGGTCATTTGCTAGAGGACACAGTTTTTATTTTACCTCTGTATATTTAGAAACATATTTACAAAGTAAGCTTGTAAATTATAAGATAGTAAGATTTAATTTAAACTGTTACTTGGTTGCACAGGTAAATTAGGTGTTTTATATAGCTAAATATGACAGGCAAAACCTCTTTAGGAGTGCACAGTATAGCCTCAAAGTACTGAATACCACACCCATGTAATTAGGGATAAGTAGTAAGTTATATTTACTTTTCAAAAAACAAAAACAGTCTCTTTGCAGAGATAGTGAGTGATACTCTATAGTGCCTAGACAAAAAAGCAGCTCAAACCCATAAAGTGGAATACCCTTATTTCCACGATCAATTTACATGTTAAAAGATATGGTATACATTATACACCAATTAGTGGAGCGCTGTATAAATTTAAAGTGATAGAGGGGCTCACTTACCCCATCAATTTGTTTATTAACACACTTAAGGATACACACTTGAAAATGCATGTAAAAGAAAAACAAAAATACATAGTGCAGATGGACTTATATACTAATAGGTGAGGAAAGTGGAATAACTAGAACCACTCACATGGTCTGGAGCCTACATGGTTTTGGCTCTGTAAAATAAGCCTTAATTCTCTTTGGGCAGCAACACACCCCTTTCACATTCCTCCAAAGAAACAGGAGAGAAGGGAAATAAACCAGATGAGTAGTACTGTGCAAAAATGCGGTATATATACTTGTGGTAAGTATTGTGCCCACCTTATTAAGAGCCTTAAGTACCTGGCACTTTTAGATGCTCCTCCGCATCTTCTGGGCAGTGTGCCCAAAACAAAGATGGCGCCGACCATGCGTTCGCGGCCATCAATGTCTCCGCCCCCCAAGGTTAGAGGAATGACGTCACGGCGCCAACGCACACGCACATTCTGGGGTCAGAGGTCACCCTCTGACCAATCACAGCCTAGAGAGGGATATTTAAATCCCTGATTAACCCCAGTACTTTGCCATGTTGTGGTTTCTGTCCTGGTTCCCGAGAGTGCGTTTTTCCTTGCTGTTATTGTGATTTCCAGTATTTTGACCCTGGCTATTCCTGTCTACGTTGATTTCTGGTTCTTGGCTTGTTAACGGTATTTGCGTATTTCTGGCTTCCTTGACCTCAGCTATCCATTGACCATTCTTTGTCTCTAACGTATTAGTCCAGCCATTCTAAGGACCGGTTTACATTCTATCCTTTTTATTTCCTTTCTATTTTCTATTCAGATGTTACATAGTTCTGCGTGTTGGACCACACTAGCAGTCGTGACAACAGGATAAGAAGTTTTGTATTTGGAAGCTGGTTATGGAAACGTTTTTGAGCTGGAAATTTGAACAATTAATCACAAGCAGAGCAGGGCTGTGAATTAAAAACTAAATTGCAAACTCTAAACCAAAATAGGTGACCTTGAAAAATAGGAGATGACAACTGGCATAGTAAGAATTGCTGGAATAACAATAAGGTGCCTACGGTGGCATTGGGGTTAGACAGGAACTCAGTTGCATTACGATATGTTTTCAATCTTAGCTCTATTCACCATCCCTATACTAAGAGTGAATGTGGGAAAACTGGAAATATGCCTAAGACTCTGTGGGATCTTAATCTACAGGCAACCTTGGTAAGTAAGGGTTGGGTTAAAGATCTGGGACTGATTGTTTCCATGATTATGACCTTGGAATTCCAACTCCATTATTTAGCCACAATCCAACTGTCTTACAGGTGAGGGAAGGAGTAGCAAGGACTTTTAATATAACATTTAATATAAGAAACTTCTCAATGGGTAAGAATCAGTTAAATAATTTTGGTCTCAATTTAATTTGCATAGATCCGAATCAGAAATTATCTGTATGAATCATTTCAAATGGTGTATCTTCAGAAGTCACCATTAATCCCCTTAGTGACCAGATCATTTTTAAATTTTCTTACCGTTAAGGACCAGGCTGTTTTTAGATTTCTGCTGTGTTTGTGTTTAGCTGTAATTTTCCTCTTACTTATTTACTGTACCCACACATATCATATGCTGTTTTTCTTGCCATTAAATGGTCTTTCTAAAGATAGCAATATTTTCATTATATCATGCAATTTACTATAAAAAAGGAATTTATAAAATATGATGAAATTAGTTTTTTAAAACACACTTTTACGCATCTACAACCGCCAAAAAACACCCATGCTAAATAGTTTCAAAATTTTGTCCTAAGTTTAGAAATACCCAATGTAAACATGTTCTTAGCTTTTTTTGTGAGCAAGTTATAGGGCAATAAGTACAAGTAGCACTTTGCGATTTCCAAATAATTTTTCCCCCAAAATTAACAAAAGTTACATTGTAACACTGATGGATATCTGTCAGAAATCCCTGAATAACCCTTTGTCAGAATTACAGAATGATCCAGCATGTAGAATTGTGTAACACAGAGGACTGATAGGTAACGTATACCAGACCTTAGAATGGCCGGACTAATGTACCAAAGAATAGTCAGGAATAGCTGAGGTCAAGGGATACAGAAAGAGACACAACGATAAGGAAAAGCCAGGAGTCAGGGATGCCAGAAAACAGGGAAGTCAAAAACAATGCCAAAGTCGAATAGCCAGAATAACAAAAATAAATAACGCGCTCTTAGACAACCACAAGGGAAACCTTGACAGGGCACTGAGCAGGATGAGAACTGGGCCTAAATACCCCTCCTTTAGATCTGATAGGCTGTAAACGGCCTTTGACCCCAAAGGCAGTTACCAGGTTCTCATTTGCATAATTGCTGCTCAGCATTAACTCTTCTGTGGATTTGGTTGCTGCTCGGCACAACTTTTCATGTGTTGACAGTAAATGCCATTAACCACATTTTTATAAGCGGATGAATATGTGACACACTTCACATGTATATCTTTTTAAAGAAGACAACCTAAGTTATTAAACTTTTGGGGTATTTTGACTCTTTTCATGCAAACATTTTACCACTAATCTGAAAAAATAATAATAATTGGTGATTTTTTTTGACACACATAGCAATTTAAGAATACATGTACTGAGAACTTTAAGGGTTACTGCCAAAGAAAACCCCAATATGTGTTCAGCAACATCTCCTGAATACCGTGATACCACCCATGTACAGGTGTGTCGGGTTCTCTGGGGGCTCAAAGACCTTATTTGGAGGGTGTGCATTCCAGTTTTCCAACATGGAATTTTCACATCTGGTCATCATGCACCCATGTCCTATTTGGGACATTTTTGAAGCCGGCCAATGTAATTTACCCTGTAAAAAATATATATTTTTTTTAAAAATAGACACCCTAGGGCAACCTTTTAGCAGCACTGTGCCGATATAGGATTGTGATGTCCCGTAGCGTGCCGGTCCTATTTTTTTAAAATTGAGGTGTGTATGCTGCCGTATTCTGCTTGTGTTATTTTTACTGTAATTGCTTTGTATCATTGTATTTGTGTGTATATGAGCTATTATATTGTATATGTTCATGAGTAGTTTATGGTATTGTGTAGGATATGAATGTGGGCTGTGTATGGGGGCTGCTTGTGGAATTGTGTGTATGGATGGATATGTCACATTGTGTGTTTGGTAGTGTGTGGGGACTGCTTAGGGTATTGCATGTGAGAGGCTGCATGTGGGGTTGTGTGCGTATATGTGGATTGTCAGTGGTGTTCAGTTTTGCGGACTGTGTTTATGTTTGTGTGTGGGCTGTCCGTATTATTTGTATGAGGGGAGGGTTATTCTGCATTTCTGTGTATATCAAGCAGTGTGGGTGGCTTCCCTGGGTTCCAGTGGGGACCAGGCCAGCCAGGTACAGGTCAAGGACAAGAGCTGCAACAACAACTGCGAGCTGCTCTAATACTGTGTGGATTCCCATTCACAAGTGCTGGAATGAAGTGCTCTTAGATCACTTCTTCTACGTGCTGCAATGCATAAATTGAGGATTGTCCTTCACCACCTCTTCGTATTAGCAGATATCTGAAGTTTTACTGGGACTCCTGATAGGCCAGAGCCTGTTTGGCTCTAGCAACCTTGAGTGCCGTGAAAAGGCACCTCGAGTGCCGTGCATGGCACTAGTGCCGTAGGTTGCCTATCCCTGCCCTAGGGTATTTCCAGTGGTGGTATTTTAACACTTTCCATGCACTAATTCTACCACCAGTCTTTGTTAAACTTTTGGGTTGTCATTTTTTTGTGTTATTTTTCACACATATTGTACTTTAGACATGGATTATCGGCTCCTGAGTACAGTAATACCACCTACGCACAGGTTTGTTAAATTGTTGGGGGGGGGGGGTGCAATGCCAGACTTCTGACACGTGTTTTTCAAATTTGACATATCTCCTTGCCTATCTTCTGTTTGGGGGCCTTTTTACATATCCCAGTTAATTTTCTATTTTCTTGCCATGAATGTGCATATATTTGAAAAGTTGACCCTAAGGTATTGTATATGGAGTGTTTTGATGCCTCTGATGCAACCGTTTTAGCCAAAAAAAATTTAGAAAATGTGTAGTGGTAATTTTTCAATTTTCATTTTTACACACACATTTGTGTGTGATTTAGGGTAGCCTGTTGTTGGTTATTGCAAGAAAACACTCCTGAGAACACTCATACCACATGCAAAGGTTGGACTTGATCATAAAAATAGTCTGGTGCAGTAAAAGTAAAAAACAACTCAGGAACAGTAAACGTAACAAAAAAAATTGAACGGCAAATGTAAAAAAATTAGTAAAAATGGGCCGGTGTGTGATATCGCTTGAAGCAGTCCCCAATGCAGAGTACAGGTTGTCCAGGGAAATCAGGACAGTAAAAGACAGTGTCCTTTCTCTGCCCCTTCTTGAAATAGTCTCTGCATCTTTTTGGAGGATTCTGCTTTGCCGCAGTAGGGGGGATTTTTAAAATAAAGTGGATAGCCCCAACTCTGCTCTCTCCCAACAGTGCCCGGGGAGCAGGTGCATCTTGGTACAAAATCCACAAAGTGATCTTGAGCTGAAACTGTAAAAAAGTCTGTTTCTTTCCGGGGTTAGATTTTTCTGAACAACAAAAAAGCATTGTGGGTTGCAATCTGCATTAAGTAAACTCCAACCTTTTTTGTACCAGGCCCTTGTCTTCCGTATAACTCGTTAGGGCTGCAGCAGCTGATCTGCCAGATCAACCCCACCCATATGCCGGTTATAGGCCTTGATGCACACTGGCTTCCTTGAGCTCTCAGCTCTGTCACGTACAGAGACCTCCACAGTCCTCTCAGTGTGGATGGTGGTAAGAAGTTACACATCCTTCTTGTCTCTGTTAATTGTCGACAGCTCCTCTTGGCACAGAGGTGAGGTCTCCCCCCTTTGTAGGCGGGTGCGTGCAAGTTGTCCTGGGAAACCTGCGCAGTTCTTTTTTTTTGTACCGCAAGCTACTCTATCAAAACAATACAGTAGCTTGAACAAAGGGACACTTGTATAGAAACTATCTATATACAAGTGGTACCCTTTGTTCATCAGGGGGAATATCAGATCCCAGACAATATTGCCACTGGTTTCCATATGTTTTGGGTCCTTCCCTCATACACACGGAAGACCTGAGTTTACCCAGTCTCGCTCTCACAGAGCTTATACACCTTACCATACCTGGAGCGCTTGAAAGGAATATACTTATACTTCCCTTATACTTCATCAGGGATTCATACACACATATATTCCTTGCAGGTGTATAAGCCTCTGCAAACTTGGCAGCAAAGTAAGTAACCAGGGGGCGTATTTTATACAGCCTGTCAAACTGGGGATGCTCCATAGGGGGCTGTTGTCCACAGGCTGTTGTCATTGAAGTGCATGAACTGTAGAATCATTTCATAACTCTTCCTCGACATACACTGGGAGTAAATGGGGGTAGAGCAGATGGGACTACGATGAGGGCCCATTGCTGCTTCACCAAAAAAGAGTAAGGCTTTGAAGCACGGAACTGATGGGCATATAAATTAGTTTGGGCGACAATGTTCCCCAATGCATCCTCGCCCAAAAACACCTCTGTAACGGAGCTCCCTGTACTCCGACCGAGTACCCTCCGTTGATGGATGCTCCTAGCGCTTCCTGAGGACTCCAAACACTGCAGCAGACACCACAACCACCGCAGACTCCACAACCGCCGTAGCTTAACTGGAGTCTCGCCGTCTTCCTTCCACCCTGGATCAGCTTCTGTCCTCCAGGACCGTGTGGGGAAGACCTCTCCTCCAGGAGAGCGTAACAGGAACAGCTCTTAAAAGAGCTAAGTGATTAAAAGCTCAGGGGAGTATGCAGAGCATAGCAATCCCCAGTGTGATATAGCAGTTCCCTCCAATAACGAGACAAGGCTACGTATTGAGGGTCAAGAAGATCTGATGTTTAATGGCACACACTCTGCTTTTATGAGATTCTGCCCATGCAAGGGAGACACCCACATAATTAGCAGTATAACCAATCGGAACAATATACATTCGGGGAAATTCCCATCCCTCAGAAAATCACATAACATAATTAAAACAGAACAGTAAAAATACAGTTTTTATACATGTACTATAACTTCCAAACTACACATCCAATCTTCATAAAAATTACATATTTGGAATCAATCCATTAAGGGGAGCAACATATTAAAAAATGGCACAAATCAGACAAGGGGTTCAAAAGTTAGCAAAAGTGTCTTTTGGGGCCTGGCTGGCAGCATGGTTTTCTGGCCCAAACCGGTTTTACAGAGGCCTCTATCCTGGACAATGGGGAAAGTAATCCAATTATCAGGGATAGAGGCAGACTCCATTAACCACATGTTAGCAAAAGACACAAAAAGACACAAAAATACATAACTCCTATTGAACTGAACAGAACCCCCACATTCAACCTATCCCCAGATGGCTTGGATCTGAGCGCTCAATATATCCAAACAGCGCTCAGATACCACAAATACAGTCAAATCGCCATACACACTAGGTCCATAGTCATGGGGCAGAAGGCTGGCAATTAGGCTTCTCCATAACACATTGAAGTAGGGCAATTTGTCAAATAAAATAACAGTTACAAATGGCAGTTTGTAACAACCTCCATAAACTGTTTGGGGGCTAAATTCTGCGACATCCACATTGATGCCAGGATTTGCGGTGATGAGTGGGATATCTGGCCTCTACCCACTCCTCAGCAGCTCTGCCAGCTGGAGCAGCACGTCTCCTTCTGGCAGGGGGCCTTGCAGCCACAGATACATCACTAGCAGCAGACACTGTATCTAGTGATGTATTTGAGTCAAAATCAGACATAGACGCATCAAACTCTAACACAATGATGGCAAAAGCCTCCTCAGGGCTATACAACCTATGTGACATGATCACAATCACTTTATTTAGTAATCCATCACACAAAAAAATGAATCCCTAAAAAATGCACAGACAGCAAAAAAATGCTGCTGTGCAAGAGCCAGTGATTTATAGTGATCACTGGCAAGATAGGGGTTAATGGCTCTGAAAAGAGCCTTTGGGTCTCACAATTTTACAAATCCCTACCTAAAACTACTTAAATCTCTCTACCTAAACACAGATCTCTCTCTCTCACTAAAATACAAGTGAAGAGAAGGAGGGAGATCCACACTGATCAGAGTCAATATTTACTAATATTGACCTGACCAGACAAAAGGGGATCATAGTAATTATAAATATTATTATAGGGGCAAACTCTGATTGGATGACCCCAGTCTGCCTCATCATAGAGGTAGACAAGGGACACCCGTAGAAGCCATATGATGCACTGCCTTTAGAAAGGCAGCACTATATTGGAAGCCACATAGCTGGGGAGGGGGATTAATACATTTATTTTATTCTGTTTTTTTTTATTGGGTTTATTTATTTTAATTGCTTTTATTTAAGTCTTCACTGAGTGCCTTGACCCCTGCTCGATGGCTTCTGATGCTCTGCTACACTGCCGGGCGCCACATGGGGCAACCCGGAAGTGATCGCTCGGTGGCCCAGCATTCAGGAGAGATATTGCAGGATGCCTCGACTTCGAGACATCACTGTAATAACCTTAGAGCAGCTGGAAGCGATCACGGTGGCTTCCAGTTCTCATATTTGCCATGGACATATCAGGTACGTCCGCAACCCTTAAGGACCGTTTTTTTGTCGGACGTACATAGTACGTCTGTGGTCCTTAAGGGGTTAAAGTCTATGACATTTTTATAGATAAATTATGTGAAAAGTTTGTTTTCTAACAGATTGTGATCATTTTCTGATGCTGGTCCAAACAAATTAAATTACGACCTTTTTCTTTTTTCTAATATGTTTATCTTTTATGCATGTGATATATATATATATATATATAAATATAGTTATATGTTTTTCTTTTATTTTTATCATTTATGCATATTGCTAAGAGCTATGATACAATTCTAAAACCTGAAGTGTCCTTGATATTGTTCAGAACAATAGCTCTATGATTAAATGACCACTCCACACTTTTATGGGTGAGGGGTATTCCAGTTTAATCCCAGTCTATAAAAGAGCTGAGTTCTATAATAAATAGAGATTTTTATAAATTATGGAACACTCCCCATAGACTAGTTTGTAGCCTCCTTCTGTTAGCTCACCCAACTCCTCCCGATCTTGTGCGCACAAGTATACCAATTCAGAAGCTTCTTAAAAAAATTATCTGATTTGTTATTTCCCTGTGAAGAGACTGAAAGTCTATTCTGGGGGAAAAGGGAATGGCTTGCTAAGGATGTAGTTCATACGAAAAAATAAGGCATTAAGTCATTGAGGGTATATTTACAAACCAGCATTTTTTTTTTTTTTAATATACTTTTTTTGCCCATTTGTGCAGTGGAGTGTCCCTTTAATCTATACCAGATCTGATATTCAAATTTAATCAAGCATTTACTCAGACTTTTTATAAAGTTAACATGCCATAGTCTGTTTCTTTTCTTGCATAGTAGAAAAGTTTTATTCAAATGAACAACTTGCTGACACGGTATCAAACTCTATGTCAGGTCCACTTTAACTGAGGTGCATTCGGAAAATAGTCATGAAAGTTTGAATATTTTAGCAACCCGATTATCATTTCAAACTTTATTTA
Organism: Pelobates cultripes; assembly: GCA_933207985.1. Lineage (NCBI taxonomy): Eukaryota > Metazoa > Chordata > Amphibia > Anura > Pelobatidae > Pelobates > Pelobates cultripes. The sequence goes on from OW240912.1 coordinate 175,716,286, forward strand.
ATAAACTCCTTGATTGCTCTCAAAAACAGTCTAGTGGATGACTGCAATACATTGTCAAACAACTTTTTTTTAAATTTCAGATTAAATTTTATTTACCATATCATTTGTTCACATCACATGTGACTCATCCACTCGCCACAGAAATTGGAAATATCCACTCCTGATTAAGAATTGCAATTATGATCGTATGTTATTTACAGCAAAGCATTGATATGTTTTTCAGTGCGCTGCTTGTTGTTTTGAACAAACATAAAAAAAAGACTTTATATTGCAAGTCTCAATGGGGTTTTAGCCATTAATCAATAGGATTTCACACATAATTCACATACACCATATGCCTGTTGTGAATGTGCATTGTAAAGCTATCCTAACAAAGAGATCAAAGATTACCCTTAGAAACACATAATAAGATGATCAATACTGTGCTCTCGTTTCTCAAAATGCATTGTATTATAAATACAATAAATTGCGTGAAGTCAAGATCATGGACATATGTACAGGTGTGATACACATAAAAACAAAGCCAGCCATGAAAATCGACACCTTTAAGTAAAAAACAAAAATGGTAGGCACTGGTACTTTTAGATCAAAGAATACTTCCTATAGATAAAGGGTTGGAACAGAGATGGGGTAGGGTGGTTGTAAAAAGGAATAGCATGGGTATGTTGTAATACATTTCTCTGCATGTTTAATAATAAAATTCTTATAAAAAAATATCATACAAATATGGTATTACATAAAACATTGTTGATAATAACTTTAAAAACAGTACTTACACAGACAATTTATTACTCATATATCTACCAAACATATAGAGTAAATTTTAAAAGTCATCACTAAGCATAGTAACAAGTGTTGAGCAGCCCTAAAACGAGGTAGACAATGTATGACTCATTAGCACCTATCCTATAATTATCCAGTTATGATGACTTGGAAACCAGCTTCCAAAATGTAGGACAAAATAGTCAAACATATTAACTGAAAATGATGTTTCTTATTTCACCAAAACTAGTTGTTCAATGTTTTTCTTTAACCTTGAAACACTGAGGCTAAAACACATAACATATTGCAAGAATAATCATATTAATCACACTGCAATATTATTGGTTTTAACAATTAGCATTTTGAAAAGTGATGTGGATGTGGACAAAACAAAACAAAAAAACATGATACTAATCAATAAAAAGTGCATGATAGTTCAAAAATGAGGATACATTAAAAAATAAACATATGCACATGCAGCCTGTGAATCCTACACAAAATGTGAGGCGTGTATCCAAGGCTTGCAGCACAGAGCTACATAAGATCAGGTGTTCTCTCAAATTTCCCTACCCGTAAAAATCCCCTACCCGCGTCACTTCCGGTGAGAGGAATCAGCTG
>OW240912.1:175719790-175745558 GCA_933207985.1 Pelobates cultripes
TATCTGTGGCTGCAAGGCCCCCTGCCAGAAGGAGACGTGCTGCTCCAGCTGGCAGAGCTGCTGAGGAGTGGGTAGAGGCCAGATATCCCACTCATCACCGCAAATCCTGGCATCAATGTGGATGTCGCAGAATTTAGCCCCCAAACAGTTTATGGAGGTGTTTCTGGGCGAGGATGTATTCGGGAACATTGTCGCCCAAACTAATTTATATGCCCATCAGTTCCGTGCTTCAAAGCCTGACTCTTTTTTGGTAAAGCAGCAATGGGCCCTCATCGTTGTGCCAGAAATGTAAAAATTCTAGGCATTGACTATGTTGATGGGCTTTATAAAGAAGCCCTCCATCCGCTCCTACTGGAGCAGTAGTCCCATCTACTCTACCCCATTTACTCCCAGTGTATGTCGAGGAAGAGTTATGAAATGATTCTACAGTTCATGCACTTCAATGACAACAGCCTGTGGACAACAGCCCCCTATGGAGCATCCCCAGTTTGACAGGCTGTATAAAATACGCCCCCTGGTTACTTACTTTGCTGCCAAGTTTGCAGAGGCTTATACACCTGGAAGGAATATATGCGTGTATGAATCCCTGATGAAGTATAAGGGAAGTATAAGTTTATTCCTTTCAAGCGCTCCAGGTATGGTAAGGTGTATAAGCTCTGTGAGAGCGAGACTGGGTATACTCAGGTCTTCTGGGTGTATGAGGGAAAGGACCCAGAACATTTGGAAACCAGTGGCAATATTGTCTGGGATCTGATATTCCCCCTGATGAACAAAGGGTACCACTTGTATATAGATAGTTTCTATACAAGTGTCCCTTTGTTCAAGCTACTGTATTGTTTTGATGGAGTAGCTTGCGGTACAAAAAAAAAGAACTGCGCAGGTTTCCCAGGACAACTTGCATGCACCCGCCTACTAAGGGGGGAGACCTCACCTCTGTGCCAAGAGGAGCTGTTGACAATTAACAGAGACAAGAAGGATGTGTAACTTCTTACCACCATCCACACTGAGAGGACTGTGGAGGTCTCTGTATGTGACAGAGCTGAGAGCTCAAGGAAGCCAGTGTGCATCAAGGCCTATAACCGGCATATGGGTGGGGTTGATCTGGCAGATCAGCTGCTGCAGCCCTAACGAATTATACGGAAGACAAGGGCCTGGTACAAAAAAGGTTTTGTACCAGGCTTTTTTTGTTGTTCAGAAAAATTTAACCCCGGAAAGAAACAGACTTTTTTACAGTTTCAGTTCAAGATCACTTTGTGGATTTTGTACCAAGATGCACCTGCTCCCCGGGCACTGATGGGAGAGAGCAGAGTTGGGGCTATCCACTTTATTTTAAAAATCCCCCCTACTGCGGCAAAGCAGAATCCTCAAAAAAGATGCAAAGACTATTTCAAGAAGGGGCAGAGAAAGGACACTGTCTTTTACTGTCCTGATTTCCCTGGACAACCTGTACTCTGCATTGGGGACTGCTTCAAGTGATATCACACACCGGTCCATTTTTATTAATTTTTTTACATTTGCCATTCAGTTGTTTTGTTATGTTTACTGTTCCCGAGTTGTGTTTTTTACTTTTACAATTTAACAAACCTGTACATAGGTGGTATTACTGTACTCAGGAGCTGATAATCCATGTCTAAAGTACAATGTGTGTGAAAAATAACACAAAAAAATGACAACCCAAAAGTTTAACAAAGACTGGTGGTAGAATTAGTGCATGGAAAGTGTTAAAATACCACCACTGGAAATACCCTAGGGTGTCTATTTTAAAAAAATATATTTGTTTACAGGGTAAATTACATTGGCCGGCTTCAAAAATGTCCCAAATAGGACATGGGTGCATGATGACCAGATGTGAAAATTCCATGTTGTCCGAGAGCGCGTTATTTATTTTTGTTATTCTGGTTATTTGACTTTGGCATTGTTTTTGACTTCCCTGTTTTCTGGCATCCCTGACTCCTGGCTTTTCCTTATCGTTGTGTCTCTTTCTGTATCCCTTGACCTCGGCTATTACTGACTATTCTTTGGTACGTTAGTCCGGCCATTCTAAGGTCCGGTATACGTTACCTATCAGTCCTCTGTGTTATACAATTCTACGTGCTGGATCATTCTGTAATCCTGACAAAGGGTTATTCAGGGATTTCTGACAGATATCCATCAGTGTTACAATGTTACTTTTGTTAATTTTTGGGGAAAAATGGTTTGGAAATAGCAAAGTGCTACTTGTACTTATTGCCCTATAACTTGCTCACAAAAAAAGCTAAGAACATGTTAACATTGGGTATTTCTAAACTTAGGACAAAATTTAGAAACTATTTAGCATGGGTGTTTTTTGGCGGTTGTAGATGCGTAAAAGTGTGTTTTAAAAAAATAATTTCATCATATTTTATAAATTCTTTTTTTTATAGTAAATTATATGATATGATGAAAATATTGCTATCTTTAGAAAGACCATTTAATGGCAAGAAAAAACAGCATATGATATCTGTGGGTACAGTAAATAAGTAAGAGGAAAATTACAGCTAAACACAAACACAGCAGAAATCTAAAAACAGCTCTGGTCCTTAACGGTAAGAAAATGTAAAAACGGTCTGGTCACTAAGGGGATTAATGGTGACTTCTGAAGATACACCATTTGAAATGATTCATACAGATAATTTCTGATTTGGATCTATGCAAATTAAATTGAGACCAAAATTATTTAACTGATTCTTACCCATTGAGAAATTTCTTATATTAAATGTTATATTAAAAGTCCTTGCTACTCCTTCCCTCACCTGTAAGACAGTTGGATTGTGGCTAAATAATGGAGTTGGAATTCCAAGGTCATAATCATGGAAACAATCAGCCCCAGATCTTTACCCCAACCCTTAGTTACCAAGGTTGCCTGTAGATTAAGATCCCACAGAGTCTTAGGCATATTTCCAGTATAGGGATGGTGAATAGAGCTAAGATTGAAAACATATCGTAATGCAACTGAGTTCCTGTCTAACCCCAGTGCCACCGTAGGCACCTTATTGTTATTCCAGCTATTCTTACTATGCCAGTTGTCATCTCCTATTTTTCAAGGTCACCTATTTTGGTTTAGAGTTTGCAATTTAGTTTTTAATTCACCGCCCTGCTCTGCTTGTGATTAATTGTTCAAATTTCCAGCTCAAAAACGTTTCCTTAACCAGCTTCCAAATACAAAACTTCTTATCCTGTTGTCACGACTGCTAGTGTGGTCCAACACGCAGAACTATGTAACATCTGAATAGAAAATAGAAAGGAAATAAAAAGGATAGAATGTAAACCGGTCCTTAGAATGGCTGGACTAATACGTTAGAGACAAAGAATGGTCAACGGATTGCTGAGGTCAAGGAATCCAGAAATACGCAAATACCGTTTTAACCAGCCAAGAACCAGAAATCAACGTAGTCAGGAATAGCTAGGGTCAAAATACCGGAAATCACAATAACAGCAAGGAAAAACGCACTCTCGGGAACCAGGACAGAAACCACGACATGGCAAAGTACTGGGGTTAATCAGGGATTTAAATATCCCTCTCTAGGCTGTTATTGGTCAGAGGGTAACCTCTGACCCCAGAACGTGTGTGTGCGTTGGTGCCGTGACGTCATTCCTCTAACCTTGGGGGGCGGAGACATTGATGGCCGCGACCGCATGGTCGGCGCCATCTTTGTTTTGAGCACACTGCCCAGAAGATGCGGAGGAGCGATTCCCGGCTCGCCGCCGAGCCGGGAGCCGTGACACCTGTAAAAGTGCCAGGTACTTAAAGCTCTTAATAAGGTGAGCACAATACTTACCACAAGTATACATACCGCATTTTTGCACAGTACTACTCATCTGGTTTATTTCCCTTCTCTCCTGTTTCTTTGGAGGAATACCATCGATGAAAGGGGTGTGTTGCTGCCCAAAGAGAATTAAGGCTTATTTTACAGAGCCAAAACCATATAGGCTCCAGACCATGTGAGTGGTTCTAGTTATTCCACTTTCATCACCTATTAGTATATAAGTTCATCTGCACTATGTATTTTTGTTTTCTTTTACATGCATTTTCAAGTGTGTATCCTTAAGTGTGTTAATACACAAAATTGATGGTGTAAGTGAGCCCCTCTATCACTTTAAATTTATACAGCGCTCCACTAATTGGTATAATAATGTATACCATATCTTTTAACATGTAAATTGATCGTGGAAATAAGGGTATTCCACTTTATGTGTTTAAGCTGCTTTTTTGTCTAGGCACTATAGAGTATCATTCACTATCTCTGCAAAGAGACTGTTTTTGTTTTTTGAAAAGTAAATATAACTTACTACTTATCCCTAATTACATGGGTGTGGTATTCAGTACTATACTGTGCACTCCTAAAGAGGTTTTGCCTGTCATATTTAGCTATATAAAACACCTAATTTACCTGTGCAACCAAGTAACAGTTTAAATTAAATCTTACTATCTTATAATTTACAAGCTTACTTTGTAAATATGTTTCTAAATATACAGAGGTAAAATAAAAACTGTGTCCTCTAGCAAATGACCAAAATAACCGTAAGCAAAAAAATAATTTGTATAGAGCCGCATATAGCTGTCCTATGCTCTTATAATAGAGCACAGGTGACAGGTTTCTCACATGAATAGTGAAAGCCAACTTACTGTCCCACAGAGCAGCATATCATCCAAATATTAACGGAGCCAGGTGTGTGTACACAAATCAAACCAGCACTGGGCTCTCCAAAATGAATACCAGAACTATGTGTCCCCACTCTTGCACACACATCCTGTGCCATGAATAGAGTCTTAGATTTTTCAAAAAAAGTTTGTTCTTTCTGTTTGCTAAAAAAAAATAAAAAAATTGCAAAACCTCAGAATGCCTTAGTTTTCAAAAGGACATACTTGCATGAATGTATGAAGTCTTGTGCTGCGATGTCTCAATGCAGAATCCATGTGAGATCATTGAACTCTCTATGGCTTCCATGACTGATGAAGTGGCGATCACAAATTGTAAGAGTAGCACCGATCTCGTGGTTTGAGGGATTCTAAACACCTGGAGCTCAGTCTGAGCGAGCCGAGTGCAGCAGAACATTATTTATTATTTTATTAAACATCAGTTTTAATTTATTTGCTGTATAGTATGAACAAGGCAGGCTGACATTAATGGTACTAACCACATCTAACTGTGCTTCTAATCCTACTTCAGACTTTGGTTTTCTATCATTCATTTTCCACACATTTTTGAATGAATTTAAACCATTTTACAAACAACCATGAACCAATATCCACAAAACTGTTGTCTGAGACTTAGTTAACTAAATATTATCCTTTCTTATTAACCGGTAAGAATGCTTGTAAGTCGCATCGAGAACACACATCTTGTTGAAAATACTGTGTGTGGAACAGTAGTATGATTTTCAAGCATTATATTCAGGAGAACAATAAGTTTTTAAAATATTCTATTGTCGTAAATAAAAAAAAATAAGCAGGACACACCTTAAAATATCAAATTTGAGACTACTGATTTACTGTCGAACTGGGCGTGCTGGGCAGCGCAGTGGGCCCCTAAGCCTGTGGGGCCCCTGGGCAACTACCCAGTGTGCCTTTGGGGAAAGATGACCCTGGTTGTGAAGCAAGATATAAAACAATAGATTCATATACTGTGTACACATAGTCACTGCAACTAAAACATATGTCGATAGGCGTATATACTGCATGTATATAGTCGTATTAACTAACAGAATAGACATTAGCTTCATATACTGTACACATAAAGTCTTTTCAAACTAATATATAAGGCACCAGAGTAATTTACTGTATATGTGTAGAAGCCATACAAAGGGTTAAATGTGAAAGGGTTTTAAAAATACCCCTTCCTGTCTCATTGGAGATTCTTGCCTGATATCAGCAAATCTAATGGCTAGTGTAGGACTCACCTTTTGAGGCTTGTCTTGATGTGGCAGGTGAGCTTATATTCAAATGGAATAAAACTAAAGAGCCTCAATTTTGTTTAAATGTACATAGGGATTTAGGCCAGAGCGCAGGTAATGTTCTCTTTGCTTTTTACTACTGTATATGTATATATATATATGGTCCCTTTAAACTAAGACATATAACAATGGATTTATATAGTGGGTAACTAAATCATCGAATTAGCTATCTGGAGCTGGTTGCAGAACTATGCTCTCTCTATATGTTAACAAACCTTCTACTTTGTCTGAGAGCAAATCAAGTTAGTGCCATTATTTAAATGATTGAAATTCATCATGGCTGTAAAAATGCAAGCTTTCGGAGAGAAGGAGCTTAAGAGTCGTATGTCAGATTTGAATGTTTTTTTTTTTCTTAGGAAAATATGGTACATCACAAACATAATTTAAGTGATGTTTCAAAATTAAATACATCTCCTCTGAAGTGTGTGCTAGAATACAGTTGAAAGATTCTCTCTTTTGTTGGCACCAGAGGCAAGTCCCTAAGGCTGATTAGGCAGTACTCCTCCATTTTTTATTGTGATACAAAAATCAAAAAGGAGATTAATGGTAAGTGTATGTAAGAAAACATATTTTCGTTTGTCTAAGAATGACAGTGATTTTTTCAGGATTTTGTCTGTCTGAAACTTTTCTGTGGACACCACTGGCATTGGTCAATCAAATTATGTATACCCTAAAATATAGCAAAAACGAAAATGCTGTGGAACGCTTATTTGATAAACATTAGTGAACGTGATTAGTGTACAATGTAATACCTTATTCTTAAAGATAGAAATCCTGAATTGTAGATAATTGTAAACCTTTAAAAATCAAATAAGTAACACTGTAAAATTATGAGTGATCTATTAAAATATAGATCTGCATATTGTTTGGTCTTTTAGGGCTGTCATTATGTCATAGACATGTGCAATTAATTTTGTTCCGAATTAAAATTCATGCGGAAGCACCCGAATTTCCAAATAGCTCAAGTGCCGAAGTGCCGAAGTGCCAAATTGCTGAAGTCACGAAATTACCGAATTTCCGAAGTGTAGTAGTGCCAAAGTGCCAAATTGCTGAAGTGCCAAAGTTCCGAAGTTGCCGAAGTTGTGAGGTGTCAAAGTGCCGAAGTTCCGAAGCACAGTATTGCCTAAGTACTAATATACTTACCCAGTGAAAGAAGAAGAATGTTACATTGTATACAATTTTAAATAAAAAGTATACAAACATAGCCAGGATTCAGCTGTAAGCGTTTGCAACACTTACAACAATCAAGTAACACACATTCATTTAAAATGTAAGTTACTTGGCCAGTCATGTAATGACAGTAATGAATAAGTAGATAACTCCTTAATTCCCACGGTATTAGGGAGCTATCTACTAAAAGGCTGAAAGACCTAAATTAGTCTTTCAGCCAAATTTACTAATACTAAGTAAAGATTACTTAGTATTAGTAAATTATGCCCATACTCGCTATACCGCGAGTAGGGGCATGTCTATTATACTGTAAAAAAAAAAAAAAAAAAAGTTCTCCTCTCCTGAGCCCCCACCCGTGAAGCGTGAGTGGGGGCTTTTAAATTAAAGGGGGGACCTATTGCCCCCCCGGCCCCCATCCCTGAGCGGCGGGTGGGGGCCATAAAGTAAAAATAGAGGGGAGGACCTATAGTCCTCCCCACCCGCCCCCACCCCGAGCGACGGGTGGGGGCCCTAAAGTGAAATAATGGGGGGGGGACCTATTGCCCCCCACCCCCGGCCTCCACCCTTGAGAGGCGGCTGGGGGCCCTAAAGTGAAAAAAGGGGGGAGGACCTATTGTCCTCCCCACCGGCCCCCACCCCTGAGCGGTGGGTGGGGGCCCTAAATAAAAATTGGGGGGGGGACCTAATGTCCTCCCTCCCTCCCCCCACCCCTGAGCGGTGGGTGGGGGCCCTAAACAAGAATAAGGGGGGACCTAATGTCCTCCCCCTGGCCCCCACCCCTGAGCGGTGGGTGGGGGCCCTAAACAAGAATAAGGGGGGAACCTAATGTCTTCCCCCCTGGACCCCACCCCTAAGCGGTGGGTGGGGGCCCTAAATACAAATTGGGGGGGACCTAATGTTCTCCCCGCTGGCCCCCACCCCTGAGTGCTGGGTGGGGGCCCTAAACTAGAATAAGGGGGGGGAACCTAATGTCCTCCCCGCTGGCCCCCACCCCTAAGTCTCTACATTTACCTGTCACAGCACTCTGATTGGTTGGTTTGAAATTCACCAATCAGAGTGCTCTATGTCATTTTACACAGCGTGGGAAAGTTCTTTGAAATTTTCCCATGCTGTGTAATTTGACTAATAACACTCTGATTGGTTACTTAATCCACCAATCAGAGTCTTAGGAGTCACATTACACAGCGTGGGAAAATTCCAAAGAACTTTCCCACGCTGTATAAAATGACACAGAGCACTCTGATTGCTGGATTTCACACCAACCAATCAGAGTGCTGTGACAGGTAAATGTAGAAACGTACCTGTCAGTCTCTTCATTTACCTGTCAGAGCACTCTGATTGGATGGCTTAAACCCACCAATCAGAGTGCTCTGAGCCTAATTGCAGGGCGGGGCAAGTCTTTATAAGCCTTCCCTCGCCCTGCAGAGCTCAGTCTGCGCGGAGCCCTAGCTGGGTGAAGATGGATTATTTTTTTTATTGCGTTTGTTATTATGGATTTTTTTTGGCTTTTTTGGGGGCTGAAAAAAAGAAGATTTTAGAAGAAAACATCAAATGGTAAGTTTATTTTTATTTTTACAGGTACTTAGTTAAAGGTTCCCCTCATTATTTTTAGGGTGAGGGGGGTAGGTAGGGGTTAATTTTTTTCAGGAGGGGGTGACTAGGGGTTTGGGGACCCCTAGTCACCCCCAAGGGGATTAAATTTGTATTTACATTAGGTCCCCCCCAAATTGTATTTAGGGCCCCCACCCACTGCTCAGTGGTGGGGGCAAAGGGGAGGACATTACGTCCCCCCCAATTTGTATTTAGGGCCCACACCCACTACTCAGGTGTGAGGGCCAGGGGGGAGGACAATAGGTCCCCCCCCTTATTCTAGTTTAGAGCCCCCACCCACCACTCAGAGGTGGGGGTCAGGGGGGAGGACAATAGGTCCTCCCAATTTGTATTTAGGGCCCCCACATTTGTATTTAGGGCCCCCACCCACCGCTCAGGGGTGGGGGCCAGGGGGAAGGACAATAGGTCCCCCCCTTATTCTCGTTTAGGACACTGGGTGGGGGCCATGGGAGGAGATTAGGTCCCCCCCCAATTTGTACTTAGGGCCCCAACCCACCGCTCAGGGGTGGGGGTCAGGGGGGAGGATATTAGGTCCCCCCTCCCAATTTTTATTTAGGGCCCCCACCCACAGCTCAGGGGTGGGGGCAAGGGGGGAAGACATTAGGCCCCCCCCCCAATTTTTATTTAGGGCCCCCACAGGTCGCTGAAAGGTGGGGACCAGTGGGGAGGACAATAGGTCATACCCCCTTTTTTTACTTTAGGGCCCCACCCGCCACAGGCTGCTCACTGTTTAATAGACATGCCCCTACTCGTGATATAGCAAGTAGGGGCATAATTTACTAAAACTAAGTAATTTTTACTTAGTATTAGTAAATTTGTCTGAAAGTGGTGAAGTTCCGAAGTGGTGAAGTTCCGAAAGGTCGAAGTGCCGAAGTTGCCGAAGTTCCGAAGTGTTGAAGTGCCGAATTGCCGAAGTCCTGAATTGCCGAAGTCCCGAATTTCGGAATGCCGAACCAAGCCGAATATTTACCCCATGCACATTCCTATTATGTCACAATATGGGAGGGTGCAGTTGGACGTTAAAATAATTGTTGCTTCTCAAACATATGTATCTAAACGTTTGTGCTTTATGGTATTGTGGTAGAAGGTACAGGATGTTCAAGAAAAGCTTTAGCATTCACATGGTTAAAACTACTGTGTAAACTTCTCGGACCAGGGTGCATGTGTGGAATGTCAGGAACACCCACCATTAGTTAGCATAGTAAGAGATAAGTATTAGCTTAATAATTGGATATAATCATTGTAATATGGGTGTAATTTTGTATTCTTTGTATACGTATGGAATACTTCATTTACAGTATATATTCTTTGTTCTCTTGTGGTTCAAAGCCCTGTACATCATGTTTCTGATAAAGGTGCTGGGACTTTTGCAGCTGCAAAATAAATACTTTTTTGCATTTTCCACCGACTTGTGTCTGTGGTGTCCTTGTATTCCCTGATACTCAAGAGATCCCACTATAGTATTGAATAGGGATTGACATCCAATTGGTTCAGCAATAAAGTATATGGTTTTATGGGAGGTGAAGTCCAATTTCAGTGATCTGTCCAGTGCACCAATATCTTTAAACGTCAACAGAAGCCACTTATTATTGGCAACCCATCTCAAGTCAAATGTTCCATGTATCACCCTCTTCTACTTTATAATCTTATGCCTTTTCTTAATTCTTTGTCTTGAGTTCATACTCAGAGATTCTCTATGGGACAAAGGATAAAGTTTTAAAAGATAAAGATTCTCCTTTTGGGGTAAAATATGTTTACTCTAGATTGAAACTGGACAAAGAGTTTTTTTTTTTCTCAATTATAATATAACCTGAAATATCTCTGATAATTGAAACAGATATGCCTATTGTGACAGGGTCACTGGGGGCAGGTTAATTAAGGGCAGGTACATAAACCTGCGTATGGAAAGTGCAATTTCCCCGCTTCTAAGGTTAATACTTGCAGCAGCTTCAGAGGATACTTTATTAACACTTACAGAAAGATTGTGAAACTGAGCCTGAGTGGTAAAAAAAAAAAAAAACGTGTGCAGTTTAAATATTTTTGTTTTGTGACTGGGAACCAACTTAGCTGGCTAGAACTGTTAGAAAGGAAATACTTCGGTTTTAATTAATCTCCTAAAAGGAGTAGGTTTTTGTTTGCTTTTGGATCGATTAGACGCTTACACTGCAATTACAATAGTAATTGTCATTACCATCATGGCTGTCTATATGTACATAAAGAGTGTAAAATCCTAAAAATCCAATATTTATACTATATTTCACAACTGTGTATTAATTGTATGTATACAAACATTACCATGCAGAAAGGAATGTTATATAATTTGTTCATAAAACCTAATGACAAGGGATGAATTTATGGTCCTGACCTGTTCTAGCCTGTGGTGTGGTAACTGAGTTCCCAAGGCTACTACCCAGTATGGAGCAGAAAGGTGATACACATGTAAGGGACTGTTGGCTACAACAGGATGTAAAACACAACAAACATCAGGGAAATGTGAGAATGCTCTACAGGAATGAGTGGCTTTAGGCCCTTCGATCCCAAACAAGTTAGATTTGTAAAAACAGTCTTTTGCATTTACCCATTTTCGATTTTCAGCAAAAGTATATAGGGATTTCCTCTAGAGCTTACAAATACAAGAATTAGCTGACAGAAAATCATCATACTCGGTTTTTCAGTTCTAGTGGATAGGATGAAAGATATTCTAATGTATAGTATTCAGGCATAGATCCCAGCTTCTCCTCTCTTATTCATGTATGAAGGACATTAAACTCAGATATGAAGGTCACTTGCATGACTGTCTTTCAGACAAAGAGGATTAGTTGCGATAGTCTGTCCACGTCAGGTAGATATGGCTAAAGTGGAAAATAACAAAACAGCAATACATGCACAGTGTGCGTGCATATTGTGGAGGAAGACAATGGGCCAGGTAAAAACAGGAGATAAAAGAAACAAAACAACACAAAGGATGTTGAATATTCAGTAGGTGAGATGCTGCTAGGAAGATACTGTGAAACTGCAGTAGGTGAAGGAGTCAACCTTTCTGGTAACTTAACAGGCAGCCAGAAATAAGATAGAAAGGTTGCATAGTGAATCTATGTATTAAAATAAAAGCGTCTTTAAAGGAAAAAAATATATTAAATTATAACAAGTCTTGCATTTTTGGAGGCAATGAATATAACTTACCTGTATACAAATATATTATATCGTCTGTCTTTCTGACTATCAAATCCACTTACTGTAAATAAGATAATCTGTTTGCAATCATTGATAATTCCTTTACTACCAACTCTACATAAGTATTAGCTTGGCTGAAAATTAAATCAATGGCAAAAAAAAAAACCTTACTTTTATACAAATGTTTCCTTGATGCTCTTCCCGGCTTCCACTAACAAGTCATGTGGCCAGTGTCCTGGCTGCCTCTTAGCATGTCACATCATACATAACAGTACGGGAACTAGAGTAAAGCACAGAAAATAGCTGAGGGGGAATGAGAGCACAGACTATCAGGGCAGTGTAGACGTTGCCGCATGTCAATGCAGCACTTTTGTTTTTTTATACAGTGGCCTGTTTACACAAAAGCAAATCTATACAAACTATGTGACACTGTATTAGGGCAGTGATAAAAATTTGCCCTGAGCATCATAAGACAGGACAGCGCAACACAGGAAGGGGTGGGGCAGAGCCAGAGAAGGATACATGTTGTGTCATTGCCAATGATATGCACAAATCCCTAAATGACCATGTGAGGTGAAAGCCCCCAATGGGGCAGCTCAGAGGCGTAACCAGAAGCCTTGGGGCCCTGTGCGAAAGTTGCCCTGCCCCCTCCCCCCATATGTCTCACTCACAACCCCCATGCTCCTCACTCAGTGTGTCTCATGCATACAAACACACACTGACATACATGCAGATACACACTATATAACACATACAGATACATACACAGACACACATGCTGATACACAGACATACATACACACATGCAAATGCAGACACACAAACTAACACACAGATACACAGACACATATATACACACAGACACACACACATGCATATACACAGACACACAGAAAGACACTCCTATAGATACAAACACTGACACAAATACAGATACACAGACATACTCATGGATTCACAGACACACATACAGACAGATACACAAACACTTATGGGCAAACATTCAAATACACAGAATGACACTCATACAGATACAAACAGCGACACACATATAGATACACAGGGCACACACTGACATACAGATATGCAGACATACAGATATGCAGACAAACAGATACACATACAGACACACACACACATACAGAGACACACACACATACATACAGAGATACATACAGACACACGATGGGCCCCTTAACGTGCGGCCCTGGCGGTTCTACTGTGCGGGCCAGGGCTGCAACACATGGTCGGCTGGGCACCTTGGCCGCGGGGTTCACAGGGCGGCAGAGCTCCCTGGAGTGACGGGCCCATTCACAGCTGCAACCGCAGTAGTTCCGCCACTGGGGAAGCTTAAGAGCTCCAACATAGCAAAAATGCCCTGTACATGTTTAGCACAGGGCAAGCGAATTTAATGACATGATGGTTCTGCATTTGCTGATGACTAGACTCTGGCATTTTCATAAGTGTAATATCACAGGCCAAAAAAGGGACAGGGTTGTGTGTTTGTGTCTATTGCAAGTCTGTCTGTGATTTTGTATGAATATAAAAACTGCCTATGGAGTGGAATGGGGGGATGCTGCTTATGGTGTTTTGTGTGAGGTAATCCTCCTGTGGTGTTGTGTATGCCTGTGTGTAGGGACTGGGAGGCTGCTTGTAAGTTTTCCTTGAAAGGTGTGGATGCATGTGGGGTTGCATAAGTGGATCTTTTGCTTAATACTGAGCAAAACCCTGTGAACTTTACAGGATATGATAACCATATAAATATATACACTAATGATCTAAATTGGAAAAAGTCAGATCAACCACAAGTAAGTCTTACCTTCCAAGGTCAGTGGCTGAAGGACAACAAGAATTTAATGGCCTTGGTCATTTGCATGTTATAGATGTGATGACAGAAGCCATACATTAAATACCTAAAGTTTTTAGAAAAGAACCTACTATGGTTGAAGGAATATTGCTAAAAAAAAAAAGAGTATGCAGAAATAAAACTAAGAAATGTCTAACTTTTCATTTTAAAGTGAGTAAACCACAAACAGAATCTGATGAAGACACACCATTACGCAGGAAGCAAATCAACAATCTAGAAAAGACAATTCCAGAACTGCAAGCCAAAGTTTTTACAGATGGAAATCCCTCACTATGGAAGTAGACACAGGAGCAGCTAACAGAAATGATAAATTTAGCATAATATACTTCTAATGACACAGCATGAGGATTAAAGAGTGCTTTAGTGACATTTCCAATTTCAAAATGGTCATAGATCAAGTTCTCTAAGTATAAGGATCCATGTATCACAAATGTCCAGTTATTAATATGAATTACATAAGATAATACTATTCCAATAAATAGAAAAAAAATGAGCAAAACATACAATGCATTTTTTTTTAACTAAAATTGCTTACTAGGTAGTAGATTTGTTTCTTTTAGTCACTGTTATGCACCTTGATGAAGACTGAGGTTTTTAATACGTTTGCTGTACTTAATTTTAACCACCTACTGTCCTTGTCTTACCTGATAACCTACATTGGAATATTGAGGGAAATTCAGAAGACACTTACAGATGGAAATATTAATCACTTCCACGAACTGATGGTCGATTGAGACACTGCCAACCCACTACTATCAATTAGAGCCATTATTGCTGGCCCCCTAAACAGTGAGTGTAACCAGTATACATGTGTACAACTAAAATTGTAAAACATAATACACTATGAGAAGATTTCTCCTTTATCAATTTAGATATCCAGTTGTACATTCAAAATACCTATAACAATTTAAGTAATTATGTTATATATTGTTTCACTTTGTGTGTGCTTTCACTTGCTTTGGTTTAATGTATTAATGTGAATTTCTACTGATTGATTTATGGGCGATATAGCTGCACCACTTTTATATTTAGTGACCATACCACTATCCTATTTTATTTTTTAAGAAGTTTAAACCAGCATGACAATTGTATTTTTCTGTACATGTTGCTTCTGGTAACTGTGAAAATGGGTATTAGCAAGATTAAAGAGCCAACTTAGTGCACATCTTGCTACATGTATGCATGCCTGGATGAATCTGCTCAGATTGGAGATCAGGGCCGGACTGGGGATTCCAAAGCAGCCCTGGAAAAAAAATCCATGCCAGCCCCATAAGTCATTGCGCCATATATTGTTGCATGTAATATGTAAGGCTATGTCTTGCCACCCTAGATGATTGATATATATATCTTTTTTCCAATATAAAATATTGGTCCTTTCAGAGTAAAATTTTTAATTATACAGTAAGCATACTCACATGCAGACACAGACAATCTCACTGACACAAGATGAGTGATACACAGCCTCATAAACAAACAATCTCACTGATATACATAAGGTCATTGACATAAAAACACAAGCTCACTCAGTAGCAGGCACGCACAAACGCACGCACGCACACACACACGCACACACACACGCACACACACACACACAGCTTAATGTAGTGGTTCTGGTATCTATAGCCTGTCCCTGCAGACTTTTCAATGTAAACACTGACTTTTTAGAGAAAAGGCAGTGTTTACATTGCTTCCTAGTGACAGACACTCAGACGGTCACTAGAGGTGCTTCCTGTGTCAGTGCGGATTGGCTGAGATCATCAAGTTTGATGATCTCAGCCATTGAGGCAGGGCCAGTCGAGGAGAGACCAGCACGACGTGGGGGGGAAAAAGGTGAGTAAAAACACACATACCATGACAGACACACACCATGACAGACACACACACATACCATGACAGAAACACACCATAACACAGACAGACTGTGACACAAACACACACTGTGACACAGACACACATTACATGACACAGACGGACACACACACACCATGACACATAGGCACCACGACACAGAGAGACCGTGACACAGACACACACACACCATGACAAACACACACACAATGACACAGGCAGACACACCATGACAGAGACACACACACACAATGACACAGAGACACACACAATGACACACACAATGACACAGACAGACACACACACCATGACACAGACACACATACACTCACACTGACACACATAATTTCTACCTTTATGCTGGCGGCCACAGGGGGAGCTGAGTCTTCTGGCGGCCGCAGGGGGAGCTGGCTGTTCTGCCTCTGCTCCCCCGCTCCAGCGCGCCGCTTAATGAGACTGGGGCCGGAATATGACGTCATATTCCGGCCCCGGTCTCTTTCTAGCGCGCGAGGGCGGGGGAGCAGAGGCAGAACAGCCAGCTCCCCCTGCGGCCACCAGAAGAGCTCTCTCAGCGGCCGCAGGGGAGCCAGCTGCCTGCCCGGCCCCAGATGCCGACGGCCCACCGGGAAATTTCCCGGTATCCCGGTGGGCCAGTCCGGCCCTGTTGGAGATCTAGAGAAGCAAATTGCAATACTGAGACAGACTGACAATCTTGAAAGGGGCACTATATATATATATATAAACAAAACAACAATAATTCCACCTCCACCAATTTGTGAATAGTGAGGTGAGATAACACCTATCTGAAAGTATTATAACCGCTTCCTCTAAGGATATCCCAGAAAATATCCCTTTTAACAAAATAAGATTCCAAAACAGTACAGAGGATACATCCATAGATCTACAAGATTAAAAGAACACAATAGTGCAACACAGTAAACCCACAGGTTATAAAGGGTATAAACGCCTTAGAGTGCCTTCCCTTAGAAATGATGGGGGGCTCATCCAAAATTCCTCCTCCTTTGGCAACACCACTGCAGCATGAACTTAAGGTGATACAAATGATAGAAGTGATAACAAATGATACCCATGAACATGGAGGATGCTTCTTATACAAAATGCCCACAACTTTGCCTACTTTGTACTATAATCATGGTACGTATTTATTACAATATTAATCCATTATTGATTGAAAATTGTAATAATGGTGGGGCGGAGCTTGCTAACGGGACAAGACGGACGCCATATCTGTCGGCTTCCGCTCAACTGGCAAAAAGCGATAATAATCGGCATCTGTTCCTGCCGACTACCTTACCCTCAAGCTAAGTGTGACTTTCTGCATCAATTGATACCTTTTTGATACCCCACCAGCAAAGAAGGATGACCTCAGGGCCTTGCTTGCTGACCTGCAGGTGACAAAATGATGGTGGAAAATCGCGCCCTAGCACGGAAGGAGGTACAGGCGATCACCAACCAAATGTATAGGCCACAGAAGGAGCACTCAGAGCACTCCAGCTGCAAAATAAACATCAATCAATGCTCGTGCAACTCACCACGCTGGAGGATCACAACCGCCGCAATCATGTTAAAATTCGTGGCATCCCTATGGCAATCACCTCAGATGAACTGCCCCACTACATCTGGTGACTACTGGCCTCCATTTTACCACCAGCGCTAAAAAGATTACACTGGATCGGGCCCACAGAGCAGAGGGATGTTCCACTACCACCACCACAACACTACGGGATGTAATCTTGAGATGCACATCACTTGCAGATCGCAATTTCATTATGTAGGCCCTACGCGGAAAAACACCCATGCAATTTGAGGACTCACAATTGTCATTTTACCAAGATCTATCCAGGGCAATCCTGCAATGTCGCAGGTCCATGGAACCTTTCACTTCCCACCTGCACACTGCAGGGGTTTCTTACCGCTGGGGACCCCTAGGCATACTTTAAGTGCTGTGGAACGGGACTGTTCATATACTTCGATCTAAAGATGAAGCCCATGCACTGCTGACCACCATGAGTCTCCTGACTTTGACCCAACACGAACTGATCCAGCCCAAGCACCAGCATGGGATCCGACAATTGAGCTGTTTACACTGAGATCCGGCCCTTCACCCTCCCGTGTGACCTGATAATATGGGCAAATGTAATGGGCCTGGGACTCCCAGGGCCTGGAACTGGCACTTTGCTCTACAGACCGGCACAATAGCCTAAACTGTTTACTTTTATGTTTGTTCACTTGTTACCCATTCTTTTCTATGCCACACACTGCTTGGTCCTTTCGATACAAGAACACTTCCCAACTCTGTAGCGACACAGCACTCATACCTATAGGGACATAGCAGAAAACCCGTAAAAAGCACACATGGGTGCGCTTTTACTCTAACTCATTCCCCCATGCGACCGCCTTGGTTAGGGGTAGACCCCAACTGAGCACGATCTACTTGATTAGCTTGGTAACATGGTACCTGTGTAACCTGTCATCTTTTAATTGGCATGGTGAACCACTAGATATAACACGGTATACAGACCTACTCCATACTGACACCTTTTGAAAGAGGGTGCACTCTAGATTAGGTGCTCCCCAACTAGGGAACCAAAAGGGAACCTATATAACTACTATGGAGCCTCTTGTACCATTCAGACCACAATGGCCTTCAATTGTGCAAAAGTGTTACAAATTGTGCGACCTTTTCACATGCCGAGAACCAGTAACCACTTGTATTGAAGCCTTCTGATTATTTATGCTGTCTCGGCCACATTGGCATATCTGTTCTTAGATGCACTGCAAAAATAAAGAGTTATAAAAATTGAAAATTGTAATAATTATAATATATAATGTTTACATTAGACTAGCCTAGAACCATACAAACAACTTATGGCAACTAAGACTCAGGGGGCAAACATTTTTTATCAGAACTACACCTATTATTAGCACCTGAAGGCCCTTCAGTCTTCCATTGGAAAAAGTGTCTGTGGAGGCTGCATTGCTATTAGAAATTCAGCCAACAGGTATTTCACAGGGTTATTAATGGCATATGTTCTCATCTGAAAACACATGATGATTTGCTGCTTTAGTGGCCAAATCTGAAAAATGATTGCCTGTAACAATATGATCATATTACAAAGTGGGTGCCTTAAAGGGACACTGTAGGCACCCAGACCACTTCAGCTCATTGAAGTAGTCTGGGTGCTGTGATCCTTTTGCACTTAGTGCTGCAATGTAAAACATGTTTACATTGCAGCTCTAAGTCTGCCCTCTGTGGCTCTCTAACAGACAGCCACTAGAGGGCTTCCTGAATCGAAACGGACTTTTGGTCTGTTATTTGACGCTGGACGTCCTCATGGATTATCCCCATAGGAGAGCATTGACTAATTGTGGTGCATGCGCATTAGGTCTCATTGGGACATTGGCATTGGATTCAGGTAAGTAGCTGAAGGGTTTTTAACCCCTTCAGCCCAGCGGGAGGGGGGGGGGGCGAGGGAAGGGGAGACCTATTAACCCAATAACTGTTTTCCTGGCACTATAGGAGCCCTTTAACTTAAATTACTCCAATCTGACATGGCAGAAGAAGTACAGACAACAAATGGTGTGCATATTGAGAATTTTCAATTGGGGTTCTTGCACTGACTGGGCAGGCAGTTTGCTTAATTATTTTAGCCCTGTCGGAGACAAGAGGCAGGGCTGCCTTGGTGAGGGGGATCAGAGCTAGCAGAATGAGGTTTGCACCTCTGGCGAGTGCAGATGTCAGTAATTGTTTTCTTGCTGTTTGGTGCTCTCTAGTGAGTCCAAGTGCAACTGCTGGATGTTTCCAGCTTGCACTCAAACTCACTGAGTGCCAAACTGTGAAGGAGTGATTATTGAGGACTACATCCGCTGGTGCAAATCTCATGCTCCCCCCTGGACCATCAGTGACTCATAATCCTGGCTAGACCACAAGGCAGAGTTAACCCCTGCTGGACCACCAGGCAGCATGACCCCCTCTACTGGACCACCTGGGATCATAGCCCCCTTTCTTTGAAGAAAGTTAAGCATGAGGGGGGCAC
This sequence comes from Pelobates cultripes, assembly GCA_933207985.1. Classification (NCBI taxonomy): domain Eukaryota; kingdom Metazoa; phylum Chordata; class Amphibia; order Anura; family Pelobatidae; genus Pelobates; species Pelobates cultripes. The sequence continues at coordinate 175,739,492 of OW240912.1, forward strand.
ACAGAAAATGACCATACACATTACTTATAGCCAGCCCATACCACACATCACATACAGCCAGCACACAATACACACAGCCAATACCCACCACATACATTACATACAGGTTTCAGAATTTTGGACAGGGCCACAGTAAGGACAATTTCAATGTTTGCCATAGGCACTAATTTCATTTGATACGTCCCTGGATTCCTGCAGATTTCAGGGATTCTCACATTTTCCAAATGGCACCCAAATCATGCACAGCGCCGAAAGCATAATGAAAACCATAAGAAATATTTAGGCTTTGTCCCTCACCAAGCACTCAAGCTTTTGTAATAGCATTCAGTTTTGCAACCTGTGAGAGAATAAGGAGTGACATAATTGATAGTGTCATTAGCATAATCTGCAATCTTTTTCCTTCAACAAAGCTTTCTATAAAAAGGTATTTCATGACTTTTCGTCATTTAATTGCAATATCATGTCATTTTATTGCAAGACGTGGAGACTCATATTGCAAGTTTAAAGCTGACCAACCACCGCAGAAAACACATGAGCAACTGGTCGAAAAAGAATTCGCGAAACGTAGACTCCAGTTAAAACAAATATATTTGAAAGGTACTTTCATCTGCTATTATAGCCCTATGCATACTAATATCCATATTCTTAAAATATGATCTAGGCTAGGGGTAGGCAACCTTTGGCACTGCAGACGTCGTGGACTGTATCTCCCACAATGCTCTTAAAACCATAATGCTGGCAAAGCATCATGGGAGGTCTATTCCAAAACATCTGGAGTGCCTGATCTAGGCAATATGCACTGATTTTGTGTATTGGTTACATCCAGTGCCGGAACTACCGCCGGTGCAGCCGGCCACCCGATAGGTATTATTTCTTTATCGCTGTATAGTGGTCAGGTCAGGCGCAGCGGGCCTTTAAGAGCGCGACCGGGCCCCTGTATGATCGGCTGGCTGGGAGAAAGTGATAAACCACCTGTCACTTCCTCCCAGCTTAAATGGAGAGTGCCGCATGGGAGGAGGCAGACAGCCAGCATGGAGGGAGAGAGGCTGAAGAGAGCTGCAGAAGATCGCAAACCCACTTCCATTATCCTCAGCCAGGAGCAGTAGGACCCCAGGCAAGCCACTCTCCTGGACTAGAAAGGTAAGCAGGAGGGTGGATGTATATATAGACATTATCACATGTATGTGTTTATGTATGTTTGATTGTGTGTGTGTATCCTGTGTCCAGGTGTTTGTATCTCAGTGTTTGTATTTGTGCCAGGATGTGTGCATCTGTGTTTGGATATATGCCAGTGTGTCTGTCTATGTGTGTGTGCATCTGTATGTTAGTGTGTCTGTGTGTGTTTGCATCCGTTTGTGTGCATCTGTGTTTGTGTGCATTTGTGTGTCAGGGTGCTTGCGTGTGTGTCAGGATGCACGTATCTGCGTGTCAAAGTGCATATATCTGTGTGTCAGGGTGTGTGCATGTGTCAGTATGTATATGAATACATGTGTATGTGCTAGTGTGTTTATATGTGTATATATATATATATTGTAACAAACCACCTCTTTTACAGGTAGGATTGTCACCGATCTTGCAGTAACCACAGCCTTCTAGGGTATACAAAGTCCAGGACACCTTCAGCTCAGTTTTCCTTTTTATTCAGTAAGAAAGCAGGTACTTTAAATAATAACAAAAACAAACAAAATCCCTTGCTCTTACTTGAGCTCTTACTAGACAGTAATTGCTATCTGCAATTGGGTGGCTTTCCCACTTACCAATTTTCCAAACAAAAGCAATGTCTTTGCAATAAACACAATCTCTCCTAGCTGTCTTTTTCTCCCTCACTCTGCAGCAGGCTGCTCTCTTCTTTTAAAGGCCTGTCTACTAATTGAGTAGCTACAGGTGAGTGCCAATTAGTTAACTCTTAAAATCAGATCCAAGCTGTGGTCTGTTATACAGCAACTAGTGCTGTTGGAGCATTGGCCCACCCTGCTCTCCAAATACTCCGCCCCAGGGACCCATACCATGTTTTGCAGAGCATCAGCTATGCATATTGCAAACTTTAACATCTCTCCCTGGGGCATTTAACTGAAAAATCCTCTGGTTGCTGTTTAGCAAATCAGGTCTGATGTATCTCCCATCAACCACTATTCCACCTTTACGCTCACAATATATATATATATATATATATATATATGTGTGTGTGTGTGTAAGTATGTATGTGGCATTGTATGTGTGTACATCTAAGCAATTAATCACCAACACAACATGCAAACACACTCCTGCATTCAAACTTCAAAATTATATACAAACACACCTCTTCACTTAACACCAATACTACACCCATATGCACTTCCACATTTAAAAGCCAACATTACATCCAATACATGATTTTGCAATTACATGATGGAAAGTCATGATTTTATTAGACACAGGGGCGAGTATTGCATGTCCACCAATAGCAGCAAAGAATACAAGCAGAATAAAAAAATTATGTATACATAATAACATGGGGCCACTCCCTGACCAAGTCCCAGTATAATAGCATGCACCTCCTCTTTCTTGCAGATGCGGCACACCACCACAAAAAAGTCTGCCAAACAGGAAGCAGACATAATCCATCAGCAAATGAAACGTTGAAGTACATATGGTTAAATCAGGACCACGGACCAATAACAGGAAACAAATCTGGAACAGCAATGGAACAGCTCCAACCAAGAAGACGCTCTTCAAAGACAAATGAAGAAACATCCAACAGGTCCAGATCAGGCTGTGAAAACATAAATGAACAGGAGCCCAAGGGTTAAATCAGTGTTATAAACCAACATAAAGGCCAGATATACCTATTAACCTATATACCTATTAACCTCCATCCCAAGATGGACAACAGTCCATACCCCAAAAGTCTAAACAGGTGTAACCAACCAAAACTCCCGTATATACAATGCACTTACCGTACCACAGAGTCCAATCAAATACAACATGGGGGGGAACACACAGAAGTACAAGATGACAAAATTACATATCGGGTGGGACCATATTTGCCTCCGTGTCTTTAATAAAATCATGACTTTTCGTAATTTAATTGCAATATCATGTCATTTTATTGCAAGACGTGGAGACTCATATTGCAAGTTTAAAGCTGACCAACCAGCGCAGAAAACACATGAGCAATTGGTCGAAAAAGAATTTGCGAAATGTAGACTCCAGCGACTAGTCGCCCATCCTCATCACATCCTCCAAACGTGCACCCGACGCCATAATCGAAGCGGCAGAAGCACCCCTAACAGAATGAGCGCCAAAAACAGAAGTGTCAACACCAGCCTGGCCCAACATTCACTTTAACCAGAGGGACAACGTACCGCTCACTACCGGAGCAAAAGGAGGATGAAAATACAGGAAAAGATGAGGTGTAGACACAGAACAGTGCATTCTGCTATGATCCTCATATCCACATAAGCAAGCCAGCAGGTGCTGAGGGAAATGCAGGATACAACAATGACTTAATAGAAGTCTTAGCATGCCTGGAAATATTGAAAGTCCTCTGGGGTTTAGGACCTGGCATCAAAATCCAAAGCATGTACATCCGACACCCTCTTGCAAGAGATGAGGCAAAAAAGACAAACCAATTTTGCTGACAACTGACGTAATGAGAGATCCGAATTAGAAGGCCAGGCAACCTTGATGGGCTGGAGATAGAGCGACCTGTACAGGTTGATTGTCCGGTAAGCCATAGCGGCTTCAAAGAAAGGTATCAGAAATTGCAGAATTGCGGTCAAACAGGATCCACCTTCCTAGCCAGGCACCAGCCAGCCCAAGGTCGCCAAGCTGATCCATGTGATCGTCTACTGCCGGGAGTCCATGCGTCTGTCAGCAATTATCGAATAGTCTCTGACACTCCCTGGACCTCCCTGAAATCTGCCATGCCATGTGAAGGAGGGATCTCTCCACAAGTAGATGGTGACAACATCTGGACAGATCGCAAAGTAGACCCAGATGAGAGAGCAACAGCCTGGACAACCCACTGACATCTCCAGATGTTTAGGGAACCAAGACTGCATCCCCCAAAAGGGGGCCACGAGGACCAGGACCTAAAGGAGAGTGCAAGGAATCATAAAGAATGGGGTAAATGCGTACAGGAGGTTCCCATGCCAGTCTTGCATGAAGGCATCCCGGGCCTCCGCCGTTGTGGCTGGTCTCCAGCTGAAGAACCACTGAAGTTGGGTGTTGAGCCATGATGTGAATAGGTCAATAGAAAAAGGACCCCAAAGAGCTGACACATGTCTGCGTCCAATTTCCAGTCACTATTGTGCAAGAGATACCGTGAACTCCAATCCGCCTGAACTTGGTGTAGACCTGGTAGATATTCCACCTGGACTACTAAATTCTGAGCCAGACAAAACTCCCAAAACTAATTTGCCAACCTGGCTCGGACTACAGATTGGATGCTGCCCATGTGGTTGACTTAACTCACAGCTGAAATCTTGTCCATACGGAGGCGAATGCATGCATGCCTGGTCCCTCGTGAAACTCTGGATCGCAAAGGAACCCACCAGGAGTTCCAAGGCATTGATGTGGACCTGGGACTCGGAATCCGACCAACAACCTCCCATCGATAGACCTTCTCTGTGGGCACCCCAGCCGTGAAGGCTTACATCCGAGTCTATGGCGGGATCCGAAGATCGCCATGCAGACAGGTTTAGGATCCACCATTGCAGTTTGTCCCTCATTTCACCATCCAGGATAACCAGGTCGGCATAAGACGCCTCCTTGCATGGTGAGCTATCTTCAATCGTTAAAGGGCCCTGGATAGATGAGGCCAACAGGCCAATTGACATGCCAAATGATGCAGGGTGATTTGCGGGTGGAGAAGTGCCCCGCGAACTTCCTTGTGGATTGTCTGAATCTTGGTGGACGGCAGGTCAACTCCTCCTCCGAATCCATGAGGAATCCTAGAAATTCCATGCTCCTGAATGGGGTCAGGCAGGACTTCTCCCAGTTGATGATAAAAACCAGTTGGGAGAGTAGATCCACGGTCCACTGTAGATGTTGCATAAGGGCTGAATGCTCTTGTGCCAGGAGTAGTATGTCGTCCACATAGATGATCAGGCGGATACCCCGACTGCGCAGCCAGGCCATCACCGGGCGCAGCAGGTTTGCAAAAGTCTGTCCTTCCAACGGAAGCAAAGTAGATACCAAGAAGGTTCAGCCACTGGAACCATTAGATACGCATCCTTCAAATCTAGTTTCGCCAACCAATCCCCGCATAGGCGTAGGTCCCTCAGAAGGTGGATACCCTCCATCTTGAAATGGCCGTAGCACACCATAGAATTTAGTGGGAATAAGTTGATGACAGCACGCATTTTTCCACCTTTCTTTTTCACAAGGATATTGCTTATGACCCCTTTCGGGTACAGTGGGGCCAGCTCAATCACTGCCTTGCTGAGGAGAGTGGACAATTCCTCGTCGATCAACCTGTGATCCTGGAGGGAGAAGCAGACGGGATATTGCAAATTGTTCCCACGAGTACTATATGGAAATCACGAGCCGTGTCGAGCACCCATGCATCTCAGGTTATCGATGACCAAGCTGGGAAAAAATGACAGAGTCTGCCCCCTACACAAACATGAGAAAGAACTTGAGGTGTAAACTCACTGTATGGGCATTTTCAGACAGAATTTCCATGGAAACCTCTCGACCACCATGGTCGTCCCAGTGATGGGAAGAAAGGGAACTGGGTTCCAGCCCCCTGGTAGTTGGGGAAGTGTTGGAAGGAGCCTTGTCCTGAGACTGGAAATAACTGTGGATGGTAGATGACCCATGGATCTGCCGGCCCTGGTAGAGGCACGTACCTGGAACACCCTACTCATTGAAGACTGGGACTTAACAAGGACAGTAAACGCCCCCCACAAAGCAGCCCAGACCCTTTATGAAGGAGTCAACAAATAATAAGCCTTGGACATCTTTACCAGCCTCAGTGAGGGCAGGATTGGCCAATCTGGGCTTAATTTTAAACAGAATGGCTTTACACCGCTCCATGGACAGGGAGGCGTTAATACTCCAGGTCGAAAAATTTGGTTCAATC
>OW240912.1:175745658-175868471 GCA_933207985.1 Pelobates cultripes
AAAAGGGAATGGCTTGCTAAGGATGTAGTTCATACGAAAAAATAAGGCATTAAGTCATTGAGGGTATATTTACAAACCAGCATATATTTTTTTTAATATACGTTTTTGCCCATTTGTGCAGTGGAGTGTCCCTTTAATCTATGCCAGATCTGATATTCAAATTTAATCAAGCACTTACTCAGACTTTTTATAAAGTTAACATGTCATAGTCTGTTTCTTTTCTTGCATAGTAGAAAAGTTTTATTCAAATGAACAACTTGCTGACACGGTATCAAACTCTATGTCAGGTCCACTTTAACTGAGGTGCATTCGGAAAATAGTCATGAAAGTTTGAATATTTGAGCAACCCGATTATCATTTCAAACTTTATTTAATAAACTCCTTGATTGCTCTCAAAAACAGTCTAGTGGATGACTGCAATACATTGTCAAACAACTTTTTTTTAAATTTCAGATTAAATTTTATTTACCATATCATTTGTTCACATCACATGTGACTCATCCACTCGCCACAGAAATTGGAAATATCCACTCCTGATTAAGAATTGCAATTATGATCATATGTTATTTACAGCAAAGCATTGATATGTTTTTCAGTGCGCTGCTTGTTGTTTTGAACAAACATAAAAAAAAGACTTTATATTGCAAGTCTCAATGGGGTTTTAGCCATTAATCAATAGGATTTCACACATAATTCACATACACCATATGCCTGTTGTGAATGTGCATTGTAAAGCTATCCTAACAAAGAGATCAAAGATTACCCTTAGAAACACATAATAAGATGATCAATACTGTGCTCTCGTTTCTCAAAATGCATTGTATTATAAATAGAATAAATTGCGTGAAGTCAAGATCATGGACATATGTACAGGTGTGATACACATAAAAACAAAGCCAGCAATGAAAATCGACACCTTTAAGTAAAAAACAAAAATGGTAGGCACTGGTACTTTTAGATCAAAGAATACTGCTATAGATAAAGGGTTGGAACAGAGATGGGGTAGGGTGGTTGTAAAAATGAATAGCATGGGTATGTTGTAATACATTTCTCTGCATGTTTAATAATAAAATTCTTATAAAAAAAATCATACAAATATGGTATTACATAAAACATTGTTGATAATAACTTTAAAAACAGTACTTACACAGACAATTTATTACTCATATATCTACCAAACACACAGAGTAAATTTTAAAAGTCATCACTAAGCATAGTAACAAGTGTTGAGCAGCCCTAAAACGAGGTAGACAATGTATGACTCATTAGCACCTATCCTATAATTATCCAGTTATGATGACTTGGAAACCAGCTTCCAAAATTTAGGACAAAATAGTCAAACATATTAACTGAAAATGATGTTTCTTATTTCACCAAAACTAGTTGTTCAATGTTTTTCTTTAACCTTGAAACACTGAGGCTAAAACACATAACATATTGCAAGAATAATCATATTAATCACACTGCAATATTATTGGTTTTAACAATTAGCATTTTGAAAAGTGATGTGGATGTGGACAAAACAAAACAAAAAAACATGATACTAATCAATAAAAAGTGCATGATAGTTCAAAAATGAGGATACATTAAAAAAATAAACATATGCACATGCAGCCTGTGAATCCTACACAAAATGTGAGGCGTGTATCCAAGGCTTGCAGCACAGAGCTACATAGTAACACAAAGACAGGGGTGTCCCCGTAGATCAGGTGTTCTCTCAAATTTCCCTACCCGTAAAAATCCCCTACCCTCGTCACTTCCGGTAAGAGGAATCAGCTGGATCCTGTGCTGCACATGTATGCTAGCACTCCTGCTACTCCTCCACAGCAAGGTCCTGGAAGGTAATTATAGCTAGTTTTACACTTTCATTGTAATTAGTGCATTCACTAAGCTTAGGACATGGGACATTTAGGGTTAATGTTAGGGTTCAAATTAGGGTTAGGTTTAGGGGATTGTTTTTATTTAGTGATATTTCACCCTCCATGTTAGTGAGAGCCCAGACCCCTTTTTTTTTTACTTACAGTGAACCTATCAGACAGGTTTAATTAAATTAAACCCATTAATATATATTAAATGCCACAATATTAATAAATGTATGTATTGGGCAGTATGTGTGTATGGGTTGATGTATTGGACAATATATGTGTATAGATGTATGTAATGTGCAGTATGTGTATATGGATGTATGTATTGGGCAATATATGTGTATAGATGTATGTTTTGTGCAGTATATGTGTATGGGTGTATGTATTGGGCAGTATGTGTGTATGCATGGATATATTGGGCAAAATGTGTGTATAGATGTATGTATTGGGCAGTATAAGTGTATGGATGTATGTACTGGGCAGTATGTGTGTATGAATGAATGTATGTATTAGGCTGTGTGCGTGTATAGGTGTGTATGTATTGGGCAATATATGTGCAGGAGCAGAGTAAGCAGAGAGGAGGCAGAATAGAACAAACAGAGGAGCTGAGGAGGCAGGCCAGAGCATGCAGAGAGGAGCAGAGAGGAGGCAGAGCAGAGCAAGTAAAGGGGAGCAGAGCAAGTAGAGAGGAGCAAGTGCAGAGCAGGCAGAGAGGAGCAAGAGCAGAGCATGCAAAGAGGAGCAGAACCGATCAAGGAAAGAGGAGCAGAGCAGAGCAAGCAGAGAGGAGCAATATCAGAGGAGGCAGAGCAGAACAGGTAGACAGGATCAGAGCAAGCAGGCACAAACTCTAGTGCAAACCATTTTTAGCTGTTCATGAAAGTAGAGCTAAATCTGCTTTTCTTACAGGACAAGTTAATTTGAGTTAGCCTTTCAAAATACAACTTTCTGTCACTTAAAAATGCCTATGCTGTGAGTGTAGAGAAGACACTGTTAAGTTACCATTTTCTATATTTGTGAAATATTTATATAAAAGTGTTAATTTAAATTCCATTCAAATTGCATGTTATAAATTATTTTAAAATTAAATTTATATATTTTTAAACTATAGTTTTGTAACCATTTTGCATCATGAGATATTGTTGCAATGGCATATCTAAAGCAGATAGACTTTATCATTTTTAATGAGGTTGCTGGAAATCTGAATTTTGTTAACTTTTAAATGTTCTCCATGTGTATGTGTATATACGTACACACACACAAACATTTTATAATTGCCCTCTTACTTTTGTCCCTGGCCCCCCATGTACACCCCCTAAATATGAATGCTGCAGATGCCATTGCACAAAGACAGGAAAAACTGTAGACAAAGGGATTACTAGAAGGTGTAGTCCAACATACACTCTCATGATATCATAATGCATCTATCCAGAACCAACCCAGAATTTCAGCACCATCATCACCAGCAACATTGTAGATCAGTGGGGTTTAACCCCTAATGTGATAAATTGTAAACATATTGCAAACATTTGATTTAAAAGAAACAGTATTAACAAATAAGCACCTGAAGTGTAAACAATGTGTCTGCTTTTTAATTATATAAAAGTAAATTTAGAAATGAACCTCGTTGCACCTCTCACCTAGCTGTCAATCAGATAGCGGACATGTTACTTCCTGGTAGTTGTGCTAAACTCAAAGAGGCAGACAGTTGTAATACACTGAGACCTCCATGACTGAACAGCCAGAGAAAGTGTATGCTGGGGAAGAAGGGGATGCTTGCAGTATGCAAATCAAGATTGAATTTACCCCGAAAGAAACAAGGGAAACAACTTACATATTTTGTCTGGGAGTATATCTACTAAATTGTCATTTTTTTTTATATATAGTGCTCCATTAAATAGCCAAGCTGTGTTTTGAGATGAGCTGACTAATTTTGTCAATTTTATTTTAACTTACATTTTGCAATTTTATATTGAATTCACAATTCTGTGTTCAGTGGATAACTCCTATTTTATCCTTATACATGATGTAAACACATATAGTCTTCTCCTTTGCATGCTAACCATGGGTCTCTTCCTATCCTATTGCATAAAGCTGCCATCCATTTAAAAACATATTATAGCAAAATGCATTTACTTTCTTACTTAATATTTGTTTCTTCATTTTCTTAAGCTAGAAACCTTGTCAATACCCTGTACCTGTTTCCCTTTTGTTTCTTCCAAGAATATGCTTTGCTCCTCGTGCTACTAGTCATCATTAGTCAAACAAAGAATTGTATTGGGATCCCAAGGTTGTGTTATTTTAGATATGTAGAGAATTTGAAGATGTGTTACTACCACTGGGGAATAGAAAATAAATGGTTGAAAACCAAGAAATATCCCTATTGTATGTTCATTAGATGTAGTATTTAAATAAAACAATAGCTGATGTATTCTTCCTGGTTTCAAGAGGAGCAGCACAATCCTTTGGTCTCCAGACAAGGGAATAGATAATATAAAACATACGTAAGACTGTTACAATATAAATTTGAGGAAGGATAATGAAGCAGATGATCATTATGGAAACAGGGAACTTTTTTTGTGAACATGTTGAGCCCTTGGAAGAACAGGTTCTCACGGTGAGAGTCTGTACAGAGGCTGTTTGCTTGACTCAGAATGTACTTAAAAAAATAAAAATAAAAATATCCTCTTGCCGTCTGTCTACAAAAGGTCATCTGTATTTAGGGTATGTTTTCCTAGCAAATCTCACTAATGCCTCAGGAAATTCCAACAAGGCAACATTCTCCCTCAAGCACCACACCTCCACCCGACCCCAGGAATGTGGGGAAACCAAAAATGCCACTATACATAACACAAGTGTTTGTCTACCTCCTGACATAAGAGTGTGTCTGCTCAAAAGAAAAGTAGCAAGCACTGAGCCCCTGTCTCTAAGTTTATATGTATTCATTAATAGAGCTCCAGATGCTGTATATAGCACTTTAAATATCTGTGAAGAAGGATCTACCTTCTGTTTCTGAATTACATTAGAGTTGAATAAATTGCTGTGATTAATTTGCAATCAGCAAGCTTGTGTGTGCATGTATGGATTATTGAGTATTTTCTTTGTAATAAATAAAAGTAATAATAAATGTAAATAATTGGGGTTTGAAAGAAGCAATAAGAAGACAGTAAACTATGCTTTCATGCAAGGGATTTGTGACATTGCCCATTCAGTTTTCACTGAGATATCTGAACCTAGTACCCTAAAAAAAGAGGCATGTACACAGAGCCAGACTGGGAAGAAAATTTGGCCCATTGGCAAAGGGGTGGGGCCAGCGGGGGGGATTTGTTTCATCACCAATGACAAGCACTCCACCCCACCCCCCAAAGTGAGCATGTTGGTTCAATGCTCTTCCATGGCAGCCCATGCACAGAGCCCTGCTGAAGAGCTTTCACATTCAAAAAATGTTCTGTATTTGTGCTGTGCAACACAAGCACATTTAATGACACACTTGCTCTGCATTCGTTTGTGAGTTGTTTCTGGTATCTCCATAAGTGAAATACCAGAGGACAAAAGAACCAGGAAAGAGTAATGTGTTTGGAGACTGCTTGTAGGAGTGTGTGTGCTGATTGTGGTGTGATGTTTTTCGTTTCAGTTTCAGTTGTGTTTTGTTTGTGTTATAATATGTCTGACTAGGGGCTGTAGAGAGTGTGTATAGGTACTGTAGTGTGTCTATAGTGGCCAAAGTGTGTATAGGGGTGCAGTGAGTGTGTACATAGCTGCTCTTGTCAGTGGTGTATTTTGGATTCCTGCTGCACTAGGCACGACTAAATTCGGGCACCCCCAAAATCTAAATTTGCCCCCCCCCCCCAATTTGTGTCAGGCCATTTTTTGGATTGACAGACACATGCCCTCATTGATACATGCACTGATATACACTCACTGACAGATACACACAGTCATTGGCACACACTGTTTAACCAACACATACTTTCACTGACAGACACACACTGACACACCCACTCACTGACAGGCACACACTCTCAGATACACGTAAAATGACATACACACACTGACACACACTCACAGGCACACCCATTCTCAGTCACAGACACACACTGACAGCTACACTCACTCACTCACAGTAAGGTGGACAGCCCCAGAACACAAGGCTAACAAGGAATTTGTCTGGGAGCTTGGGGTGGCATTTTTGACGCCCCCCTGAAAGTGCCGCCCTAGGCAAATGCCTTGTTGGCCTTGTGGTAAATACATTCCTGGTTGTAGTGTGTGTGGGCTATAAGGAGAGTGTGTATGGGGAATGTAGTGTGTTTTTGCATACAGAAGATCTAGTGTATGCATAGGCGATTCAGGGTGTGTGTATGGGATGTAGTGTATGTCAGGAATGTAGTGTGTATGAATGTGGTGCACTGTGTGCCTAAAGACAATCTAGTGTGTATAGGGAATGTAGTGTGTATGAATATAATGCACGGTGTGCCTAAAGGCAATCAGGTGTGTATATGGGATATAGTCTGCATGTATATCTGGTGCAGTGTGCGTATATAGGATGTAGAATGTATAGGGGATGTAGTGTATTCAGTGTGTGTGAGGGGTTAAATGTGTGAGGGGTGCAATGAATGTATTGGTGCAGTAAATGTATGGGTGCAGAGTGTGTGTATGGGTGGAGTGTGTGTAGGGGTGCAGTGTGTGTAGGGGTGCAGTGTGTGTGAGGGGTACAGTGTGTGTGATAGATACTCTGTGTGAGAGGTGCTCAATGTGAGAGGTACAATGTGTCTGAGAGGTGCAGTGTGTGTGGGAGGTGCAGTGTTTCTGAGGGATGCATAGGGTCTATATTGTGTGTGTGAGAAAGAGATGGCCACAGTAACATGCGGCAATGTTTCGAACTGCCTGCTCGCGAGAGGACCATTCAGCCTTCTCGGTCCTTCTTCAATCCCACTTCTTCAACGAAGTGCCTTTTTGCTGGTGAAGAAGATATTTTATCTCCCCACTGGCTTGCGAAGGCAGTCAGCAAGGCTGGCTCTGCATGGGGCAGCAATGGAGATGAAAGTATCTCCACTGTCGGCCTCGGCTGGGGGTCATCTCATTCCACCTAGCATTTTCCCGGTTTGCCAGTCTGGGCCTGCATGTACATTAGAGGGTACTGCTTGCCTTTGTATACAAATAGAGTGAATGGGTAGGGCTGTGTATCATAGAAACACAAAAATAATATTTATTGAACTGGAACTCCCTTGATCCCATGAGATTGATAATTATAAAGTTAATGCACATCCATTTTTTTTATAATATATTATAAACTTTTCGGTGAGTACTTTTTCAGTGATATTTATTCAAATTTTAATGAAGTACTTATGGCTTGATTCTAGTTCATGATGAGTTTTTGAGTTTTGCATAATTTATTATTATCCAGTAAGATACAATTTTAAACTTCTTTTCATGGCTTGCTAGAACATTACTTCCAAATAATAAATGTAATGATTTTATAGTTAATATTATAGGCATACAAGGAGTGTTGTGTTGTTGGGATATAATGCATTATTATTTTATAGTTTTATATATTATATATTTGTAGCTCTTGGAGTGTTATTTTAGTGTGTGTGTGTGTGTATACTTAGAATGGGCACGGGCATGTGTATGTATAGGGGAGTGTGGTTATACCTGTCTGTATGTTTGATGTATGATTGTATGCATGTACATAAGGGAGAGTGCAGGTCTGACTATATGTATGTATTGGAAGGTATGGGTAGAACTAATACACTGAGCATAGAAGGCTTTCAGTAAAATGAGACCTGGTTAAACAAAATTCCTCTTGGTTTCTCTTGTCTAGGTAACATCATCAAGTTTTCTGCTCAGACTCAGAACTATGAAGCGTGATTTACAGAGAAAGGGGCAGCACTGAATCCCTGTGGTCTCGTTGGCTCTGTAGTAAATATTAAAAAAAATGCGATTTGGATAATGCAGTAGAAAAGCTTTGCTATAATAAAAAACTGCATAAGTGAGGTAAAAGAGAAAAAAAAGAATGTTTCTATCCTGCGTTCATTCAAGGTAAATGTAAAGATTATGTCCAAGAAAAGTACAATTTTATAAAAATCACATATTTGAAAAGAAAGGTAAATATGAGAAAATAGTTACTGATCTGTTGAGTATAGAAACGCTGTCAAAAATCTCAATGAATGAAAAATAAAAATACTTTATAAAGATGTCAGACTAAGAAGATAAAATAGAAGAAGTATCACACCATCAGATTGATTTACTAAGTGGCGTTAATAGTCACACTGCTGAAATCTGTTATTTTCCAAAGTCAGTTTGAAGATCTGTGATATTTATCTGTTCTATTGCTCATAGACTGACTTTTAAATATAACTCGGCTCAAGCAGATTTTGCACAGCGCTGGGGAAAATCTTTCCAGGTACAAATAGTGAAAACAGTAAAAATAAAAATAAAAAATACAAACAAAAATATGCATACGTAGCCCCACTTTTCATTTACTTACACCACAAAAAGTATTGGTATTGTTGATTAGAAAGTATTCAAATATTTAGTTAAAGATGTTGCAAAAAACCCAATATAGTTTAATTAGTTTAAAATGCATAATTCAGTGGTTTATCCAAAAGGGAGGCCAACAGGCATGAGTTCACTAGTCTTTCAAAACAGACAGATCTAAGATGTTAACCAATTTCAAAGGCTTTATTACTTTCTGTAGACTCTCAGACAGATAACTATACCTTTAGGAAATAATGTTAATAACATTTGATTCTAGCAGTCTGTATAACCTCATACAATAAAGTCTTGACATTAAAGCTATATATTTTGTTCTATTTTTTTTTTTCGTTTGAAATAATATTTTTCTTACTTTTTTCATAAATATATATTTTTTTTTAAATGTGATTCGTTTGATGCATTCTGAAAACATGTCATTTTATAAACTTAAAACATTGTGTGATGTTTAATGATGTGTTCTCTTGTGTGTGGTTTGGTGGAAGTCCTAAAAGTCATTGATGATTGTGAGTGCATACTGAGGTCTCTTCATTCATATATTTTTTTTTCCTGAGCATTTACGTGCATGAGAGCAACAAATGACTTCTGAATTGAAAGGTATCACAACAGAACGAAGATCAAATATGGATTGAGCAACTCAACTGAAAACTATTTCAGCTGGTAAACCTCATTGCTCATCACCAGCTTTCATATATACTTCATCTGCAGCAGACAAGACAAATAATTTTCCAAACCTAATGACTAAATATTCTATTTCTATCTCTGACAATTTCAAAAATAAAACTAGAGATGGTGGTTTGAATTGCTGCGTTTTACAATTGAGTTACTGCCGTTAGCAAACCCTTATTATTAGTAAGATGATACTTCTGCCTCAAAAGCAATGTTGATAGACTCATTGGGACTGCATAATCTTTTTTCCTGTTCAGTGACCTACAGTAAGCATCATCACTCACACATTTAAAAGCTATAATAACATCAGGTACATTTGCTACATCTAGACCATGTCTAGAATATTCAACAAGTATTTCAAAACCTTTCTGCTTGTGAGTACCTAAGAAATCCTCCATAAGTAGTGGCACAATACCATTCACAGGGTTATGTATTAAAGTTGGAATTCAAAATTAATTCAAAGAGAATTACAACTTTCAGCTCAAAATAGCCAAACTCTAAAAATGATCTAATTTTGCTATGCTTTCAGTTTGGTTACGCTGGCCTATAAGGGAATCTATAGAGTTAGACCAATAAAGGATTATAAACACTTTATTTACTCACCTGATATCAACACCGATGTACCTCGGTGCTGGGTCAGTGCTCCACCAACGTTATCCGATGGGGGCACCTCATGGCCATGCACAGTGAGCGCTGTGTGCTCATTAGGCCCTCCCCATAGGAAAGCAATGACTTAATTCTTTCATGTGGAGAGCTGAATGTCCTCATGCACAATGTGAGGATGTCCAGCATTATTTAGAGGACCTGGAGTCCGGTAAACTACCGAAATCGTCTCTAGTGACTGTCTTGTTGAACATTGTAGATTTCATGAAGAACATGTGAACATTGCAGTTTCTAAAAACCTTTACATTGTTGGACTGAATGTGACAGGAACATTGCACCCAGACCACTTCAATGAGATAAAGTAGTCTGGGTGCCTCAGTATCCCTTTAAATGTGAAATTCAGTATCCAATAGGAAAACAATTTGCTAAACATTTCTTTTGTATGTTGTTCTATTCCGAGCACTAATTGTGTCTTTCCGCATGGTCACGCTGTTAGAGGAGAGAGAGGGCCGGTGGAAGGAGGCAGGACCTGGGAGGAAGATCGTTCCTTGAGCAAGCAGGTTCTGTTGAACATTGCTGCGACTTGCCATGGCAACGCTCCATGCAGCATTCTGCGTGCAGGAGGACAGGACACAGCCTGCAGCCAGTGGAGCTGCAGGCTGTACAGAACTCACCACCGGACCACCAAGGCTGGCTATGTGTCCCCCTCCTTCACAAAATATTTACAAAAAAACAAGAAAAAAAACATTTGCTCCCTGCACCCCTCACACTGTGCAACACATACACCACCCCTTATACACAATACCCTCTCACACACACAGCACTCTTCACACACACACAGAGCCTTAACTTAACTCACACACACACACAGAGCACCCCTCACACACACACAGTAAGCACCCTTCACACACAGCACCCCTCACAAACACACTGCACCCCTCACACACAAACACATACACTGCACCCCTTACTGCAGTTTGGGTGTATTCAGCAGTGTGTGCGTATTCAGCAGTCTGTGTGTGTGTATTCAGCAGCTTGTGTGTATTCAGCAGTCTGTGTGTGTACTCAACAGTCTGTCTGTGTGTACTCGGCAGTCAGTCAGTGTCTGTATCCAGCAGTCTGTGTGTGTTTACTCCGCAGTCAGTCATTGTGTTCATTCAGTAGTGTGGTTCAGTCAGGCTCTACCCAACGTGGAGTCTCCATGCTACTTAGTTATGTTGTCAATGTGTGCTGCTACATGTGTGGGGTCCTTCACCTAGGTTCATGGCTATTTGTGCAGTGCATACTGGGGAGGGCAGCAATTTCAAAAGAGATTGGGTGGGGCTAGCAGTGTAGTTTTAAGGAAGGTATTTTGTTTGTGTATATTTCAGTCTTCTTATAATTGTTATAAATGGTTGCTTCAAAGGGATACTATAGGTGCCAAACCAACTTTGCTAGTACAAGAAGGAACAACAGCCCAAAAAACCTTAGCTTAATAGAGAGGTTTTGGTGTATAGATAATGCCTCTGTAATCTGACTCATCAATTCTGTACAATTTAGGAGTTAAATCCCTTTGTCTATGCAACCCTAGTCACACCTCCCGGCATGTGACTTACACAACGTTCCTAAACACTTCCTGGAAAAAGAGATCTAATAATTAAACTTCTTTTATTGCATATTCTGTTACATTATAAATTCTTATCTCCTGCTCTGTTAATAGCTTTGTATACCCTGCAGGAGCTTCATTAATGTTCAATTTTGCAGAACAGGATATAACAACTCCTAAAGAAATATAACATTGAATGGAAAATAAATCCATTTTTTTCATGGAGGCTGTGTGAGGTGTGGCTAGGGCTGCATAAACAGAAACAAAATTGTTTAACTTCTAAATGGTAGATAACTGAGCGGTGAGACTGGAAGGGCATAATCTATATACAAAAACTACTTCATTAAGCTAAAGTTAAGTTGATGCTTACATTATCCCTTTAATAAAGCATAGTAAGGTGGCAGCCATTTTAAATGAGCTTGCAAGGGGTTAGCAGCATAGTTCAAAAGAGAGGGTTATAATGCTTGTGCATGTTTCAGTTTTAAAAAGGTTTAAAATTGGTTGCTTTAATAAACCAAGTTAATTTCTTTATTGCCCAGAATACATTGTATGTTCCTTCTCACACGTGTTTTGCTTTTACTTGTGATTATTTGTAACGCAGGGCACATAGGCTCATGACTTTTTGTGAAGTGCATTAAGGGGCGGCAACATTTTCAATTATCCCTGTGGGGGTTAGCAGCTTAGTTTGAAAGGGGGTTCATATTTCCATCTAATAATTGTTATTCTTGGTTTGTGACACAGGCTATGCTTGGGCAATCAAAGTTTCTAGTCATGGCCATAACAAGGGAGTTATTTCTATTATCATTTACTTACAATATTTTAATTTAGGGTTGAACATTACCCTCTGTTTTGTATTTACTAGTTCATGTGTTCATGTGTGAGTAATATACTGTGCCTATTCTTCGTATACTTTACTTTCTAGGTTACCGTATATACTCGTGTATAAGTCGATCTCATGTATAAGTCGAGTGCAGTTTTGTGACCAACAATTGTGAAATATGCTATGCCTTGTGGATAAGTCGAGGGTAAAACTTGGGGCTATGAAATTCTGTGATTTTTATAATTACATACACACACACTCATACAAACACACACTCTGCATTATATATACACACACACTCATACAAACACACACTCTGCATTATATACACACACTCTGTGTATATAATGCAGAGTGTGTATATAATGCAGAGTGTGTGTTTGTGTAGTGAATGTGTGAACTGAGTGGGGAGGGCATTTTTATTATTTTAATTTTTTTTTATTTTAATATTATTATTTTTTTTTATTATTTAAGTTTTTTTTTTGTTACCCCCCTCCTGCTTGTTAACTGGTCAGGAGGGCTATCATAATCCCTGGTGGTTGATGGCATGGGCTGTGAAGTGGAGACACGGCGGGAAGCATTTCACCTTTCCTGTAGCTCCTGTCAGCTCCCTTCTCCTCCACGTTCACGGTCAGCTCACTGTAAGTCTTGCGGTCTAGTTGCCCTTGTAGGATAAGTTACCATGTGGCTCTGAGGGCCGCGGTTCTCTAAGTTGCCATAATACAGACAATGACTCGAGTATAAGTCGAGTGGGGGTTTTTAAGCACAAAATATGTGCTGAAAAACTAGACTTATACTCGAGTATATACTGTACTTACTTTCTACATAAGAAAAAGCTATAACTTTGGAAGATTGTTGACCTAAGACACAAGCGTGGCGGTTTTACTTTTATGACTAACGAAGTTCTTTTTCAGGGTGGCTGTAGCTTTTTGAGGTATAATCATAAAGCAGCTTGGATACCAAGCTCTTTCTGTAGGCATTTTGTTGCCCTTAAAATTCCAGCTTGCTCTATGTGTCAGTCTATGACTAATTCTGTGAACATTTCACAACTTAGTAAAAAAAATAAAGCACTAAAGCACCTCACAAAATGATCCTCTTGCCAGCACGTTAACCTGTCAAAATAGATCAGTTGACAAAATAGGCTGACCCATATTTTTGGTAAGTTACAGATTTGCAATAATTTCAACACTGGCTGATTATCATAAAGCTGTCATAGGGCTCATCCATTTCTATGTGTCTGGTGATAAACCTAAATAATTTATGACTAACACAAGTTAACTTGTATGTCTTGTCAGAATTGCTGTGCAATTACCCTTTTCAGAATATTGCAACTATCTTATTAAAGGCCCTGTCAGAAGGTTTTCACACAGGGTTGATTTCCATCGCATCCTAATCTGTAATCTGTATTTTGGATGCCAGATACAGTAGATATGCTGGTTCAGAATAAAGGTGAGAAAGGTTTTGTGTTAGGTCTATTTGTAAAACCAAAGTTTTCTTCAGAGAGGGTAAACCTAATTTGCGTTGCATATGATAACTTATCTTTGAAGCCTTCTCCAATTTATAACTTGTTAACCCTTTATAATTTCTGTATTCCGAGCTTCAATTCAATTATTCCTTTTAAAGGATTCTCACTCAAACACCTAAGCATGGATGCAACAATCTAGCAAATTGTCTTGGCTAGTACCGGAGCTTTCTTATCAATTCTTCCATCGGTCTGGCATCTACATAGCATTAAACTGAAGGACATATGCTATTTTGCAACTCACATTGGACCCAGCTGAGGAAGCCGTCGGAGTTACGATGAAATGCGTTCTAGGAAGGAGTGTATGATACCTTTTATGCCCATTTAATACTCTTTTATTTACTTTTTTAATATTGCATATTATTTTGTGTTTTATATTATTAAGGGTCTAATATACCCCCTTTTTTGTAATAAATTTAATTTTTTATCGTTATTGTGGGCTTGTTGGTTCCTGCTTACAAGAGTTTAACTTTGATTCAACGTGCAGAGACAGAGCCGATATAGAGGCTCCACTTTTTCCTAGAGGCGATTAGACAAGACTACCCGGTTAGAAGAAGGGGAAGGTCGCCTGTACAGACCTACATACGCTTATCCCTGAGCTTGGCATTAAGCTCAGGAGAATGTGAGTGCATTACTGCTTTTGGTACTTATTACGATTTATATGTATACGATATTCGGACTATTCTCATCGGGATGTTTCTTTCACAGACTAGGTTCAGTCCTATTGTATGTATATAGCGCTACACCTTTTTCTTTTTTATATTCCTATTTTGCAACTCACCTAACATTTGGCTTTGTGAGCCATTACCTCCACTTATTTCAGGCATATTTGCTGGATACATAGATAATCCCAAATAATCCACAGAAAAATTATGTATACGAAAAGAGTGTACATTTATTGATAAAAAAAGTATGCATATCAAAAGTCATGGTATCACGCTGTCACTGCAGCCCTCGTAGATGCTAAAGGTAGTACAGGCATATCCCACCAAAACATTGTAGTACACTGAGATGACACAAATTTCCCAGCAAAAACGGAAAAAAAACAACAACAAAAAACAAAACAAACCAAGTGTTTGGAAAAGATCAATTTCCCATACTACCTGCAACTGCCAGACAGGGGAGAGACCAACCAGAAGAGGAGTTTGAAAGTCCTAGACGCGTTTCCCACCTTCTTTGGTCCTTTCTCAACATGAAAATATATAGGAGGTAACTATCCAAAATGAGGCTTCTTAAATTGATAAGAGCCCACACCTTTGCATGATTGCAACTTGCACAGAATGCACCCTCAAAATGCCAGAATGATAAGGCTCGAGAAGATCCTAATGTCGTTTTAGTTTTATTGTTTTACACTATCTTTATTTTATTTATTTTATATTGAACCATCTAATTCGGTACCTAACCGTTTGTCACCAATTCTCTCTCTTTTTAACACACTAAATATTATGGTGCCACCTCGAACTTTGTTTTCTGGACATTAATCTTGACACCATGGCCATGTAAGCTAGTATACCAGAAGAAAAATTAGACATAAGTAGGCAAGTTATTGTGAAATTCTCTCAAAGCAGTATATGTACTAGGCTAGAGATACAATCTATGTTGGTTTACATTTACAATGAGAATCATACAAGATATTCTAGTACTGCTTTCTGCAGGGTCTGACTCTGACAGTGTCATTCAGTTAGAGCAAGTGTCCAAGACAGATCTGCAAATGTGGCAGGAATTTTTGAATAATTGGAATGGCATCTTTATGTTTGTTCTTAAACCTTTGGAATCATCTCCTAGAGCAGCCGCATCAGTTGGTTATATTGCCATCCTTGTTACTTATTGGCAGTCGGATTTCTGGCCTAGGGAGATCTTGGGTTTACCTAAATGTAAGGAAATATCTGCTTTTTTTTTTTTTTTTTTAATCTATATTAGCAGCAGCACTGGTGTGGGGTCATTTCTAGTCCAGGCAACATGTTGTATTTATTTCTGATAATATGGATATAGTCAAGTTTGTAAAAAAGGGAGGTCAAGCTTCTCAATTCTAAAACTCATATGTAAAATTATATACCAGTGATTGGTTTTCACTGGTACATAATTGTGTTTTCTCCTGTCTACATATTCAATGAGAACAGAATAGGACATTCAGTGCTTTATCAGGATATAACAAACCATATTTTTTTTAGATTCACAGGACTGCAGATGAGCAACCATCAAGCACCCTGGGTTTAAAGCTCATGGCTCAGAGTTAGAAATAATATACTCGTAGGCAAAATAATTTATTAATATGTCATATAGTACTGCCAACTCATCCAGTAGGGCTTGGTCACTATATAATAACTTTTTAGTATTATCATGGTACATTCATGGATCAATTTGATGATAAAGGATCACTAAATTCACATAAGCCACTTTATCTCAATAAAATGACCTGGGTGTAGTGGCCCTGTCAATTTGACCCCTTTTTGCAGAAATTTTTATTTTTGTTTTCCACTGCACTTCCACTGGAATGGCCAATTATAACGTGTTCATGTGATGTTGCAGGCCCCATAGGGAATCATTGATTCAGTACTTTCAGGGGGAGAAACTTGGATGCCCACATGGTGCTTGCCATGCATGCTCAGCAGAACCTCAATGCTCCTCTATGTGGAGCATCGGATTGTACCATTGCTGGATGAGGCCATGACTCTTCCATGATGTCATGGAAGAAAGAAAAGTATGCAGTACTGCAGGAAAAAGGAAAGTAAAAACTTTATTTTATTATTTTTAAGGCGCACAGTTTGGCAGACTTATATAACTACATACAAGAAAACTAAACTGTTAGTAATACAGGTTTGTTTTCTGACACTTAAGTGTCCCTTTGACTTTAACCCCTTGAGGACTGAGCCAGTTGTACACGTTGTGATCAAAACAAAATGTAAACAAAACAAAAACTGCTACATGTCTGTTCAACCGTAATTCACCTTTTTCTTATTAAGAGCACCCACACGTATTATATATTATTTTGTTTAGGAGAAACAGGGCTTTCATTTTACATTAACTATTCATATATAAAACATAATTCATTATGAATAAAATCTAAAAAAATGTGTGAGAAATTAAGATTTTTATTTTATTTTTTGTTTTGAATTGCATTTTAACTGTGAATGTCCTAATACTGTTAGCTTTTACTGCAATAAAATGCACATATTTGTATTCAGCAAAGTCTCACGAGTACAACAGTACCCCATATGTACAGGTCATGTGGTGTTTTGGAAAGTTACAGGGTCAAATATAGCATGTTTCATTTTTCAGTTTTTTCACATTGAAATTTGCCAGACTGGTTATGTTGCCTTTGAGACTATATTGTAACCCAGGAATGAGAATTATCCCCATGATGGCATACCATTTGCAAAAGTAGACAACCCAGGGTATTTAGTATGGGGTATGTCCAGTCTTTTTTAGTAGGCACTTGCATTTATATTTGTTTGTGTGCTAAAAATGCAAAAAACAAATATTAACGCTAACTTTGGCCAGTGTTTGTGACTAAATGGCTACTAAAAAATGCTGAACATACCCCATCTGCAATACCTTTGGTTGTTCTCTTTTGCAAATGGTATGCCATCAGGGGGGTAATTCTCATTCCTGGGCTACCATAGGTTCTCAAAGGCAACATAACCAATCTGGCAAATTTCAATTTGAAAAAAAACGGAAATGCAAACCTTATATTTGACCATGTAACTTTTAAAAACACTTTAAAACCTTATAATATTAGTGTTTCAAAACAGTGAAACATATCACAACAATAATATCGTCAGTGTAAGTGCGATTGAGTGAAAAATGAAAAAAAAACGTCACTTTCACTAACAATATCATCGTTATAATAAATTTTACTGTTTTGAAACACAAATATTTGTATTTAGTGAAGTCTCCCAAGTAAAACAGTGTCCCCATGTACATGTTTTAGGGTGTCTTGGAAAGTTACAGGGTTAAATATAGTGCTAGCAAATTACATTTTATGGACTTTATGCCTGGATTGTTAGGCAGGTCCCTCAAATTGTAATCAATAAAATTACTTAATTATGTAGAACATTACATAAATATGCATGTAGAATTTAAATATATATATACAAGTCTACGTGTACATTTATGAAGTTATTTATGTAATTATGTATATGGATATATTTATATTTTTTATTATTTGTATTTATTTATATATACATAGATATATATAATTTCATTCTAAGTGTATTTTGATATGAATAGATAAGTTTTTTTGGACTCCGGACCCGAACACGGACATATCAGCGTATGTTCGGGTTGGAGTTCGGTGTTCGGCGATTTAATTGCGCGTTTTGAAAGGCTGCAGGGCAGCCAATCAACAAGCGTTTAACTCGTGTGCCCTTAGAAGCCATCACAGCCATGCCTACTAATGGCATGACTGTGATTGGCCAGTGCAGCATGTGACCTAGCCTCTATATATAAGCTGGAGTCACGTAGCGCCGCACGTCACATGAGCTCTTATTAGTGTAGGGAGAGGATGCTGCCGATTTCAGGGACAGATTAGGAAAGAATTCTGCAAACTAGTACATTAATGTGGTGAACTTCATATCTGAGAGTCAAATAGAAGCGTCAAATACTGTGGTTACATCGGAGTTTTAACAAGTCAATTAAATAGAAGTGTCAAATACTGTGGTTACATCAGAGTTTTAAACAGTCAATTTTTTTTGTGCTAAATAGTACATTTGGGGTAGAAGCGTCGAATACAGCTGTCACATTGCAGTTTAAAAAAAAAAATTTGGGTGCTACAAAGTACATTAGTGGGGTGCACTTCATATCTGAGAGTCAAATAGAAGCATCAAATACTGTGGTTACAGCACAGTTGTAAAAATTCTAATTGTTTTGGTGCTAAACTGCTAAATAGTAAATTTGGGGACTGCACTTCATATCTGAGAGTCAAATAGAAGCGTCAAATACTGTGTTTACAGCGTACTTTGACAAATTCCCATTTTTTGCTCCTAAGAAGTACATTTGGGGTGTGCTCTTCATATCTGAGAGTCAAATAGAAGAGTCAAATACTGTGGTTACAGCGCAGTTGTAAAAATTCTAATTTTTTGGGTGATAAATAGTACATTTGCAGCCTGCGGTGCATTTCTTGTAGTCCAATAAACAAAAACAAAAATTTTTTTTTGACTATTGGCGGTTACATTGTCGCTTGACATAAAACATCTGTTAGTTTGGTGGGTGAACGCAATAATGAGGAGAGCATCAAATAAGGGACGTGGCCCTGGTCGTGGTGCTGCTGGTGTTGGTGGAGCTCCTGTTGTAAGGAGAGGACCTGGTCGATCTGTGCCAGCTACACGCACAAGTGAAACACCTTCCTCAGGTGCGAGAACGCGACAGAACCTTCAGCGTTATATGGTAGGCCCAAATGCTGCTCTACGAATGGTGAGGCCAGAACAAGTACAGACGATAGTAGATTGCCTCCAGTTCCTGCACATTGTCTCCCACCTGGTCCCCTGCTGAAAGCTCAGAGTTGGCACCTGCAGCCAATGGCCATCTGTCTTTCACCTCACCCCCTTGCAAATCAGTCAAGCAGTCTGAGCCACAAGTCATGCAGCAGTCTCTTATGCTTTTTGATGACTCTGCTGGCGGGGTTTCCGTGGGCCATCCACCTAGCCCTGCCCCAGAAGTGCAAGAGATTGAGTTCACTGATGTACAACCACTTATGTGTCAGGATGTGGACATGCAAGGGCCACCGCAGCAAGTCTCTGATGATGACGAAACACATGTGCCAACTACTGTGGCTTTCTGCAGTGTGCAGACCGGCAAGGAGGGCAGGGTTGAGGAGTGGGTGGAAGATGATGTGGAGGACGATGAGGTCCTAGACCCCACATGGAATGAAGGTCATGTGAGTGACGTGTGCAGTTTGGAGGAAGAGGCGGTGGTCGCACAGAGGCACAAGCACAGCATAAGAGGGAGCAGGGTGCAAAAGCAAAGTGGCCTTCCCCTAGACGGTAGCCTGCTACTGCACACCACACCCAGGGACCAAGCACACCAAAGCCAGATCCAATGAGTTCCCTGGCGTGGCAGTTCTTCAGACAATGTGCTGACGACAAGACATAAGCGTTTTGCATGCTGTGCAATCAGAGCCTGAAGCGAGGCAGAAACGTTGGAAACCTGAGCACAACCTGCATGATCAGGCATCTACATGCAAAGCACGAGCTGCAGTGGAGTAAGCACCTCAAAAACCAAGAAAGGTCTCAGGCTCCTTCTGCTTCCTCTTCTGCTGCTGTCTCGCCTCTTCCTCCACCTCTGGAGTGACAGTGGCACCTGCCACCCTGCAACTCCGCCACCGTCCCCAAGCAACTCCATACTGTCCCATGGAAGCGTTCAGCTGTCCATCTCCCAAACACTGGAAAGAAAGAGGAAGTACCCCCCTAGCCACACGTGATCCCTGGCCCTGAATGCCAGCATTTAAAAATTCCTGGCCTTCGAAATGCTGTCATTCCACCAGCAGCTTCAAATATCTGTTTGCTGCTATGTAATGGTATTTTAGCAGCTGCTCTCTTGATCCGATGCATGGATCGGGCAGAAATCTTCCTCAATGTGTCTTTATCTGCATGAACCCGTCTGTGCTCTGAATCAGCCACAAATCTCTTAATAGTGCGATGATCGCTTACGTTTTCGTGAAATATCTAGTGTTTTCATACCTCGTCCAAGGCATTGAACTATTTCACTTTTTTCGGCAGCAGAGAGATCCTTTTTCTTCCACATATTGCATGAAAATGGTGCTTTGCTTAATAATGTGGAACACCCTCCTTAATTAGTTTTTCCTTAAATTGGGCTCACCTGGCAATCTAATTATCACAGGTGTCTGAGATTGTTTTCAGTGATCAAAAGAGCCCTGAGACACAAACTGAAAAAAAGAGCCCTGAGACACAAACTGAAAAACAAAATATTTAATCTTTGTGACACTCAAATAGAATTTGCATAATAATTTGGAACAGGGTGTATGTATATATCTCATATGTATAAATATATTATTATTATTATTATTTTGCTTTACTAAGCAGTCCCCCCAGAACAGGAGCAATGCCGATTACCGGTGGGGGAACGGTGGTGATTGGGTAAGTATTTTTTTTTAAGCATGTATATAAATATATTATTATTATTATTTTGCTTTATATATATTAGCAGCAGGGAGTCCCCCTGCAGGCAGCACTATGGATGCTTATTGCGGCCATGTGACCGCTCTTTCACAGCGATCATATGGCCCGCAGGGGAATAATTTACAAAGGGGTACTGTCTGGGCCCTCAGGCAGTACCTCCAAATCAGGAGCAATGCCGATTACCGGCGGGGGAATGGTGGGGATTGGGTAAGTGGCATGGACAGCGGGAAACGTTCTATGCCGCCCACTGGCATTTAGGCTCGGCATAGAACGCCCGCCACTCTTAAGGGGTTAAAGGGACACTATAGTCAACAAAACAACTCTAGCTTAATTAAGCAATTTTGATGTATAGATCATGCCTCTGAGGATTCACTGCTCACTTCACTGCAATTTAGGTGTTAAATCTGTTTTGTTTCTGTTTATGCTGCCCTAGGCACACCTCACCTGGATGTGACTGACACATTCTGCATAAAAACAAAATGGTTTCACTTTCAATCAGATGTAACTGTCAGATGTAAATTTTTTCCTGCTCTGTAAATTGAACTTTAATGACATATTGAAGGCTCCTGTAGGGTCTACCAAGCTATTAACAGAGCAGAGGATAATACATTCTAAATCAAACAACATTTGTAATAAAAGAAGTATAAACATTAAATTACTCTTGACAAGAAGTGTTTTAGAAGCTTCAAGTCAAATGTAGGGAGGTGTGACCAAGGTTGTATAAATAATGTGACTTAATTCCTAAATGGCAGAGAATTGAGCAGTGATTCTGCGGGAGCATGATCTATACATCAAAACTGCTTCATTGAGCTAAAGTTGTTTTGATGACTATAGTGTTTCTTTAAGTACATCTTTGCTTTTGGCTGCTCTTGCCACTTAAACCTTAGGCTCTTACTGTTACATTGTATTTCACAGGCATGCAACACTATTTAGCTCTATTGAGACTTCAATGTCAAACTACCCTGACTATGTACCCACTCAAAGGTATTCAGAAAGGAAATTGCAAGTCACAACAAACAAAGAAGTTTGTTTAGGGAGATTGATTACATGCCCTTTTGATCCATACACAAACCTGGACCTGGAAACCTGTGCATTAGGGTGTGCACCCTAAAGCACAAACACACGCCGCATGTATATATATATATATATATATATATATATATACATACATACATACATACACACACATACATATACTGCTGTTTGTGTGTGTGTGTGTGTGTGTGTGTGCTGTTAGTGTGCTGTGTGAGGGTGCTGTGTGTGTGTGTGTGTGCTTTAGTGTGATGTGTGTGTGAGGGTGTTGGTAGTGTGCTATGTGGGTGAGGGTGCTGATAGTGTGCTGTGTGTGAGGGTGCAGGACGGAACGGAAGTAAGTCACTGGAAGCGGATGTACCACCATCTTGGATATATCGTCAGACATGCCTCACCAGTGTGAGCACACCACCATATTGGAATATCATTGTCAATTAACCTAAGGATAAGGACTATTCGCCATCTTGAAGTTGCCAATGATGGATATCTTAGTGGTGGCGAACTACATCCGGTCCGGACTTTATTTCGATATGAAATTACCTGAGCAATTGTCACACCTATATATATGTAAGACATACTGCAGCTGAGGAAGACAATATATGGTTGAAATGCGTTGTGCTTATTTTATTTGTTATTTTATGTACTGTTGTAATAAATTCCTTTTTTACACCAGCTTCATTTTGTTCCGGAGTCCCTTGGAAAGTTTCTACCACTGCAATCTTGGGAGGAACCACCATATCCAGCTATCTCTATAAGTGGATGAAATTCATCTATGGTTCAAAAACAACTTTTATGGCTCTGTAAATTGTGAGTGTTCCAATTTTATCTACCATTTTAACCTAGTTGTAACAGTTTACACTATGGTATGTCTTAAATTTATATTACATATGGAAGGCATTTAATTGCTTTTACTCAAAAAGGACCTATCTGAGAATATATACTGAAAAGGTAAAATATAATCTGATTTTGTGCTATCACCATTTCTATTTCTGGTTATATCTGTATGTATAGTGTATGCAGTGACTATACCGTGAGGTGGTTTTAGCTGCACTTGGTTATATTTTGAGATCTTAGCGCCTTTTATCCTTTTATCCCCCATTTTTACATTTTTGTATTCAGCCTTTACATATTGCCTGTGCTCACATTTGGTAAATAGGACATATGTGGATAGACTCTTTGAAACCGACAGATATAGATCATGTTGAATGAGGTTTATCATCTGAACTAGAGTTCCAGTCAATTTTATTTTGCCAGTTTGTGGCAAAAAAAAAAAACAACCTTTATCTTGTGGGGGCTTCAATTCTGCACCTACAGACTTTTTGTTATAACTTGGTGTTTTTTTCCAGCCTTATAAACCAAATGTTTATGGTTCAAATCCTCTTATGCAGTGGCTGCTATCTCTTGAGGCCCAGAGAGGAGGAACATAGGGAGATCTATACCTCTATTCTTACATCTATACTCACCAGCATGGCTACACAGTAGTTATTAAAGATTGTACATTAATATATTTCTGGCTCATTAGGTAAAGCTGGTGTAGGCATTTATGAAAAATCCCTTCTATGTAGATTAATAAAAATGGGACCCAAATAGTTACACCTCTGGTAAAGCTTTATTGTTTTTTTACATCTACTAAATCTTTATCTTTCCTGCAATTTAATTCAAATTAAATTTTAAACCTGTACTAACTTTCCTACGCTTTTTTTTTATTCAAGTATAATAGAATACATAAACTGCTCATAAAGCACAGTGGTATGTGTGTGAAAAACAGCATTTAAGTAAGAAGATACATTCTTTGATATCAATACTAGAACAATTAAGCCTGCATGCCAACGGGGTTACCCTGCATGACATAGCATTTCTACACCAGAAAACAACATGATTTGGGATTTGTGATTAATGTAATTTGCATTTGTGACATACACTGTGCATTTTGAAACTATGGTTTATTTGTCCTGTCATAGTTACTGCAATTTATGCAAAAGAAAATGTAATTTGTGGCTAAGTTTATATGTACGGTTAATACCAAGTACTTTTGGAGTCTTTATTTTTGTAATTCATGTTTTTTTTACAATTCATATTGACATAACAATGACTAATATGTTTTTATTTTGTATATGACATAAAATCACTCCATATATTCGGTAGCTCTGATGTTGATGCATCCTACGGTGCGACACATCACATGTTAATGGCCAAAACTTCCCTTTAACCTAAATCACGTCTTTTAAAAGAAATGCATCCAGCTGAGCAGCCATGACTTTACAGAATTGTAAAAAGCATTTTAATGGAAGAATGGAACACATAATAAATTTAATATGTCTTAAATGGTCTATATGTTCCACGGAAAAATGCTGTAAAAGAGGTTCCCTCATATGGCATGTACTTTTTTAACAAGGAATAATCAGTGCTTGTAGAAATGATGAAACTGGTTGCATGGGTTCACAAATTAAGCCCAAAAATCGAGGATATAAAATACTTTTTAGAGAAGTAAGTAAAAGGACAAGGGCTAAACTTGACATAATGAAAAATAAACTATACTAGCTTTGTGCTTCATCTTTTCATATCAAAATGGTGGATTACAACTCTTCAGAATGTTGATTCTTTCAGACATGTACCAGAGGGAGAAAAGAGGTCCAATCACCCCAAGTGACTGCCAAGGAAGTAAATTAATTAGCCTCTTCTCAAAGAAATGTAATTTAAAGGCCAAAAATGTTACATGCATAGAGTGTGAAAGTGACACAGTATACCTAACACTGTAAAATAATAGTATAAATAGAGGTAAGGGATAAGAAGATTTAATTCAAAAATGAAAATGGAATGACGATGGAAATAATTAAAAAATAGTGCCTGCCCCAAAATATTAGCAAACCAATGATTTTCCAACTAAGTGGCACTTTGACAAAAATGGATATCTATTATTTTACTCTAACATCTAATGAGATGAAACAAATAATCAAGGCAACATTGATTTTATTTGCAAACAATAAAAGTTACTCTGCCCTAATGACTAACTCCTCTATTTGGAATGTATTTTTATGTGCTCAACTTCTAGTTATTTATATACCTCCCAACATTTTACCTCTGCATCTACTGTAATAGCAGGGGCAGTTTTGCTTGTCAAATAGAATTATTTGAAACTTGGCAGACAGTTCCACACATCCCCAATGTTCTGCAGAGAAGAAGAGTATCACAAAGGAGTGGATTGATAGTGATAAGATTCTAAACAACTAAACATTGTTGGGGAGTTTGAGCTAAAGCTATCAACTCTGTAAAGATCCCTGATGATCAGAAATATACATTCTGGGAAAGAAAACTGGTTAAAGAAGGTAAACAGCTATTGAAATCAATATATTTTAGTGAAAAGGTGGCAGGTCCAACAAGTG
Source organism: Pelobates cultripes (assembly GCA_933207985.1). NCBI lineage: Eukaryota > Metazoa > Chordata > Amphibia > Anura > Pelobatidae > Pelobates > Pelobates cultripes. The sequence continues at coordinate 175,770,766 of OW240912.1, forward strand.
AAGGTCCAAGTGTCCAAAGAATACAATGCCTGATCTCAGACCAACATTACCCATATATTGTTACCTTCATTCTTGCTTTGTACAAACTATTACAATTATTACTTGCAACAAATAGATGTGATAAAAATGTTTGTAAATGCAATTTGAATATTTGCAGGTATATGTGGGTAGGGCCAGCCTTAGGCCATTAGGTGCCCTGTGGGAAACATCTTCAACCCATCCTTCTTTTGTCACACCCCCTCATCCATGTATATTCTGTGTATATAGAGGTTTTAATAAATAAAGGAACACTATATGATCAATAACACAAAGATGTGTTCCTGACCCTGTAGTGTTATAAAAACCATCTAGCCCTCCTGGTTCCCTTTGCCCTCCTAAATATAGTAAAATCTTACTTTTATTTCAGTCTGCTGCTGCTGGCTCTGCCCCTGATCTGCCTCTTTATCTGACATCATCAGAAGTGATGTTCACAGCCAATCACAGTGTTTTCCCATAGGGAAGCATTGGATTAGCTGAACTTATTGTCAAATGGGCAGATCGGAGGCAAAGCCAGCACAAGCCAAACACAACCCTGGCCAATTAAATCAATGCACTCATATGAAGAAAGTTCAGTGTCTCCATGCAGAGGGTGGAGACACTGAATGGTAGTGCTGCACAATGCACAATGTGCAGCACTGCCCCCAGAACGCACCTCTAGTAGTCATCTGAGGAGTGGCCACTGGAGGTATCCCTAGACTGTCATGTAAATACTGCCTTTTCTCTGAAAACACAGTGTTTACTGCAAAAAGTCTGAAGGGACTGACTATACTCACCAGAACAAATACAATAAGCTGTGTAAGATTATTCATATATTTTCATTCTTGCAGGAAGGGGGACATGTTACCTTGCAGAAAGGGGGACATGCTTATCTCTGCCATCTCGTGAGCTCAGGCTCAAACAGTATCAGAGATTTGTTGTATAATCCGCTGCATTGTTCTGATTGGTCAGAGCTTGGGAGACAATTAATCATAGTGCGCAGCCGACAGAGGTGCAGGCCAGAGGTGCAACACAGAGGGCAGACTAAGTAATATGTGCCACTGCATTGCTTTGGAGCTCTGGATTTTCCATATTTACCATGACCTCCTTTTTATAAAAACTCACAGTAATGCTCCACAGCAAAAAAAACAGCTCCACAGCAAAAAACAGCATCATAATATGTATCAGTTTATCCCAGAACTCCATAACAATAAACTTTACAGTAATGTGTAGTGCAGGAGTATGTGCAGATGCCCATGTGTGAATGTAGCTGTGTATTTCTGCAGTGTCACATGCACACAGTCCCAAAGTCAGACACAGTTAAATGCAAACAGATATACACACACTGTCAAATACGTCCATATGCACACGGTTATAGGCACATAGTTAAGACAGTAACACACACATTTACAGGCAGTCAGTCACATACACACAGATACAGGCAGTTACACACAGACAGACCGTCCCACAAAGTCACAGGCAGACAGTCACACACACACAGTCACAGGCAGACAGCCACATAAGCAGTTACAAGAGAGGCAAAAACATTGTGTCAACTTTCTTGTTTCAAATAAAGACTACCTTTTAGAAGAAACCTCAGGTGTGCCTGGATATTTAATTTTTTACAAATGACACGGTTACAGGCAGACAGTCACAAACAGTTATAGAGGGTCATGCACACAGTTAAAGGCAGTTACCTCTTTCCATTATGGGCACTGTCTGGGGGAGGAAGTGGAGGCACTGAAGTTTCTGGTGTCTAGTTGTTGGCGAAGCAAGGACTCTTTCCTGCTTCCCTCTCAGTGTGCAGTAGTATCCTGGCAGAGGATTCACGCTTCAATTACCTCTGCCCCTACCTCCCTTACTTGTGGCTGGCGTCACGGGCTGGTGGTATGAGAAGGAGAAAAACTACCACCACACAGCAGAGGCAAATGTAGACTAACCCATGCAACTCGCACCCCTAAGACTGGCCCTGTGTAGATGTACCCCGCAAATAAAGATTTGATATTACTTCCTCCCATCACTTTCACACAGGAGCAAGGATGGGGACTATCATTGAATTCAGGCAAGGGGTCCAAACAACAGGAGTTCTACAATATGGTCCAGTCGATGAGGGCCCAATTGCCCAGCTGTTCCAATTAATGAAGAACTGGCTGTCACACCAATGCCTGCACTGAAGCCAAGTATCTTATGCGCCAAACTTTTAAAACCTCAGATTCAAATTAGCTGTTGAAATCACATGCTCTCTGAAGTCCTTTATTATTTTTGCAATTACTAACCCACATTAATAATTTGCAAATTAGGATGTATTTCCTAAATGTCCACCTCCACTGTAAAATGAATAATGTCCTCAAGTGTTGAAGTTAGTTAAATTTACAATAAGTTGTTTAAATGTAAAATCATACTCTTCTGTGAATACTGTTTTAAACTGATTTATGTAGAGCTTTTTTTTCAATTGGCAGAGATGCAGTGCGCTCTTTGCTAATATTTCTGGATACCTATACTTTTCCACTTGATTGCTGACAGATACATTTTGTTGTTTTGTTTGGAATGTTAGAATATGTCATTTTATTTCTCTCCCAGGGCATTTATTTTTTTGTCTGTTTATTTCTGCTTCTTATTTTATAATCTTCTCTAGTAAATTGGCTGAAGTCAAAGCAAAGGGATTTATAATTTACAGAATCGTACTAAACGAGGTAATAAGACATCATTATAATTATCATTTATTTATAAAGCAACAAAATACTCCTGAACATAAAAATAACAAACTATAAAAGAAATGTTGCCGTACACATTAATAAAGGTAGCTTTGGGCTTTTAAAGTAAAGAAAACCAGCACATAGAGATTCATACAAAGAATTATCCTTTATTAATGCCTGGGCACATTACTTCACTAATTTTGTCTCCCACTGTTAAGAGGATTGGTGAGATTTTAAGGAAAGACAACAGTAGGAACCATAAACACCTGCTGCGCAAGGCCAAAAACCATCTAATGTTCAGAGATGTAAGGCATAAAGTCTTTCTTGGCTCTTTACAATATGTAATTTGGGATACCAAACTTTTGCTTTATTGCTGTCTTGGAATGAACATAATTGTTTGTTTTTTTGTGCGGGTAGGTACAAAATTTCCATAAAGAGACAACAGCATGTATCAACATATATCAACATATCAAAGAGTTTGACAGTGGCATGCGCACTTTTTAAACGCACTTTTTTTTTTTTTCTACGTAAGCAGGGTTCAACAGTTATTGCCCGTAGATCATTCAACATTTAGCGGTAGTTGTTTGGCATATCAGGGCTAAAACACAATTTATACGTTAAGGTAATGTAGTTGCATGAAAAGTGCTAGTGATGGCAGATTAGGTAACAATTCTGAGTTACATGCTGGCATATGTGCTATATTATGGGTTTCAACAAGTATCATCTCAGTAACATTAAGACATATTTATGCTTAAGTGTTATCATTAGTTGACTATATTGTGAGTCCACTGGGAATAAACATTAACGAAAGCAACATGAAGGGGACTAAAGTAGTGGAGCTGCTGCAGTGCGGATAGCTAAGTGCTAAGAGTATCGTGGGATCTGCCTCTCAGGGGATTGCTTCAGGCCACGTAGATGGGCTAACATTAACTGAGTGCATATAGCAATAGCCGAAAACATGCACGCAGGGTGCAAAGTGAGGCATGTCCACGATGAGGCATCGTATTAGGTGCTTCAGCCTATGCCCCGTGCAAAAATGGACTTTATGGGCCTCTTCGAGGGCACCCCGTGTCTGAGATGCAGCTCCAGCGGTAGGCAGTAGTATGGACCTCTGTTTTGCAACACGGTTTGCAGCTGTGACCGCAGAGGGTAGAGGTATGATGTGCTGATCCCAGGTTCTTGGTAAGGTGCGTGCATGTGGGTCTTGCTTGATACTCCAGCTCCTGTGTGTGTGTGCATAATTTTTTACTAAGATTTAGTTCTAGTAATAATAGCTGATTTTAATAGTCAATTTCTCCTTGTTAGAATTGACTTTTTCTAAATGTAGATAAATGGAAATTGTATTCTTTGTGTAATAACAAGTGGAGTGCAATGATGAGATGGCCTTATATTGGACAATTGGTGATTCACTTTCTGCAACCACATCTTTGAATGGTGGTCATAGAGAAAACAACAAATGTGTGCCCCTAGTGACATAAATCAATATTACATTTCCATGTTCTAAGTTGTAAAATGTTGCTAAAGCAATTTGCCTCATGTAAGAGACTGTCTCAAACTCCACTCTCTCCAGTAATGAAGCCAAATCTCTTCTGACCTTCTCGATCTGAGAAAGAATATAAATAAGATTCCTTTTAAGTGCCTGTCTCTTTAGATAATTACATAGGCTTCTGAATTATAAACTTGGCTAACTTCAAGCACCCAGGTCTTATGATGACCTCTGAAAAATGATGCGTGCATGGAATTTCTTAAGTCTTACTCAAAGTAGTTCTTATTTTACTTTGTATGTTTTATGTTTTCTAAAGATTCTGTTCTGTTTATCCCAAATTCTATGCTAAGCTGTAATGCAAAACTTCTATAATATAAATAAATATGGATTAATGGCACCCAGACCACTTCAGTTTATTGAAATGGTCTGGGTGCAGTTTCCCTATTGCACTTAGTGTTTATTGTAGCTCTAAGTCTGCCTCCAGTGGTTATCTCCCAGACAGCCACTGGAGGTGCTTCCTGCATCCTAATGGAGCTTTGGTATGTTAAATAATGCTGGTTGTCTTTACGCTCTAAATGAGGACATCCAACGTCAGATTTTTCCCCATAGGAATGCATTGATTCAATGCTTTCCTATGGGAAGGTCTAATGTGTGCGCTGCATTTGCAGTGCATGCATGCGCATTAGCGCCTGCTCATTGCAGGATGTTAGAGAAGGAGGAGCCACAACCCAGCACGAAGGACATCTGCACTGGGATAAGGTAAGTAGATAAAGGATATATAACCCTTCTTTCGCTGGGGGGATGCCCACATGGACCTGATGGTAGACTGATTTGCAATTTCACAGACCAATAACAATAAGGTTACAAGGCACAACACTCCCACACACTGCACACAATCCCTCCCCTCTGCCTGTGAGATACTTGGATCAATAACTGTACTAATTCTAATCCAATTATCTCCAAGCACAATAAAAACATACTTTTTACAAACACCCCAAAAGTGCCCTAAAAATACATAAAACCCCACACATGTTACATCCCCTGATAGCCCTGATCTGGGTGACCAACATATCCAAAAATCACCCAGATCAGTTCCGAGGTACAGGAATTTCCTGGAAGTCTTATTTTTGACCGACGGGTCACGTGGGCCTGTGCCCAAAACAGTTCCAGGGAATCAGGGCTAACGGTTGGTCTCTCTGTCTGGAGTACAAAAGTACATATCTCACATGAACAGAACCTTTTCAAGTGCCTTGGGCAAGTATATTGCAGGGCCCATAGTCCTGAGGCAAGAGGCTTGCCAGCAGGCCACTCCAAGAACCTGTGCCGAAGTTCAGTTTGTCACATTAGGGTCATCTCACGAGTGTCGGAACATCTGCAAAGATACCAGAAGGTTATATTACTGAGGGAAGAAACAGAACAAACAAGTACTATGGCAGGCAGCAGGTCTGCTGGTGCTGTATCTTAATCTGAACATTTGTCATAACCTACCACCAGTGCTATAGTCTTTACTTTTAACACAAGCCTTAAAGGGCACCAACACAATGTTAATCCATTTGATAGATGTTGACCTCATTAATATACTATAATTTTTTGCAAGCACAAATCTTTATAGTTTTTGCACATTTTTTCTTTTTTTTTGCAGAATGCTGCTTAGCCACTATCCTTCAAATCAGAAAGACTTCCTGGCCAAATACATGCACACAGTCTCAACCCCAACAATACAACCTGGCTGCAGACAGTCAGCTAAACTATAAATAGGTAATGATATGCTTACTAAATATCTCAATGGGTGTTCCTTGGCATTAGAATATTTGTCTAGAGGGAGGCTTATGGTGCAGCATTCTAAATATATATACAGTGTACATATACATATATGTATTATGTTTTTAATTTATTTTTGGGGGCAAAAATAATAAAGATTTCAGCATGCAAAAAAGCAGCATATTATTGAGGCTAAAATCTTTTACATGTATTAAAGGACCACTATAGTGCCAGGAAAACATACTCGTTTTCCTGGCACTATAGTGCCCTGAGGGTGCCCCCACCCTCCGGGACCCCCTCCCGCCCGGCTCTGGGGAGAGGAAAGGGGTTAAACTTACCTTTTTCCAGCGCCGGGCGGGGAGTTCTCCTCCTCCTCTCCGCCTCCGATCCTCCCATTCGGCTGAATGCGCACGCGCGGCAACAGCTGCGCGCGCATTCAGCCGGTCTCATAGGAAAGCATTCATAATGCTTTCCTATGGACGCTTGCGTGTTCTCACTGTGATTTTCACAGTGAGAATCACGCAAGCGCCTCTAGCGGCTGTCAATGAGACAGCCGCTAGAGGATTTGGAGGAAGGATTAACCCATTTATAAACATAGCAGTTTCTCTGAAACTGCTATGTTTATAAAAAAAAATGGGTTAATCCTAGAGGGACCTGGCGCCCAGACCACTTCATTAAGCTGAAGTGGTCTGGGTGCCTAGAGTGGTCCTTTAAAGTTGTATTGATGCCCGGAGTGTCGCTTTAAATACGTTCCAAATCTAAATAATGCACAAATAATGAGGGAGGACTCCACTTAGCAAGCATGTAGTGAAACCTTAACCCTTACACCATTAAAATGAAGTAAAATCAAAACAACCTCACTGAAACACAAACAAAAAGTAATTTTACAGAAATATGTAAATATGTAGTATAATAGTTTTACCCCACTGAATCCATACACACTGAGCTTAGACATTTTGCATACATTGTAACATTTTATCAAGGTATATTTCATTTATTGGTATAAATGTACCCACAAATGAAACCGTATAAAAAAAAAGTCTAGGCATTCATACTAATGCCCATTTACATTTAAAGTAAAATCCCATCTTTTATTGATCCCAAAGTTTCTTCTAGTAGAAAGGAAGATGATACAAAACACTTGCAGATAAGACCACCCTATCTCCCCTTAAGGGATGATAAACCCTCTAAATAACCCGAAAGATCAGTTTATTAGAATTAAGCTTGTGTGTTCTAAAATGTCTCACAACTAGTGGCTTTGTGTAATAGTAAAAAAATTAATCTGATATGCTCTTAAATTCTATTTTTAAAGGCTCCTACCAACCTACCAACACATTGAAGCTGGCAAACCTTACAAGTAATCAAATACATAACATAACTACTATGACAGTTAACACTTATTATATAACAGTGCCTATAACAGTGTATTTAACAGTGTATTTAAAGGGAAAATAACAGTGTATTTAAAGGGAAAATACACCACAGTATAGCTACAACACATACAACTAAGTCTAGCACATTTATGGTTTCCATCACTATATAACCAATTATGTGTTTTTTTTACCAGAGGACACAGAACAAGTAGGGGGCAAAATAGTCACCAAAGTTAAAGCTCTTTGACCTCCATCTTTCCTCCACTAGATGTTCTAAGTGAGGACCTGTAGATAAGATGGGAAGGCATAATCTGCTAGCGCCGACAGCAGGCAAATAGTAAAATTATCACTTGCTTGGATTGCATTCTGTCCCAATTTAGTTTTAATCAGTGCTTTGTGAATATTCAGATTCCTATACTTTGTACAAGTTTGGATGCGAAAAGCATTAATTTTAATCCAGACACTAAATTTAACCAGCCAATTGGTGCAGATTTGGTCAGGCTGGCCAAATTGCAACTGGAATAAGCTTTAGTAAATCCACTAACTTGAAAAGATTCCTGCTCTCCATTTTGTTTAATACAGGATAGCAAAAGGAAAATATTACATTCAATCTTATAAAGCATATTAAAACATATTATATTACGTTCCCTCACTTCCTTATTTTATTCCAGATAAATAATACTAAAATTTTGGCATTTCAAAACGGGGTTGAAAAAGAGTAACCATTAGGGCAGGCAATATTGTAACCATTATTTCATGTTAGTACAGTCACAACAGCTACTTCCCGCTGTTCTGGCTGCCGAAATGGGCTTCCCAAATTATTTTCAATACCGAAATTCAGCCATGCTGAACTAAACTCTGCCATTATGAAAACAGAATCACTAAGTGCTTCAGAAGAACATATATTTTTCACAATGCACAAGTCTAGTATGTACTAAACTTAACAATGTAACATCGCAAACCCTAACCTAAGCAAACTATTTTATTATTGGGTGTCGGAAAAAATGAAACGCCATGTTGCCATTTAAAAGTAAAACTTAAATGTGTTACTTTGACACACATAATTTCTCAATTTACAAGTGTACAAAGTCTCTGTTCTTAAACTAACAGTTATTAATCTACTATCAACATATAAATAGTAACTTTAATCTTAATTTTCTGCCCTGACGTCACGTATATAAAACCATATATCATATGTTGTATCATATGTTGTTTTGGCTCTTATCATAGTCAATAGGACCTTCTACATATGATTTTCTAAAAGTCAATTGGTATGTCTGGAGTTGTTAATGATAGTGGCGACTTTGAATGAGTGAAGAAGACTGAAAATTGTAATGTATTGCGCACATGAACGAGTACACAAATAGTGATTTAGTACTATTCCTGCCCTGGGAAATACCAGACTGGGGTGTTCTATTCAATCATTATTTTGTGAGTCTAGAAAAGTGATGGCTCTACAGATGTTTGTGAATTACATTTTCATTAGATGATGCTGAACATCATAGGAAATTTAGTTCTGTGCTAATGACAGACATCACTGATCTAGAACATTGACTATGTTTAATAAACTATTTTGAGCTACTAAGTGTTAATGAATTAGTTTAGCTTGTTTATCACTCATGCCAAGTATACCTGGGTAGTAATAAATGGACCAGTCAGTGTGAGGTTAATGGCCACCTTGAACACTAAAGTGAATCATAGTAGTAGTTTTAGTTCTTTGTGCATGAAAACAGGTCTTCTGACTTGTCTGGGAGGTGTGGTAAAACTCTGCAATGTTTCGTACCTGCAGTGTAGGAGATTTCATTACTCCCATACAGGACATTGTTTTTAGTCCATAGCAACATTGATAGTGCTGCAGTGTGTCTTGGATTTCTAAAAGTTCATAAACAATAATGTTATTAGTCTGTGGATTCAAAACCTATTCACAGAGTTCATATGCATAATATTAGTACCATATTCAGAGTTTGAGTTAAGAAGAAAGCATTTTCACACAATTCCAAATAATGTTTAATGTTCATAGGACATTTATAAAAACATATTGCCCTCTACTGGAGATATGTAGATATCACAAAGCAATGCTCTCCAGCTTGTTCTGTAGTTAGATTTTAAAAAAACATTGCAATAATTAGAAAAATAATGTAAAATAATCCACTAGATTGTGATATACTGGTAGAATGTTCTGCAAAAAAACATATTTATGTGCATAAAATATAGTTTTTATATGTTTCAGCAGGGTAGTGTAAATGATTGCCTGAAGGATATCATGAAAAAGTAATGCTCTGTCCTGTAACATATATAAATGAGGTTCTGACGAAAGACACAGAGGAGCAGTGCATTAAAGATTTGTGTTCACTTGTTAATATAAATAAAAATGCTCTTCTCTAGAATGCAAGATGATAGCAGTGGCCTAACAGAGGTTGTAAAGTGCAGAACTGTAACTGAGCCCCTGATATGAAGGCGTGCTACTATGCCTTGAGTTCCTTAGTTGTTATTTTCTCTTTAATTCCAGATCCTATCTACTGTAACCTAGTCAACAGGAAGTATCCCCTACGGCGCTAGGCAGGCTGTTAATTTGGAGTTCGGCCTTTATTCTTTATGTAGGGGTGGAGGTTCTGGGGCCGTGTCTAACCTCTGGTCCCAGGCAACCACCTGAGGTCGCCTTATGGTTAATGCTGCTCTGTTAGTCAAGCTTTGTAAGGGAGAAAGTTCTACCTCACCACTAGACCCCATCATCAATCCTCCCAATCTTGTGCCCTCAATAGATAAAGCATATTACGTAGCAAATGCCTCTGACTGTGGCTCTATATATACTCAACCACAACTATAGTAATCATAATGTTGGTTGAAGTGCTCTGGATAACAATAGAAAGTATAGATCATGAGACTATCTATCTAAATTTTAGAGGATATAGGCTTTGAATAAATAATGTTGGGATTATATTTCAAATTATTTAATATTATATATATATATATTGAACATAATTATAAACACAACACTTTTTTTGCCCCCATTTTTCATGAGCTGAACTCAAAGATCTAATACTTTTTCTATGTACACAAAAGGCCTATTTCTCTCAAATATTGTTCACAAATCTGTGTAAATCTGTGTTAGTGAGCACTTCTCCTTTGCCGAGACAATCCATCCACCTCACAGTTGTTATGGGTAGAGAGGAGAGGACATAATATAGAGGTCGGGATATGTTAAGACATATCCAATCCATCCCTCTTAAGATAGTATTTTTGCTTTGTGCTCAAACCCAAGGTATCTCTGTCACCTAGCAACACCCCTGTTTGGCAACACCACCAAAAATATCAGTGCATGTTGTGTCAATGATTTGCCATATGCTAGCATGTTGTTAGGTTTCCAGAATAATCTGCTACATGGCCCAAATGCAAAAGTCAGAAGAGAGCTAGAAATTCTTAATGCAGTCCTTTTTAATTGGTGACCGATTCACTTTGAATACAAAAACACAATACTGAGTGTACCGCATTACAAAATTGAACTTGTTTGAGGCCCAAATACTTTATAGAAATACTAACAAACAGGCACAGAAAATGTGCATCAGTACTTTAAACCAATTTTTTTTTACATTAATAGTTTTGTAGACTTATTACTAGCAAATGTATAAATCAAAAGTTTTAAATCCTTGTGAGCAACTATTTTGCTTGATGTGCAATCACACAATGCAATGTGGACAGTCTAAATAAGTATCGACAGCATACCAATATAAGGTAAAAAATTGTTTGAGAAATATTTGCATTTGCCAGCGATACAGTGAACAAATGTATAGATTGTTTTCTTTTGAGTATATCACTGCACTTTTTGCATGTTTGTTGTAATAAAAATCCAAAAGAATGCCGTTATCACAGTGAAAAATAATAATAAAAGATTGTTAATCACATATTCTGGACACATTTAATTATTTATATATTAATAGTTTCAGATCAAGAAAGGGTGCAATGCCTATGAATACGTACAAGACAGCAGGGTATTGGATGCCGTACATGAAAATCTTTAAGGAAAGTGTCAATATAATCATAGTGCTCTCATGTTTGTAATCGATGTCAAATCATTAATACTTTGCACTATTTCAACAGCACAATAGTGTAATTTAACATTTCCATAGCGTACATATTATCGAAATGTATTGAGAAAATCCATGGAGACATACTGCTCCCTAGTGTACAATATTACTAACTGCAGCCAACAATAACCTTTTTAGTTGCAAGCAATCTCACCTGAATTAAATAAATATGTAGTTTGAAAAGAAACTGTAGTGAAGTCAACGATAGATAAAATGGTTTGCCTATTTGAAACATCATTTTTTTTCAAGTATCTTGTTGCCATCGTAGCCTAGTTTTTATGCTGGTATTAACAGATAATTAATCATTCATATATGTTCTGATAGTGAGCATGATATATTCTATAATAAAGTATAGGACATTACATGAACATTTAGAATTTGTATACAATTTTATATGTTTGTTTTGTTTGCTTTTGTTCCTGTCACCTAAAAGTTTAGGGAAGAAGGTGACATGAAAGTCAGGTTCTGTGGAACTGGGTATGTACAATTTGGAGGTTATTGTCAAAGTCATCTGTTAAACTGAAATTTAAACAAGCTGATAACTAGTCAGTCCCAAATTGACTCTTTTATATATATAAAATTAAAAAAAAATGATTTTCTCATCCATCCTGGGTGGTATATTTATTCCTCATTCTCGGGTCCTCTACCAAAGGCCTGGGCGTTTGAGGGTTCTGCGCAGTATCTTAGCTGTTCCTAGAACTGCACTCTTCTTGACAGCGATCTCATGTTCCACCTGAAATCTGTTGACTGCCAACTTGGCAGTCACAGCCGTGAGTGCTCCCATCACAACTGGGACTATCAACTGGCAATATCAAACTTTGTCTTACAGGGTTATTATGAGGAAGGGCTCTCCGATGGGACTTTAATTAATGTTTCTCACTACCTCTGTGCCACTGTGGATCTTGCTCTCATTGGAAGACTTTGGAGGGTTGCCTGGTTGCTGCTCAGCTACCTGAATCACTTAGATTGTTTGTTTTGTAGGGCAACGATATGAAGTGTGCAATTTTTGAAGACCTGCTTCCATCCAATGCTCATACTACCATTCTCATGGTTGTCAACAGGTTTTAGAAAATGGCATATTTTAAAGTGAGAATTCAAAGTAAATTTAAAATTTTAGGCCAAAGCAGCTAAACTTGAAGCATTTGCTGACTTAGATAATTTTTCCAATTCAGGCTATTTTGGCTTTAAATTTGAATTCCCTTTGAATGCTCACTTTAGTAGACCTCCTTTCTCTCATGTCCACACTCAAGCTTTGACATTGAAAAGTCGCAATCAGACATGCAGTCGCTATACTGCTACAATTAGGTCTTGGATTTTACAGTACATATATCTCAAAATGAGCAAACGTGTGGACTAGTAACATATTATGAATCATCTTGTTTGATTGTAGGTGTAATACATATGTTCTATTAGCAGACAGAAAAATGTAACCAAGGGAGAAAAATGGACAAGTTTTAAACTTATAAATACAAGGTTACTCTTGTTATAGGTTGCAAGTATCCAGCTGTAATAAAAAGAAGGGTTACAAAATGTTATTGGGTTACAATCACCTTTGCCAGATATAATTTGTACAGCGTTGAACATCCAATTAGAGAACACCCATGTATTCAATAGCAATTGCCTTAGTGATAGTTCTGCACCAACAGTCCAGTGGTGGACTAGATAGACTGTCAGAGAATTCATCAATACAACGCAATGTTCTCAAGTGATTGTGATGCTCTTGACTATTCATTGTGTCTTAATGGTGCGTGTCAACATCATATGCAAAATATAAAAATCTGTACCTTGTCCTTTGGCTAGATCCTGTCTTGAGTTAGCAGGATGTTAGTCTTTCTGCTTGAAAGAATTGTCGAGAGAGCGTTTTAATTGGTCTGTATGTTTGTAACATAAAAAAAAAACAGAGATGTGTGGGTGTCCAGCTAAAAATAAATACAATAATGACATTTCAACAATGTTAAGCATTATTTTATGCAAAATAATATTGCTACTTCCACCAACAGGAATAAAGTCTTGTTTATTTGAATTAATATATGATAAACTAAGTTGTCCATGATTTTAATCTGACTGCTTTTTGATGTTCTAAATATATTTTTACTCAGCTTTGCATTCTAATAATAAAAATGATGAAAAGCTTGATTTCTCTTTTGGGGGTATTGAAAATGTTGAACTTGATGGACTCTGATCTGTAACTGTTACTATTCAAGTCAGAGTGGTCCTTGTCACATCCCTATGAAATAGTACATAGAATCTAGATGAAAGGAATCCATCAACCTTTGAAGATAATTATGCCTTTGTTCAGGCCTTCTGCATGATGGAATTTAATACAATGCAACTATAATTTTATTTATTAAATAAATAAGTTAATAAATTAGCTACTTATCTATAAATGTATCTCTCTTGCCGAATTTCCTTATTTTCTGAACTTTTCAATTCTGACATGTAAGATTAAAGGGACACTAAAGTCACCATGACCACTTCATCTCAATGAATAGTAGTCGATACTGTGGTCTGTAGTAGAGGTGCAGGACCACTAAGGGGGGGAGGGGTAAGAGGGGAAGGACCACCAAATGGGGTGGGGGAAGGGGGGGAAGGACCACTAAGGAGGGAGGACCACTAAGGAGAGGGGAGGAGCGTAAGGATCACTAAGGGGGGGAAGAGAGTTAGGATCACTCAGGGGGGGAGAGGACCAGTAAGGGGGGGGGGGAGGAGAAGAAGGTCCACTAAAGGGTTTGGGAGAGGGAGGACCACTAAGAGGGGGAGGTGAAGGACCACTAAGGGGTTTGGGAGAGGGAGGGGGGAGGGAGGACCACTAAGAGGTGGGAGTACGGACAGAAGATAGACGTAAGTCTTCAGCAGATCGTAAGGGCCTAGACGGGACATACTTGTGTATAAGTGAGGATAGATAGGTGGGAGCAGCATTATGTAGAGATTTGAAGGCAAGAACCAGAATTTTAAATTGAGCTCTATATTTTATAGGAAGCCAATGTAGGGACTGACAGAAGGGTGAGGCATGGGAGGTGCGGGCGGACAGGAAGATGAGCCTCGCCGCCGCTTTCATTATGGACTGTAACGGCGCAAGTTGGGAGCACGTAAGACCATTGAGAAGCGGATTTCAGTAGTCAAGGCGAAAAAGGACAGTGGAATGGACCAACACCTTTTGGCGTTAAGTAGGGGCGAATGCGCGCAATGTTTTTGAGATGAAAATTACAGGATTTGGCAATAGATTGAACATGAGGCTTGAAGGAGAGGTCGGAGTCAAAGAGAACACCTAGGCAGCTAGCCTGCGTGGTGGAGCTGATGGTAGCACCGTTAACTTGGAGGGAGACATCTGGTGGTAAGTAGGCAATCCAATATATTATTATTGGCACTAATTTCTAATTTACCTCACATTAAATGGACACTATAGTCACCAGAAGCACTACAGCTTAATGTAGTGGTTCTGGTGTCTATAGCCTGTATCTGTAGGCTTTTTAATGTAAACACACTGCCTTTTCAGATAAAAGACACTTTGTGCAGAACTGGCGTTGGCCCATTTGGCAGAGCATTTGGGTGGGGCATTGTGATGTCACATGGTGGGCAGGACAAATGGGGGGGGGGGTGGTAAAAATCCTTTCACCGGCCCTGCTTCTACTGCGATGACCAGGTTTGACTTGGTAATGTAACACTCAAATGTCATCAACTGCTGCTCATAGGGAAGCAGTTGCTAAAGCATTGCTTAGCTGATGTTATACAGTGTGCTGTTATGTCATCATTACAAAATATATTAACAAGAAAGATGAAAGAACACGCATAATAAAAATAAAAAGTGCCTACTTTTACACAGATTCGGGCATTCAAATATATATGGGAATGCTTATTTAATTATAACATTTGACATGCTACTAAATAGTGTGCTTGGAGTATCTCTTTAATGCAATACATTATACTAAACTAGCATTTATGGCAATATTAAAGGACCACTATAGTGCCAGGAAAACAAAATCGTTTTCCTGGCACTATAGGGTCTTTAGGTACCCCCACCCTCAGGCTCCCCCTCCCGCCGGGCTCTAGGGGGAGGAAGGGGTTAATCACTTACCTTTCTCCAGCACGGGGATCCCTCAGCGCTGGGGAACTCTTCTTCCTCTTTTGACGTCAGCGCTAAATCATTTCTCAATGCTTTACTATGGACGTCATGTGGTTTTTACAGTGAGAAGTGCGGAAGTGCCTCTAGCGGCTGTCAATGAGACAGCCACTAGAGGCTGGATTAACCCTATTGTAAACATAGGTGTTTCTCTGAAACTGCTATGTTTACACCTGCAGGGTTAACCCTAGATGGACCTTGCACCCAGACCACTTCAATGAGCTGAAGTGGTCTGGGTGCCTATAGTGGTCCTTTAATTTGTGCTTTCCCAAATGATAACCTGTTCATCACACACAATATATACAGTATGCAACAGACTTTATTGGAGGTTTAATGATAGATTTCGTAATCCAGTTTCTAAAAGAGGGGTCCCAAACTATTGACCTGTGGGCATTTCCAACCTGACTAAGAGGACTCTTTACAAGACACAGGGGATCTGGCGTAAAAGTACACTGCGTCATGTGTGAAGGAAGTACACTGCATCATGTGTGATATAATATTCTCACAATTCTTCAATACACTTTGAGCTAGGTCCTCTGTGGAGATTGCTGCCAGAATATAGAGCCCTTCCTCGCAGGTGGCCATAGCCACAACAGGGTAACACAAAATTATAATTCAGCGCTTAAGTAAAATGATTACAGTCCAATGGCAGCTCAAACCACGTATGGAGTCTCTCTCTTCAAATCGAAAGCTAGGTAGAAAACAGGGGGTAGGTGCAGCACCTAAATAGTCCTCATTAGGGTATATGAAATGACCAGAAAGGAAAAAACGGAGGAACACAATAGTGTAGTATTTAAAACTGTAGATTGTATAAATTAGATTTTTTAAAATGCGCACTTACATTTTTTGGAGCTTTAATACAGCTCCAATGTATGTGCCTGGGAGGAAAAACCCCTGCATAAGCATAAAGTGTGAGGTAGATTCTTCCTATTGTCATAGTTGTAGGAGGTATGCTCAAGAAATAAAAAATATAAAAATCAGATATGGTGTAGTATGTTGAGCTGTGGAGCAGCGTTAGGTATAAATGTAAAATGTGCACTCACATGTAGTGGAGCCATAGGTATGGCTCTAAGAACAGTGTGTGAAGTGGTTTGATCCCCACTCAAGGATATATGTGTAGATAGTTGTTCTCTGTAGGTATATATAGGAAGAGACAAAAAAAACCACAATAGTGTACATCGTAATATGTAGTGGCATCTGTGGCCCCCTATGTGATAAGACAACGTTGCCAGTAACCTTAGAGTTTCTGAGCCCTGTTATTGTCAGGGGGCTGGTCGGGAAGGGGTGCTTACCAGTGCAGCAACCTTTATAAGATGGAACCCAGAATGCAAAGAAGCCAACATACCCACAAATCAAGGCAAAAGTGTGTTGATATTTACAAGAAAGACAGTAAAATAAAATACAAACACAGATAACTGAATGTAAGAGAAGGGCCTCTGGATACAGGGAAGCAAGGCCCTCTGGATACAGGGAAGCAGCCAGCTCAGTAACACAGGGAGGCAAGCAGCACAGGAATTTAGGATAGGCAGCTAGCTCAAAAATACAGAACAAAAGGACCAACCAAGATTATTAACATTAATGAACTGGCAAACAAGAAGGGGTGAGGCTCAACTAAATAGGGAGAAGTTAATTACAAAGTAGGGCCAGCTGTGAACAGAGAGAGATCTCAGTCTAGGTGCACCAGCCTGCAATATTACTACAGCCAGGTAGTGGCACTGTGAGGTACTGCACCAGACTAAAAGTAAACCAAACCGTGACCGCAATAATTTTTGAATTCACTTTTCTACTTCTTAATGTTGTATTTTTTGTTTGCTTTTGTTATTAATTAAATATTTTGTTATGAATATTCCATTACATTAAAATATATTCAAAACATATGTTCTTTAATTGACATAGGGTAGCCATTTTATAAGATGTTATCCACAGTTACCTATGTTTAAATTGTATTTTTCCAGTCTGACAGATTAGTGGAAGTTACACTCCTGGTGCTATTTCTGGGTGCTGTCCATAATTTAGCATCTCTGAGAGAAATGCTCGTTAAAAGTGACATTTTATAAAATAAATCAAAGTGGTGCAAAATAATCCATTCCTTTTTTTCTTTGGGTGAATTATAAATTATGATTATTTATAACTTTTTTTTTGTTTTGAATAGAACATTCCATTTATTATTATTGATTTTTTTATTTTCATAAAAAAATATTGCATTTCGGGCTTTCTATTGTTTTTATATAACAAAGCAACATTTTTCATCAGGGCCTCTGGATTTGTTTGCTAGCTCATAAAAATGTCACAATATGCATTTGAAAATGTGATCTACACAGTTAGATTATGCAATTATATACATTTACCTACATTATTTCCATACATAAAGTTCAAGATCTATCATACTGATTATACAAATGACACAACTCCTACCTACTACCATGGTTTAGATAGTCTATGACAACTGAGTTGCTCTTTATGTTGTATCTACCTATCACAGTTTTTCACAAACCAGTCCTTATGGCCAACCAACAATCAAGGTTTTATGTATTGTCCTGTATTATTATAATTGAGATAGTTTCATGAAGACTGGTTTGGGAACCACAATTCACGTTGACCGTTCACCTTCTATCCAGACAAAGGTCCCCATTATCATTAAAAAATTATATGAGTCAAAAATATTGATTACTCGAACATAAAACAGAACAAGTTATTACCAGTATATATATTTTTTAAAGTACTCATTTTGAGAATGCTCTAATTCTTTTATCCAAGAGCTTAGTACATTTTTGTTGCCGTCAACTATAGACTGGACTCTGCTTGAATTATATATGACAATGATACTATTCATCCTCTTCCTCTATTCACTCCTTCAGTCGAGAATCATACCTTTAACTTAAAAAAAAGAATAAAAAAAGCTTCCACTTCCAACCTTTACAGCACAATGCCCATAGGGATCTTTGTTGCTTGAAAATGCTGACAAATTTTGATTGTTGCACTATTCATCTAGTGAATTCCTGCAAGCCACATTCTAATTACATTTATAAAATTATATATTGATTTTTGTTTTTTTCAGAAAAAGTTTGGATTTTCAATAAGATCTTTCCTAAGGGAAAATGAAAGTTGTAAGTGCAGAATACAATTAATATTAACGTGTCATTTTCTAATATACTTAAATAAAATCACTAATCTGGCAAAGGACAGAACTAATTCTAGATGCAATGCTCCGTTGAGAATTCTAATGTAACTGTAATATCCTTAATTTTGCATGTATTATATTAATATTGCTCATTCTCAATGGAAACCTGAGCAATATGTCCCTTTATGAACTAGCATCTAATAGTATTCATGAATATTATATCTATAGAAGTTTGAGTGTATATAATTTAAAATATGTAGATTTAACAACTTGCTGGAGAAATGATTTTTTTGTATTGTGTTAGTTGAGCTCTTCCTGAATGTAACATTTACATTGGTTGATATCTTCACAGGTCTAGATTGTACCTTGACATTGTCCAAGGATTGGAGTGCATGCCCTGCTCCTGTCCTCTTTGTTCCATACTTATAGCTATGTTAAAAAGAAAAAAATATCCATAGAACATAGATACAAGAATTGATTCTTATTCCACACCTCACGGGCCAATCATCTGTAGCTTCGAGGCCTGGCCAAGTTGGCCATTCTGTGCATACGTGGAAAATAAATGGGCAGCCACCAAGCACAATAGCACCAAACAGCATAAAACATTCAAAATAAAGTAAGTAAAACATTCAATTCTACTGAAAAAGATAAAAGTACAAATAACTGATATTAGCAGCCATATTGTAGTAGGACAAACAACCAACTGCAAAATACTACATTGTGCTGACATGTTAGCTCCTCTCCGGGTGCTTTTTCATTAGCAATGCCACTCAAGGATACAAAAAAGTAAGGGAAAAAATATATCAAGTATCTTCATCAGGCATACATAGAATCGTTTAAAGCAGTACTTTCACCCTCCTTCAAAAATGAGTATTTCTTAAAGAAAGAATATTTATGAAAAACTCACATCGACAGTGTTGGATAGGGACTACTTTGTCTCAATATTTTTCTACACTTGGCCAAGCTTGACACTAGGTGGAACTACATAATACAGATAAAGGAACAGTGCACACATAAAAATAAAAAAATAATAATATTTCAACTGACTATTTAAATACACTTAAGCTTATTTAATTCTAGCATTTTTTAATTTGTCTCCCACGTTGGGATTAGTGTAGGACCCACCGATATTGGGTTACTGTGTAGTAGTAGAGGGCATAGCACAATATGGCTATATGGTGGAACTAAATCCCCATATCTGTTTGCTGAGATAGGTGATTTTAACTAGCCTGATAAGATGTGTAATTTTATGTGCGCGCTGTTCCTTAAACGGTATTATGTATTGATTTTGGTCACTACGGCAGCACCATTCCTGCTGAATATGTGTTCCAGATCTGCCCCCAATTCCCATTTTGGCTTTACTAGGTGGAGTTTCAGTCGTCAAGCCTTGTCATATCCCCCAGCCGTCACAGGTGATGGCTGTAAGGAAATTAGCTCTTTCTATGGAGGGTCCCATGGTCTTGAGAATGCTATATTAAAAAAGACATAACTATTAAGTGTGAGAAGACCGTGCTTAACATAGCCTCCCTTCATGCTGTCTCTTTCACCTTGCATCCCCAATTCACACGTTCACTTTCTTAACCCTGTCACACTCACCATCCTGCAGTCACTCATCACCGTACACCCTGTCACACACTCTGTTACACTCAGACCTTCACACTCATCACCTATCTCTGTCATACTCACCCCTTAGCTCTTTCACACTCATCATGCCACATTCAACCACCCTCCCAGACACCCTGTCACACCCCCCTTTCACCCTGTCACATTCACCCCCTAACCCTGCCACACTCAAATCCCTTACTTAACCCCGTCACCCTTCCACAGTAACCCACCTAATCACCCTATAACATTCACCCCTTAAAAATAGTGTCATAGATTATTACCTCCCATATATGAAACACAACCTCACCATAAACACAACACACAAAGCCCACGCCTAGCTTCACTTACACACAAAACAATCTATTTAATAGCTGCAGTGCCTGCCAGGAAAACCAGTCGGTGGGTGCGTGCTGAGCTCTCATGCACTTGAATGGAAAAATAAAGGGCACTCAACTGAGTCTCTGCCCCAGGTGAAAAAATGTCTAGCTTGGCCACTGGATACACTCTTGCATGTGTGAGAGCTCTTGGCATGTGAAGTGACAGGAGCTGAATAAGAGCGGATGGAAGAGGATGCCATCGCCAACATGAAGGACAGGTTCTGGTAAGTAAATCTAACCTTTGTCTGCACCCCCAGCTACAAGACCTCAAGCAGCAATGTTACTGTTGGGGGTCTTTGCAAAAAAACCCAGACAGTGACAGATTCTCTTTAAGGAAATCAAAGGCCATTGTCATCAATATAGGAAAAGGCTGTTATCATATATGGTGTTGTTCATTCATCTTCAAATTCATCTCAGTAAACGCAAGTCTACATAAAATCATTTAGTCAACAAGCTCTATAATGTTATACACTATATGTGATATGCTAACATAATTAAATGGCTGATAGTCATTTCCAGAATTATCCCTTGAGCTGCTTACTCTTCTTTTTCTGTTACAACAAGGAACAGGGTGATGCAGTTTTCTCATACAGAGAATAACCTCCAAGAAAACATAAAATCTTCCAAAAGCCTGCAATCTCTCTATCAAATCAAGCAAACCAAATCTGTAACAAATAATAGCCATTATCTATGGTTGTTTTATGAATGTTAAATGTGCAACCTTTTAACAAGGTGTATGTGTGTGTGTCTGTGTGTGTGTTTGTGTGTGTGTGTGTGTGAGTCATAAGAAATAGTTACAACCAAGAGAAACGAGTGGTAGTAAAACACCTACTAAATAAATAGGATAACAATAATGCATGAAATTGTTAGGCCTTAAGATATATATATATATATATATAAAACAAGTGTGTATGGCAGCCACACACAGTTACAAGGAGATAGTCACACACACAGTCACAGGTAGAGGCAGTTACACACACACACACAATCTCAGGCAGAGCGTCACAAAAACACAGTTACAGGCAGACAGTCTCACACACAAAGTCACAGGCAGACAGTCATGCAGACATTTCCAGGCAGTCACACCCCTAAGTAGACAGTCACACACACAAAGTCACAGATACAGGCAATTACACACACACAGTCACAGGCAGACACACACATGAAGCAAGTCATCCTGCACAAGTTCCACCTTGCGATCCACTAATTCAGGAAATGCCCCATGTGAAGTAGACACCCCAATCTGTGTAAGTACCAAATAAACAGAAAACATGGGCAAAACTCCAGGAAACAAATGGTGAAAGTATCTATTTAAGGGAAAGCCACCCCAATAATCAAGCAACGTTCAGCTCTTCATAGCCTTAATCATGCTTAAAGTGCATAGAAAAAAAGTGTAAGTATAAATTTATAGCCCCAAGGTAATTAAGTACATGATGTAAATAATTCAATATAAAAGAAAATGTGGTATAGAATACTCCTAGAAACAAAACATGTCATGGAATTTATCCATGGCAGAGAAGAAAAGTTGGCATATGGATCCAAATAATCATAAATATACCTCTTACATCAAGTCACATTGAATGAAAACACTCTCCCAGCAATAAAGAAAAATAATTCTAGAAAGTAGGCTGCATAAGACAAATCAAAAGATCCACACACACTTTTTTGTGTTATAGACAACATTTACTTAGATATAAAGCTGAGAAGAGCAGCACACATTACCCAAAATACATAAAAGACTAAGAAGGTGGGGGACAGATCGATTGTGGCCACTGGCCAGTATTGATTCTGCACTGCAGCCACTTTCAGTTCTACTAAATATGGTCTTTCAACCCTTTCTGAGCAAATCCAAGTCTTACATACTTAATAGCAAACTTTATAATCTGAAATTTGACACTTCATGTATATTATTCACTTGGGTCTTTACACTTCTATCCCTAATGAGGCACAAACGCCATTAGAGATATTTTACTTGGGAGTGAGTATACCATTGCCCAAGTCGAGTTTTTTAAGAATTGTTTGGACATGTTTTATCAGTTTTTTGGTTTGGTGGCAGATACTACTGGCAGTTGAGGGGTAGAACGATGGGATCTAATATGGCCCCATCATATGCCAATTTGTTCATGGATGGATTTTAAACTTGACATGTGTATGCGCATAATCTTTTCATTGGGCATGTGCATGTCTGGTGGAGATTCATCAATGACATTTTTGGCATATGGTGTGGCACCAAAGAGGAACTGGATATCTTTTTCACATATATGAATGTAGTGTGCAGTGAGATCCAGTTCACAATTGAGAGTACTGACACTACAATCACTTTTCTAGACCTCAGAATCACACGTGAAGGAGAGGGTTTCCCCGTTGACATTTATTTCAAACGAAAAGATAGGAATAGCTAGTCAGGATTACACTATGATCCAGCACATAGAATTGTGTAACACAGAGGACTGATAGGTAACGTATACCGGACCTTAGAATGGCCGGACTAACGTACCAAAGAATAGTCAGGAATAGCCGAGGTCAAGTGATACAGAAAGAGACAGGAGTCAGGAAGTCAGGAATGCCAGAAAACAGGGAAGTCAAAAACAATGCCAAAGTCAAATAACCAGAATACCAGAATAAATAACGCGCTCTCGGACAACCACAAGGGAAACCATGACAGGGCACTGAGCAGGATGAGAACTGGGCCTAAATACCCCTCCTCTAGATCTGATAGGCTGTAACCGGCCTTTGACCCCAAAGTCAGTTACCAGGTTCCAATATGCATAATTGCTGCTCAACATTAACCCTTCTGTGAATTAGGTTGCTGCGCAGCACAACTTTTCCTGTGTGGACAGTAAATGTCATTAACATCATTTTTATAAACGGATGAATATGTGACATAGCTTGCTTGAATACAGCAGCTTCTATCACCTGGAGACTATTCAATCACTACCTCATAGCCAATTTATTAAAGTGGCCAGAAATGTCTTAGACTAAAATAAACGCCTACAGCGCCTACAAAGAGTGACACGATTTCCTTTCGTGGTTATCCTACCAGACACCTTGATTTGAAAAAAGATAGAGTGCTTAAGTTGGAAAGGGATTCCCTTTTAGAATCTAGAAGAACAACCTTGAAAAAGCAAGCCAGGATACCTTTTGTATCCCAGTTTAGTCCACACAATAACAGAGTAGCAATGATTATTTGTCATTATTGGGCGATCCTGAAAAAATCTTTTCCTGGGATCCAAGAGTTTCAGATGCCTCCCCTGTTCTCGTACAAAAGACAATAAAGCATATGTGACATTCTAGTACAGGAAGACATAATTCCATCAGGTGAAAATACAACACTTCTTACCCACACTGGTCTATGGCACCTACCCATGACACAATTGCAGTTCGTGCAATTCGTGCAATTCTATCATTAAGGGTGATATTTTTTTTCATCCATATACTGGTCGGTCTTATAATATGAAAGTTTTTTTCACACGTGAATCCACTTTTGTGTTTTTTGTTCGTAAATGTCCTTGCCTATTTCATTCCTACATAGCATAACAGTGATACTGCAATTCGGTTTATGTATTCTGTACCCGGCCCTCATTCAGCCATATCGTATTTTATCATAAGATATTTAACTAGTCACCCTACATTTTAATGTATAATAAAAGTTATGCTTTATACAGTTTTTAATATTTGCAGCTTATTATTTTAGTCCCACACAGAATACTTGTATAGGTAATGGAAATGCACACTATCCCTTGTTTTGGAATCCTGGGTGCAATAGGCTAGATAAGCCCCAGTACCAAAGGGACCAAATATGAAATATAAATCTAGAAAAGAATCCAGGCACTCCAAGGTATTCCAACAAATAGGCAATTTTATTGGACCCAAGCACCAAAAAACAAAGTTTCGACCCCTTAGGGCCTTTGTCAAGCTACTGAAACACATAACTTGTATACAATATATAGTTATATAAAACAATTAACAAGTGAAAAAACATGTGAAATGTTACAATTAGTTAATTACATAATCACTCAATAATCATGAAAACAGTGTCAGAACATCTCTCCAATAAGAGTCTCACATATTAGGGGTGTCACACCATGCAATGGAACTCAATCAATCAAATAAAAAAGTTCATTAATTATTTAACTAGATACTAATTAAAAAAGATTTATTTCAATAAAATTAAACAATTTAGATCAATTGGAAATGCCAAAACACTTACATTTCCGGATCGTCTGTGTGAATCAAGTCACATGATTACATTTGACATAACACGCACATCCCGTTACGCCGATCACATGATCGCGCTAAACTAAAGTTATTAATGCGCCGAACAAATAAGCCTCCATCAATATTAAGTTGACACGGAGACGGGGCACAAAGCCAATGCGCATGCGTACAATAGCGCATGCGCAAAACGCAACTCAATGCAATTGAAAAATAAATAGCAGCGAAAAAAACTAACAATTATGTTTTTTATTATATCAATGAAGGAATTAGACTTGAATGCCATTGCAGTGTGACCACCTCACTAATGGATAAAATGTACAAACTGAAATTACCTAAAATTTAATTATAGATCATAAAACAACTTGTTACATTGATACAACAGTACAATAGGTAACATATCTTGTATTATCACAAATGACAATATATACATCTACTTAATCTTTTTGTGGATTGGTAGAATTCCATTTATATACATTTCCATTTTCATAGTCCATGAGGTCTCGTTGAAATTTACCCCTCTTTCTCTCCTCAATTTGTTTCTTTAATTGATCAACAATATGCCAATAGTTCTGCCCTTTTTTTAGGGGAGACTCCCCCATACAGGCGAACATCAAGCGGAGAAACATCAGAAGAGTCAGAAGGGGTGGCCACAATTAGTCGGACATTACCAGGATTATGGAAACACAAGGGCCCTTACAAGGGGAAGAAGATTCGGTAATCATCAATTTGTCCTCTTCAATGTTGACTGAAACAGAAGTCTCTATTTTGAAAAAAGGTTTGACTTTTTGTCCCCCTGGGAGACCGATAGTGGCAGGTAAAGGGTCTTTGTTGTCCCCACTTGCAAAATTTCTTGATCAGTTTTCGAGACCTTTTATGAATCGAAAAAAAACTTATGTCAAGGATACTTTTGAAGTACTTGATAAAATAAAAGTAATTGAAAATGTGATAGACAAATTTACACGGTAGTCTGTGTTCACAAAGGCGCTTAAAACAAATTGAAAGGTGCTCTTAGTGTGTTACTCTTACCAGTGTAATGTATGAATATTATTGTTTTTTAATGTTTATGTAATAAATTTAAATTGAAATACATATACCTGGTATATCTTCTATCCTGCTGAAAGAGGGTAAGAGTCATCCCTTTAATAAGACTCACAAGCTAATACACTCAGAGCCAAGTCACAGGCTCTTCTCCAGGTGAGAAGCAACCTTCACCCTTTATTTAAATTTGATATTATAATCATAAGGATTTCAACACCAGGGCGTTTTTTCAGTGTTCTGTTCTTTGTTCTCTTTGAGGAATTCATTGTGACTGAAATAAGGACTACCCAGATACCTTACAAACCCTAAAGAACTATTGGGGAGTAAGTGATTAATGTTGAGCGCTACGCACTTTTTCACTATTGCATATTTCTGTGTGTATATAGTGTATTTATTCTAATTGAAAATGTGCATAATATAACGTTGGTAACTTTCGACGTCAATAGTTTGTACACCTCTATCCCTCATGATGAAGGTATAGTGGGGATGGGTGAAGCATTTGAACAATTGGGCTTTAAAGACCCTTCTCTTTCATTTCAACACAGTTACTTAAATTGGTTATGAAAGAAAATGATTTCTCCTTTAAAGATTAATTTTTTATCCAGACTAAGGGTACTTCGATGGTTTCCAATGTGGCCCCCAAATATGCCGGTATATACATGGCCAAACTTGAAGAAAATGTAATATATAAAAACGAATTATACAAAAAGAATATTGTAAAATGGTGGCGCTATATTGATGATGTGCTCGCATTGTGGTGTGGCCCCTCGAATAATTTTTTCTATTTCTTAATAATTGTTCTGATAGCATCAAATTTACCATGGAAATGGATTCATCTTCCATTTCTTTTTTGGACATCTTGATCTTTAAAAGTGATGGTAAATTTGAGACTAACCTATACAGGAAATCTCTTGATAGAAATACAAATTTCGGAATTACCTTTTCCAATGCATTTTGGAGAAGCAAAACTTTGGATATCATGTATACAATTATTTGTTTTGATTTTGATAGGAGACTTTAAGATACTTTGTCATTAATTATCATTATGAATTTTAAGGTCTGCTCCTTAACCTTTTCATCCACATCTTAGTTTCAATGTAAAAAAATTAAAAGTAAAAAAATTAAAATTAAAATCAATACTAATAATGACATAAACATCTTGTTAACAATAAGTTAAATTTTGATAGATCCTTTATTAATGAGGGGACAGTACTCCAATAAAATGATAATATATTTACATCAATATTTATTGAGATGGTGAAAACCATTAAATTTAATTAAATCCCATTATAGGTTATGGGTTAATAAGACGTCTTTATCAGATCACTTCGTGTTTTTTATGGTTAACACTTCACATGGTTATTATTGAAACCATTGCACTTATTTTCAATGGTGCATCTCTAATACACTTGTTTTAACATTTGTATATTTTTGGTGACCTTTTTCACTCATACAAAATGTTCACCACAGCAGTTGCTCTATGTATAATATAGATTACAGTATTACATATTATGGGGGCACAATATAATTTCAATTTCATGAAACAAATCCTATTTCATAGAATAAATTCCTTTTCTATTATAATTTGCTTTTTTATCACAGCTTTGCATATTGAATTTTTTTATTTTTTTAGTATTTTTCTAGAGTTGTTTATATATTGCATTTTTTACATTTTATTTATTTTTATTTATTATTTTTTATTTATTTATTATTTTGTATTTATTAAATTGGTGATTTCTTTCACATTAAGTCTGAAGTGATTAAACTGATTAAAAAAATAGTGAAAAGATTAAGTATATGTATATATTGTCATTTGTGATAATACAAGATATGTTACCTATTGTACAAGTTACAGATGTTTTATGATCTATAATTAAATTTTAGGTAATTTCAGTTTGTACATTTTATCCATTAGTGAGGTGGTCACACTGCAATGGCATTCAAGTCTAATTCCTTCATTGATATAATAAAAAACATAATTGTTAGTTTTTTCGCTGCTATTTATTTTTCAATTTCATTAAGTTGCGTTTTGCGCATGCGCTATTGTACGCATGGGCATTGGCTTTGTGCCCCGTCTCCATGTCAACTTAATCTTGACGGAGGTTTATTTGTTCGGCGCATGCGCTGAATTGCGTATGCGCATTAATAACTTAAGTTTAGCGCGATCATGTGATCGGCGTAACGGGACGTGCCTGTTACGTCAAGTGTAATCATGTGACTTGATTCACACAGCCGATCCGGAAATGTAAGTGTTTTGGCATTTCCAATTGATCTAAATTGTTTAATTTTATTGAAATAAATCTTTTTTAACTAGTATCTAGTTAAATAATTAATGAACTTTTTTATTTGATTAGTGGAGTTCCATTGCATGTTGTGACACCCCTAATATTTGAGACTCTTATTGGAGAGATGATTATGTTCTGACACTGTTTTCATGATTATTGAGTGATTATGTAATTAACTAATTGTAACATTTCACATGTTTTTTCACTTGTTAATTGTTGTATATAACTATATATTGTATACAAGTTATGTGTTTCAGTAGTTTGACAAAGGCCCTAAGGGGTCGAAACTTTGTTTTTTGGTGCTTGGGTCCAATAAAATTGCCTATTTGTTGGAATACCTTCCACACAGAATATTTGTCAACTTTCGGTAGGTCAGCATTTTTTACTCATGTTCACCAGCCCTCTTCCAGGCTCAGTACCTTTGTATTTTATATGTCTGCCCTCTAGGTATTCAGGCACTCATTGGGCCTACCTAGTTTAGTAATTATGTGGCTGCAACTGACATTCTAAATTTATGTCAGGCCCAAATTTGGGCCTATACATGTGGTTAGCTTTTATGGTACTGCCCATTAATAATCTGTCTTATTTCACTGTCCATCACTACATACATTGTTTAACCCTTTCTGGGCTCTGCATGGGCTTAGTCAACCATACTTTAAAAATTATGCTGTTCATAATTATATCTGTTCTATAGTTATAAGGCCATATACACGGCTATTATCTAAGTATGCTATTGTCACACTTCAAATCAAGACATGCCATGAACCAGGTCCAACATTTGTGTGTCATTACTAACCATATTAAATTACAACCGACCTACATAGTACCTTTCAACCTAGTCTACTGAAATATCATCAACATTCATTAAACCCCATAACATCTCATTAGGCTCTCATCTGGCCATCCTGCAGCTCAGTATAATTACCTTGGGCCCTAATTCAATCTCTCACACCTATACCTAATTCACACCTATACTCTCATATTCATATTCCCACACCATATGTTTACATACAGTCCTATGTTGGCAAACTATAATGACATGAATTACAACCCCACCATTTTGGCACTACATCACTTACATAGTTTCAGCATTTCAGGGCTTCTCACGGGCCTTGTCAATTATACTTTAAAATAATGTTGGTCATATTTATGTCTGTTCTATGGTTAAATGGCCATATACACAACCCTCATCAAAGTATGTTGTTGTCACACTCCAAGAAAATAATTGTTCCTCCCTATGGACCTCTCATAGGTCATGTTTAGTAATTGCCAGAATATTATATGAATAATAAGTTGTGTTGTTCAACTCACAAGTTGAGAGCTGTGCCAGGCTCTGTGTTTAAGGCCCCAGGGTCCTATTCCACCAGGAAACCACAGAAATCTTGTAGTGCCAATATATTTATAAAAAAAATAAAATATGCATATATATATATATATATATATATAAATGCAGTGTAAAATCAGCTTGAATACTTGCTGAACAAAAGTGATTACTGCTATAGATAAAAGTCCAATAAACAACAGATGTGTTTCGATACAACGATCTTCATCAGTGCTGATGGAATGAAGCTCCATGGTCCCAGTTTAAATACACAGTCTTTAAATCCAGATCTCAGACACCTGGGTACGTTAAGACACTTCCGGGACAGAGGTAACTTCCTGTTCATCACTTCCTGTTCGCCGGCTTTCCCAGTATGTCCGGCACGGTTTCGCTGAGATCACATCCGGATCAGTCTACAAGCAAGTTCATAAGAGGCAGAATCCGCCATCTTGGATGGTGGAAAAACGCATTACAAAGTCTATTATTGTAAGGGACAGAAAATAGCATCATTGTTCGTAAGGGCAAATATATCACATATAGTTGCAAGAAAAAGTATGTGAACCCTTTGGAATGATTGGTCATAAAATGTGATCTGATCATCATCTAAGTCACAACAATAGACAATCACAGTCTGCTTAAACTAATAACAGACAAGGAATGAAATGTTGCCATGTTTTTATTGAACACACCATGTAAACATTCACAGTGTAGGTGGAAAAAGTATGTGAACCCCTAGATTAATGACATCTCCAAGAGCTAATTGGAGTGAGATGTCAGCCAACTGGAGTCCAGTCAATGAGATGAGATTGGAGGTGTTGGTTACAGCTGCCCTATAAAAAAACACACACCAGTTCTGGGTTTGCTTTTCACAAGAAGCATTGCCTGATGTGAATGATGCCTCGCACAAAAGAGCTCTCAGAAGACCTACAATTAAGAATTGTTGACTTGCATAAAGCTGGAAAGGGTTATAAAAGTATCTCCTTTCTGTCCACGGTAAGACAAATTGTCTATAAATGGAGAAAGTTCAGCACTGCTGCTACTCTCCCTATGAGTGGCCGTCCTGTAAAGATGACTGCAAGAGCACAGCGCAGACTGCTTAATGAGGTGAAGAAGAATCCTAGATTGTCAGCTAAAGACTTACAAAAGTCACTGGCAAATGCTAACATCCCTGTTAGCGAATCTTCAATACGTAAAACACTAAACAAGAATGGATTTCATGGGAGGATACCACAGAGCAAGCCACTGCTGTCCAAACAAAACATTGCTGCACCTTTACAGTTTGCACAAGAGCACCTGGATGTTCCACAGCAGTACTGGCAAAATATTGTGCGGACAGATGAAACCAAAATTGAGTTGTTTGGAAGAAACACACAACACTATGTGTGGCGAAAAAAAGGCACAGCACACCAACATCAAAACCTCATCCCAACTGTGAAGTATGGTGGTGGGGGCATCATGTTTTGGGGCTGCTTTGCTGCGTCAGGGCCTGGACGGATTGCTATCATCGAAGGAAAAATTAATTCCCAAGTTTATCAAGACATTTTGCAGGAGAACTTAAGGTCATCTGTCTACCAGCTGAAGTTCAACAGAAGATGGGTGTTGCAACAGGACAATGACCCAACGCATAGAAGTAAATCAACAACAGAATGGCTTAAACAGAAGAAAATACGCCTTCTGAAGTGGCCCAGTCAGAGTCCTGACCTCAACCCGATTGAGATTCTGTGGCATGACCTCAAGAAAGCGATTCACACCAGACATCCCAAGAATATTGCTGAACTGAAACAGTTCTGTAAAGAGGAATGGTCAATAATTACTCCTGGCCATTGTGCACGTCTGATCTGCAACTACAGGAAACGTTTGGTTGAAGTTATTGCTGCCAAAGGAGGTTCAACCAGTTATTAAATACAAGAGTTCACATACTTTTTCCACCTGCACTTTGAATGTTTACATGGTGTGTTCAATAAAAACATGGCAACATTTCATTCTTTGTGTGTTATTAGTGTAAGCAGATTGTGATTGTCTATTGTTGTGACTTAGATGATGATCAGATCACATTTTATGACCAATTTGTGCATAAATCCATATCATTCCAAATGGTTCACATACTTTTTCTTGCAACTGTATATTCCCATATATTTTAATGTGATAGGGGAAACTCCTTTTTAATACCCTCACATCTATTTAGAAGCGCCAACACACTATATAACCTTTCTTTTGAATGGTATATTGTATAATATTATATGGATCTGGTTAGCATTTCTGCAACACTATGCATATATTGCAACTGCTCCACAACTCAACAATATTATTAATCTACGTCCACCAACTATAAGCACGTTAATTCTCACAGTCCCAAGTGGCCACCCATCAACTCAGTACTCACATTTTTGGCCTACAAGCCTATTCCCTACACACAGCCCTTTACAACATATGCTGCAAACAGCTCTCAGTGGGTAACCTACTACTACCACCATTCTAGGACATGTATGTGTGTTGTGATTAATGGTACCATGTTTCATCATTATCATCTCTAATTAACAGTCCTGTCCTTACGGACCACTAACCTGTCAAGTTTATTATATTCACATTATGATATGGAGCAGATCCTCCATTTCACTTCAGTATGAGTAAATTGCAACTGCTCAACAACTCAACAACCATTAATCAAACCAGGTCCTACAATTTCATATATCCGCTAATTCTCATACTGCCCTTACGTGGCTGCCATGCTACTCGTAAATCAAGATACTCTACATCATACCCCTTACTTCCATCCTCTCAGAGTAGCATCTCAAGTTACAATCTAGCACGTTTCCTCTTCTCATATTATTGCACTAGCACATTTAGTTCAACTGTCATTTAGAAAAAACATACTGTCCTGAAACACCTACCCGAACATCAGTTTCAGTACACCACACCCGACTTACACCATCACTACTATAACTCGGCTTACTTTCCCTGACCACAAATATATTTTCTGATATGTCTTATGCAGCCTACTTGCTAGAAATGTTGCTCTATATTGCTAGGACCGTGTTTTCCTTGTAATCAGTATCTTTATATTATTTGGAACCATATGTCATCTTTTCTTCTCTGCTGTGAATAAATTAAATTACATGTTATGTTTCTAACAGTATTCCATACCACTTGTTTTTATAGTAATTGATTTACATCATGTGTTTAACTTTAGGCTACACATTTACAGTTGATTGTGTGTGTACTTTAAGCATGATTAAGGCTCTGAGGACCCAAAATGTTGCTTGATTATTGCGGTGGCTTACTCTTAAATAAACTGTATCAAACTCACACACAGACACATTAAAAGGCAGACAGTCACACGCAGAGCTACAGGCAGTTACACACACACACAGTCACAGTTACAGACAGACAGTCGAGCACAGTTTTAGACAGTCACACATTGTTACAGGCAGACAATTACATACACAGTCACAGGTTGACAGTCACACAGACAGTTACAGGCAGACAGTAACCCACGCAGACAAAATTACAGGCAGACAGTCACAGACACACACAGAGTTACAGGCAGACATTTACACATACAGTTACAGACAAACAGACACACACACAGCTACCTCCTACCATGATAGGAACTGGGTGAGGAGTGGAGGCACTGAAGTCATTGGTATCTATTCAGGCCACATCAAGCTCCGCCTCCCTCCACTGCCTGGAAGATATCTGCACCACCAGCATGACTGCAGGCAGCAGACATTGGGATACTAACAGTACCATTGTCTCCTAGTGCCAAGTAAATGTCCCAATTTCTGCTCTGTCATTGCCCATACTTCACTGCTGTCACTGCCCAGAGTGCTAAGGGGCTTAGCCAAGGGACTAAATGTTGGGTGGCTCATCTCCCTCTGCTCTCTGCTCACAGTCTTGTTCCCTTTCTTCTTCTTGCAATAGAGATGTTAATTAACATAGCGCCTTCTCAGAGACCAAATAGCGATGGCTAGGCAACTGGGTTAAATCATCTCCAAAACGGCTGGTGTTGTAGGGTATTTGCAGTGGTGCAATAAAGGCCAGCTGGTGAACCGGTGTCAGGGTCATGAGAAAAAAAGGATTATTGATGCATGTGGGGAGCTGGTCTGATAATACAGAAGAGTTTCTTCAGCTCAAATTGCTTAAAAACGTAATGCTGGCCAAGATAGAAAGGTGTCAAAACACACAGTGCATCACAGTTTGCTGTGTATGGGCACACACACCCGCAGAATGGTCAGAGTGCCCATGTTGACCCCTGTCCACTTCTGAAAGTTCTTTCAAAAGGGACGTGAGAGTCAGAACTGGACCATGGAGCAAGGTTGCCTGATGAATCATGTTTTCTTTTAAATCAGGTGGATGACAGGGTGCATGTGCTTTGTTTTCCCAGAGATTTGTGGCAGCAGGATGCACTATAGGAAGAAGATTTGTGGAAGCTGTGTTATGCTCTGGAAAATTTTCTGCTGGGAAACCTTGGACCCTGGCATTCATGTGGATCTTACTTTGGCATGTACAACCTATCTAGAGATTGTGGAAGATTAATTACATCCCTTCATGGCAATGATATCACCTGATGTAAGTGGCCTCTTTAAGCAGAATAATGCACCCTGCCAAAATGCTAAAATTGTTTAGGTATGGTTTGAGGAACATGTCAAAGAGTTTAAGGTTGCCTTGGCCTCCTTATCCCCAGATATTAAACTGAATGAGCATCTTTGCGATGTGCTGGAACAACAAATCTAGTCCATGGAGACCCCATGTTGCAACTTGCAGGACTTAAAGGATCTGCTGCTCATATTTTGTTGCCAGATAGAACAGAACACATTCAGAGGTCTTATGGAGTCCATACTTTGATGTATTAGATCTGTTTTGGCAGCACAAAGGGGACCTACATGATATTAGGCAGGTGGTTTTACTGTTGTGGCTATTCAGTACATGTAAAAGAGTACCTTTGGCTACTTCATATACGTCTTGTTAGAGGTGCCCCAAACACTGTTATTAAAAAACTGAATACTTTGAGCAAGTTCCTTCTGTTTTGTTTACAAATGGGGTCCTTGTCAGGGGTTGAAATAGAAAACTTCTAGATGGAAGCTTAAAGGGCTTTTCATTTTCTTTGGTCCCCAAACAGACCGCCTCTGTCCTCTGTGATTCATATATCTCAGTGGAATGCTTCAGGTTATTGAACAATTAATGGACAGAGATCAGATTAGTTTTCTGCCCTTTAAACAGAATTCCACATTCCACACAGGGATTTTTACAAATACTTGCAGGTTAGGCACTGCTTGGTTTCATTGCATCTTGAACCAAGACTAATATCCCTTTGGCAAAATTAATCAGGAAAGTTTTCAATTTACAGAAATTAATCTCCATCGCTACCAAGCAATTATAAAATACTTTTATTGTCAACCACTTACTTATAAAGCTGGTTTGGAAAGGGAATTGTAAAAATCATTCCCAGATAAATATTGGATTAGTATTTTGTTTTTTAATGCTCATATTTCCGTTTGCACCAAGCGTGTGGAACTCGTATAGGAATACGTTGTTATTATTTCGTTGGTATTTAATATCTTTCCATCTGAGCCTTGTATATACCGTGGCACTTCTTCAGAATGCTGGTGTAACTGTGGTGGGATCACTGTCCCAAATTTGGTGGTACTGCCCATGTAAAATTCTAATTTGAAAAAAAATGTTTTACTTATTGAAGTCCTAATCTCAATTTGTATATTTTTTTAATCTTAGAAGTGTCTATTCTATGTATGTTCCCTAAGCAAATTCTAGGCACATGCCAAAAATAATTTCTTTTTCTTAGCATTAACATTATTTATAGCAAAAAATTGGAAAAGCAATACCCATTCTACACTTGCACTAAGTAAAGATTTTGTAAGACATATTTGCCAAATGTAATACATGGCACACTCAGCACACAACAATGCCAACCTTTTATAAGATATAGCATCCTGTGCTTAACTCTAAGAGGCAATTGGAGGGATGTGATAAATAGATTGTTTTATGACTTTGGATTTTATTTTTTAGCTGAGGGTTTTGCATGACATAGATTAGACTCTTGTTGTAGAGAATGTCATATTTTAATAATGATAGCTTAAGATGTTGGAATTTGAGTACCCCCAAGTTTTTTTTCTTTGTATTCTTACTGTACATTTCTTTCTATATTTAACTAAATTCAATAAAAAAATATAAAAGTAAAAAAGTAAGATAAAAGAGGTAAAAGGTAAAAAAGAGAAAAAGAAAGGTAAAAGGAAAGTGAGAAAAAAAAACATAAAACATAATATGAAAGTCCATGGCTTCGGGGCAGCAGGCATGAGAAAGGGAGCATGTGAGCTTGCATTCTGCATACCCAGACATGTATTGCTCATGTGCCACAGGTTATCATGGGAACGCTCCATCGGAAGGGACAATACAAGTTGTCTGTACCAGCTAAAGATACAGACCAGAAAATGTATCCAGTGGATCACCAGGTATCAGTTTACACCCCCACCCCATCCTGAATACCAAGGCAGACCAGAGGAGCGTTGCGATCTGGAGTTAACTTTAGTAAATGACGAAAATTTTCCATCAAAGGTCCTTAATGCAAGGACAAGCTTGACGGAAAATTTCCGTCTTTGGTCCGGAAGGCGTTAAATAAAAGTTTAAAAAAGTAAATAAAAGTAATAAGATCATATATATATATATATATATATATATATATATATATATATATATATATATATATGGAAGGCGTGGCCTGAAGTTGTGGGAAGGGCTTGGTTACCCTTCTTAAGGGACTCCAGACCCTTCCCTCACTACCTGTTAGGTTTGATGGATTGTTGGGGAAGACTTCGTCACTTCCGGTTTCGGACGGCAGTTCCGGTTTTCACTCGGAGGCATCCAGGGTTACCTCCGGGTACCATGGGCTGGTGCGCGTTAGGTCGGGCAGTCGGCGGGCGATTTTCATGCAGCAAATCATAAGTTAAAACGGCCGTCGCAAATTTGGCTGCGCGGCCGTTTTACGTCATCATTAAGGGTCAATTTTCAACACGCTCACAATTACTAGTATAATATAACTTTATACTACAACCTAGTCACGTCTTGATACATTGTCACACTATAAGCACACTTATGCTTATTGCTCACGTTACAGGTATTCTTGTGTCCACGCTGTTACTTAAAGGCATACACGGGTATAGGCACCAGAGCGACCTCTGGTGTCTAATTGTGATTAGAGTTTCTTGTACATGTTCTTTTCATTTATGCTATTTTTTTTTTTATGTTTCATTAAAGGTTGCAAGTTATTTAAAGCAAGTTATGGCATATTAGGTTACAATCAGTCCAGATACGTTTTATGCGGGGCACATATTTTAAATACAATTCATAGGCTGCTAGCCTAACAATGACTACGGATTATGGCATTGGGAATTTATATATATGCATGCTTAGCACTTAGGATGTCTATTGAACTCTTTTTCAGTATTTTCTCTGCATTCCCACGGTGGGCAGCTATTCTAACAACTTTCACAGGACTTAGGTCAGTTAACTCCAGTTATTTTCTACTTAACAGTCACCCTACGCCAGGGTCCTTATATGTGTTTTCTGTATTTTAGGTATAGGCTTCCTTGCTCTTTTGTAAATTGGTGCCCAGTCCTCTGCTAGTGCAATATTGCTGGTAGGTATCTGAATAGCAGGGGAGTTAGGGGTCATATTTCTGTGCCCGTACAAATGTATATTACTTTCGTAGGTTACTACAGATCGCCTGTACCCCCTTTTCTCCTCATAATAATCAGGTACGTCATATCTTCTCGACTATTATTCCCCATACCTACCCTTTCGGGTTTAGTACAGATTTACTGGCTTACAATAAATAGGACCCACTAGCTATGTTTTTCTGGCCTTTTATGCCTTACGTTAGTGGTCCCGCGAGGCCAACATCCATCCTCATTTCGGAGGTACGGCATCCCCTCGGGCCCATTCATAGCTAGCCGCCTCGCTTAGTTGCATAGAGAGGGCCTCACTTGTCACTCCCAATCTGTCTTATGCTGTTACAAATCACAGAGAGGCCTTCACCCCGCCATAATGCCAATGGCCACGTAGCCCACACGAGCCAAATCATAGATAGCGTCTCTCATAGCCGCTTGGCTACTAGCAGGGCCTCACCTGTCACGTTACTTAATAATTCTTCGCCACTTGGCATTAGTTATCATAAGCCAGTTGGATAGCACCCCAGGTAACATGTCATTTTTATGTTATAGCATGTCCCAAGTTCCGGAAGGAAGGGAAGATGAGTCCTTACCCAGTACACCAGCTAGATCAGTCACTCCGTCTCGGGGTGACGACTTCGCAAGCCCTGCCTCACTCAGGGCATGGACTATTCCCAGGATCACGGCCGAATTAAGGAAGAGAAATATTCCTTTCCCTGCTACGGCTAGGAAAGCAGAACTGTACAGATTGCTGAATACACAGACTGATAACGCGGGGGCGGGTGAAGGGTCCAGTGGCACCCAATCTTCAGATTTGAATACGATTCTGTCCTCAGTCCTGACCTCTTTGGGTCGTATTACTGACAAACTAGACAAAATGGATGCAGAGAGCCAGCAAAAGTCGCTGGCTGCTGCAGTGGATCCGGCCGCTTCGGTCCGTTTGGACCCCCTACCGGGTAATTTACAAGATAGTTTAAAAGACCCGCATATTATTAACCCCGCACACATGGTGCCTGCTAAAACAAAAAAGGACATCTTGGAAGGGAAAGATATCAATTTGGTATCACTTTTGATAGCCTCACAAGATGTCCTTGAAAATAAGACCTATGCATACGGTGATGTGTCAGTGGTATTGAAGTCCAGAGACCCCAGGTTGAATCATAAGCTATCAATTCCAGAATTTGTACTAGCTTTCGGTATATACAGAGATGTGATATGCTCGGTATACCCGGATAGGAGGGAGGAATTGGACCTGCACCTCCACAAGCTGGTGGATTTGGGGCATAAGTACGGTGGTACGTCTTTTTACGACTACCACCGTGCCTTTTCCGCGAAGGCGTCGGCAGCCCTTTCACAGTTCAATTATCAAACGGATTGGGGCGTGCTGGATACAGAGCTTTTCTGCCGGCACTTCGCGGGCCTAAAAACCCCAGCTTGTGCCATTTGCTCGTCCAATTCTCACACGGCTAATCTGTGCCCTAATTCTCCAGAGGTAAAGGCTGTTTTTCCACCTCCTAATGTAGTACCCACAGGGAGATCTGGCAGGGTGCTTAAAGATAAACTAGGCCGTGACATAGTGTTTTTGGGTAAATCGCAGGTCTGTAACAATTTCAACTCAGGTTCCTGTGGTTACAGTGCCTGCAGACTTCTCCATGTTTGCTCACTATGTTTCAGAGCTCACTCCAAGGCAATGTGCCCAAATAAATTATACCCTAAGCAGTACTTATCGTCTCTTCATGTCTCCCTACTGAAACAGCTTTTGCGTGATCACCCTTCCCAACATCTCGTTGATTTTTGGTGACAGGGTTTACGATGGGGTTTCACACGGGTATTATTCACATGCCCACGGGGATCCTGGAATGTAATAATTTGCAGACAGCCATGGCAGCACCCAACACTATTGACCTACTCCTACAGAAGGAAATTGACCAAGGTTTCTTATTAGGCCCTTTCAACTCCCCGCCTTTCGTGGTTTGGAGGACGAACCCCATAGGACTGGTCACCAATAAATCCTCCAATAAACAAAGATTAATTCTCGATCTGTCCGCCCCCCACGCATCTCATACCCCAAGTCTGAATTCACTAATTCCGTCTGAGGAGTTTTCCCTCCAGTATGCCACCATAGATAATGCAGTCACGGCCATGCTCTCAGCAGGGGTAGGGGCATGGCTGAGTAAAACTGATATTGCCAACGCTTTTAAGCTGCTCCCTATCCATCCATCCCTATGGCATTTACATGGTGTTAAGTGGCAAAGTTCATATTACTTCTTCACGCGTCTCACGTTTGGCTCTAAAAGCAGCCCCAGGATTTTCGATATCTTCGCTGAAACTTTGTGCTGGATGCTGCTTAACATCTGTAAATGTCCCACAGTTATCCATTACCTGGACGATTTCCTGATCATAGAAAGTAACCTAGTACCTCCCAGTAGCCTCCAGTCTATCACACAACTATTTACACAATTGGGAGTGCCTATTTCACCTACTAAGACTGAAGGTCCAGATACTATCATCCACTTCTTGGGGGTGGTGCTGGACTCTGTACACATGCAAGCTAGCCTTCCCAGGGAAAAGATTGAGCGCATCCTGGCAGCCATCGACCTTTACTTAGGAGGAGGCTCATGTAATAGGAAGGAGTTGCAATCCTTGTTGGGTTCTTTAAATTTCGCTATGAGAATTATTCCACAAGGTAGAGCATTCATTTCAAGGTTACTTAGCCTGTTTCCAATGTTGCAATCTGACACCTCCCGCATTACTTTAGACGTACAGGCCACCGCTGACCTACATATGTGGAGAGAGTTTTTGCGAAATTGGAACGGGAAAAGCATGTTTATACCGGTTTGGTCAGAGAAGTCGGTGTCAGTCTGGATGGATGCCGCAGCCACATCAGGATTTGCAGCAATTTGGGGCAATGAGTGGATGTGGGGAGAATGGCCTAGGGAAATTACAGAGATCCCCAGGTTTAAGGACAATTCAGCCTTGTTTGAGCTCTATCCTATCTTAGCGGTAGCAGTTAAGTGGGGAGCAAGTTGGTCTGGGAATACGGTTTGTTGCTTCTCGGACAATATGGCAACAGGCCATATTGTAAACAAGGGGCGTTCCTCTTCCCTCACTATCATGCATTTCATGAGGACTCTCACATGGCTCGCTGCAAAACACAGTTTTCTTCTAACTTGCGTTCATGTGCCTGGGGTTCTCAACGTGGCAGCTGATCACTTATCACGGTCTCGGTTTCAGGAGTTCCGGGAGGCCCTGCCAACAGCTACCCTGATACCAACTCCAGTTCCAAAGTGGCAGGAGATGGTCTGGGACTAAAAGTTCTGCTATGTCAAGGGCGACAACTCTCACAGCTCGGTCTCTCCGATAATACCAGGAAGGCATATGGCTTTCCATGTTTTCAATAAATTCTTGTTGGACTTTAATGTCACTGACCAGTTTTCTATGGAAACCATTATTGCTTTTATTTCTTTTTGCCACTTTCATCTAACATTATCTTTCAATACCATTAAATTGTATATCACAGGCATTCAGCATCACATCCTCACCACTTGGCCTAACAAACAACGCTTTCTGTCGTCCAAGTTAAGGCTATACTTAAAGGCATCAAAGACTCCGCCCCTATAACCTCACCAACTCGACTACCCATACACGATGTATTGTTTCAGTCACTGTCAAAACTACTAGACACCTCACCATTTGAAGCCCATACTAATCGTGTGATTAAAGCCGCCATCTATTTAGCATTTTACGGTTTTCTACGGCCCAGAGAATTCACTACTACTAGCTATAATTCACCCATTTTCCTCACAAGGTCCGATCTGATAAAGGTCCAAGATCACTATCTTCTGTTACTGCACCATACCAAAACGAGCGCCACCGGTCAGACGGTTACTATACCCTATTACCCCACAAGTAATACTTGGTGCCCGGTGAAGGTTTTCGACACTCTTCTTGCCTTTGACAATATGGTTCCCACACAACCACTCCTGTCCTTACACGGTAATAAGCTCACTACGAGACAATTCATGATGTATATTAGGAGATTGTTAGTCCGGTTAGGACTGAACCCAGCCAGCTACTCTGGTCACTCTTTTAGAATAGGAGCCGCCACCACCGCTTCTAAAAAGAATATCCCGGCTCACATTATTAAGATACTAGGACGATGGAAATCTACGGCATACACCAGATACATCCCTCAGCCCATACAAAAAGTACGCCTGGCTTTCAAAACTATGAATATGTAATCTGTTATGTCCGGTTGTAGGACGAATAAATGGTTATCTCTTTTTGCCCTCTTTTATTTCAGGCCTACTTCCTCGTCACTTCCGGCACACCACAACTGACATTTCCTTTCATGGTTGTCCTATATATATAAGTTATACTACGGCTTATGCCATGACCACAAATGAAAGGCATGGCCTGAAGTTGTGGGAAGGGCTTGGTTACCCTTCTTAAGGGACTCCAGACCCTTCCCTCACTACCTGTTAGGTTTGACGGATTGTCCCACCCACCACACCGCTTTCATAAGCATTTTATAAGGTAGGCCCTCTTTTATTTCAGGCCTACTTCCTCGTCAGTTCCGGCACACCACAACTGACATTTCCTTTCATGGTTGTCCTATATATATAAGTTATACTACGGCTTATGCCATGACCACAAATATATATATATAATCTAAGTACTTTTATATACACATACACACATCATTATCAAGAGTGTATTTTAATATTAATCTATATAATTATATATATATATATATATATACATAATAATATTAAAATACACTTAGAATAACATTAATTTATATATATATATATATATAGATATATATATATATCTATATATATATTTGTGTAAGGGGCAAATTGCCGTATATGGAGTAAGGTGTTAGAATAAGCGTAGTATAGCATAAGAGAACAAGTCGATTGTGGTATGTCGAGACCGATGATATGGTAGGCCTGTAAATAAAGAGGGCCCACCTAGGAGTAAGAAAAGTAAAGAAATAGAAAGAAAAAGAAAAGTGTTGAGAATGAGGACTGGGTGGGAGGGTCATTCAGAAGCTGACCTCAAGCGGTATGGAGTCAGTTACCTATATAACTTACCTTATATAGGTAAGTAAATTAACTTAAGCCCCTCCCACAAATACAGGTCAAATGGCCTTAATACTTGTGTAAGGGGCAAATAGCCGTATATGGAGTAAGGATAGTATAAGAGAACAAGTCAGTTGTGGTGTGCCGAGACCGACGATACGGTAGGCCAGTAAATAAAGAGGGCAAAAAGTGAATAACCAAAGATTTAATACAGTCAACAATTATATACAAATTAACCAGACATTTCTTTAAATGCATTTCTTAATTCTTGTGTTGGTTTGGTTATGTAAGTCTTGTAAGACACCATTTGTTGTGGGTAGGATAACAAGTGATTTCCACTGGAGGTGCGTGTTGGCTTGTTTTGGACCGGGGTAGTGCCAGTATGTGATGGTCCATATGTTTGCGTAGGTGTGTACATAGAAGACATCTGTCTGTCTGAGTGGTGGTGATAGTCTGAGGAAACCGTAGAAGGCTATGTACATGCTTTGATGACTGAATTGGTGGTTGACTGGAAAGGTTTGGAGTCTAACAGGTCAGATAGTGATTGGAAAGTGTGTTGTCTATAGGTAATCTCTGCGGGGGACGTGGAGGATCGCATTGCTGAATATGAGTATGTTCTTTATCTGATATGATGACATGAAGCTATGTGTGTTAGGCCAGAGGTTTAGCATGTGATGTTGAATGCCTGTAAGATATAATTTAATGGGGTTGTAAGATAAGTGTAGTTTAAGGTGGCAAAAAGAAGCAAAGGCTAGGATAGATGTCATTGCAAAAGGTTGGGATATGTCGTAGTCCAATAGAAATCTTTAAACAGTGTGAAGGCTCCGTTGTATGTTTTGCAAGTGTTGGATGACAGTGCTAATGTGGACAGATCCCTGCTGTGTGCATGATTACTGCTAATCCATGATTAGCCGCTGGAACAGAGAGGTGGTTGTGGCTGCTTGAGAGACTATGTTACAAATGCCTGGTACATGAACGCAAATCAAGAAGAAATTGTGACATGCTGCCAACCAAGTAAGTTTCTTGAGAAATCTCATGATTGTTAGAGATGATGAGCGGCCCTTGTTGATGATGTGACATGTGGCCTAGTTGTCTGAGTATCAACAAACTGACGACCCTGACCATAAATGCCCCCATGCCACAGCAGCTGCTACAATAGGGTAGATCTCAAAATAGCTGAGGTAGTGAACCTTCCAAAACCTGGACTTCTTCAGGCCACCTACCCCAAAGCCATTCGGTCCCAAAGATTGTTGCGAAACCTGTTGTAGATGCCGCATCTGACCATATGGGACGTGACGTGTCAGACGATCCTGGGAGGAACAAGCTTTTACCATTCCATGTGGTTAAGAATTTCTTCCACATGTGCAGGTCTGCTGTGGCTTGAATATCTAGGGACAGTATATGGTTGTCGTGTCGGAAGTGTGGAAAAGGCAAAGAAGTCTGCATATGAAAGCCCGACCTTGTGGTATGATGTGCATGGCAAAGTTTAAAAAACCTAGAAGAGATTGTAGTTCCTTGTGGTTGCAAGTACCCAGCATGATGTAGTGATTGATGCTGTTGAGAATGTTTGTTATTTTCCCTTGCTTGTATGGATGCTGAGTCGAGTTGTAGCTCAGGAATGTAATTTTGGTTTCTGGGCCTTTGGTTTCTTAGGGGATACTGGGACACCCAAGTGGTTGAACAGACTAGTGGCTTATTTCAGGATTCTGGGGGAAAGGTGTTTTCTTCGACCAGCAGAAGTCATCTAGATAATGTCTGTGACTGTGGGGCATCTGAAGATATTTAGTAACAGCCATTAAAATGTCAAAGGTTTTGGGGCTACTTATGACCCAAAGGTTAAGCGGGAGAAGAAATAGTAGTTGTCTGCCCACTTGATGTCATGTAAGTGCCAAAGTGGGGTGGATAGTTAAAGGTTTGAACGCATTAGTGATGTCCGTCTTACTTAACCAGGCTCCGACACCTGCTTGGTTATGGCGGTAATGGCATGATCTATGGTGGCATTGCAGGGAAAACATCTCAGAGGGAAATGAGGGAGTTGAGACTTGGGATAGCAGAGGTGTGTGGTGCGGTTAAGTATATGGTTAGTCTGTGTTTAAGGGAAGATTCCCTGTGACAATCCCACTGGTTTGTGCGCCTTGCCGTATATGGTGGAGATTGAGGAAGCCCAAGTAGAAACCCCTCTGCAATGTTTAGGCTATGAGTGTGTTTACAGCCGTTGGGTTCTGTTGTGCTGACTGCAAGTTAGGCCATTCTAGATTC
Organism: Pelobates cultripes; assembly: GCA_933207985.1. Classification (NCBI taxonomy): domain Eukaryota; kingdom Metazoa; phylum Chordata; class Amphibia; order Anura; family Pelobatidae; genus Pelobates; species Pelobates cultripes. Next base: position 175,815,295 of record OW240912.1, read on the forward strand.
CCTGAAGGTATATGTATGATACCTGTATGGGAATCCTCTGAAATCCAGAGCTTTGTAAATCTACTAAAAGTCTGGAAGGGTGATGAGTCAGTAGTGTTGAAAATGCATTGATAATTTACAGACGTTAAGAATGGTTTTTGTACGTTGTGTTGGGACACATGGTTTATCATGTGCCCTGAACCATTTGAACATGTATGCAACAGTATATATGCACTGCAACTATACATACCAATATAGAATTGTTGAAACCTGGGATTTACCCGAAAAGAAAATGGGACCACCCAATTTGTCTCTGGTAGTTCGCTCCGTACTACCAGAGGTGATGGTACCTGGAGCCTGACAGTGATCGTCCTTTTGGTTGGGAGAAAAGTTTGTTGTGGGTATGAAAGAGTTAGGGTACATGTACAAATAACATCTTTATATATGTTAAATATTAAAACAACTCAGGGATGGTCAAATTCCATTTACCTGGAATCCCTGGATCTGACCCCCACAGATATATTGCCATACATATATATGCTTTGGTTCCCATTGTGCTGGCATCATATGTTCAGGGTTAATGTCCTGAGTGTCATAAGAATTGATGTACCAGGTAACCGAGTATCGGTTGGTGTTGGTTGTATGGTAGTGGGAGGCCCAGCCTTTGTGAGTGACTCGAGATTTGCCTTAATTTTTTTTCTCATGGAGTTCATGAGTGAGGTTAGCATGGCCTGAGGGTCAGGAGAATTGATTGTACGAGGTAACCGAGTTTCGGTTGGTGCTGGTTGTACAGTAGCGGGAGGCCCATCCTTTTGAGGGCTGTGGTGACCGACTCGAGATTGCCAGTCTGTCGTTAATTTTCTCATGAGTTTGTGAATGAGGTTAGCATGGCCTGGGTGTCACCTGAATTGGTGTTGCTGAGCCTCTGCATGAAGGTGTATCAATTCTAGTTGAGGTGCTAGGAAGAGATAATTCTTCACTACCTTCTTGAAAAATAACAATAAAGATTGCAATTATTATTTGTACTCAGGGGTCTTGTACTGGCTTGCTAGCTAAGCTGGGAGGCGAAACAATTAGGCTTGGTGTTTTTGGTGACTGGTGAGGCCCTGCTAGTTGCCAAGTGGCTTGAGAGGCTCTATCTATGCGTTGGCGCAAGGTTTTTTTTGTGTGGCCACCAAACGTAGTGTCAGGATGTTGGCCTCTCGGTGACAGTAACCAGAAAATAGGAAAGGAAGTGACAGGTGAGGCCCTCTCTATGATACGATGCGAGGCGGAAAGCTCACGAGTGCCTCCGAGTGTGAGGCGGGGTGTTAGCCTCGCGGGACTACTAATCCGAAGCGTAGTGAAGAGAGAGAGAGGGGTAATACCTATTGGCCCCTATAAACCTAATTGCCAGTACGCTATTTCTATTTCGGCGGGAGATAAGGTATGTATATCCCATGTAACCAGGTGTATGTACCTGAAAGTATGGTTTTCAAACCTGAGAATCCATATAGATTTCAGTAGTACCTGTAAACTAAATAGATGGAGACCGTATGAAATAAAGAAAATCTGGAACAAAACCAAGTTTCCTTAATTATGTTTGGCTGTTGACCTGTAGAAGTCAGTGGAGATGATGTTTGTAAAATCTCTGTAAATTATTAATGTACTTGCAGGCCTGTAGTTGTCAGTGTTGGTAGGCCTCCGTTGGTCTTGGTGTAGTGTAATATTTATACATTAAACATGCAATCGGGCTCGTACTGAGTTTGCGTAGGTGAAATGTTTGTAGCACGGTGGACGTACTACCGCCTTGGGTGGCATTTTCCAGGGGGCGGCAAAAAAAGCCACCCCCCAAATGCCCAGGGCAAATGCCAAGTTAGCCTCGCGGCGAACAGACATGCTGGGCGCTGGGCGGCGCTGGGCGGCGCTGGCTGATGGTCGGGCGGGCAGCTGGCGAGGGAGCTCTTGCTCAGAGCTGACTGCGTAGCTCCCTCGCGCGCCGCAGAGTGAGGCTGGGAGCTGGAAGATGACGTCATATTCCGGCTCCCAGCCTCACTCTGAGGCGTGCGAGGGAGCTGAGCAGTCAGCTCAGAGGAAGAGCTCCCTCGCCAGCCGCCTGCCCGCCCAGCAGCCACTGGACCCCATGGATAAAGAGAACCGCACACCCCCCCAGCATTCCCAAAGGTAAGGAGGCTGGGGGGGGGATTTAACAAAAAAAGTGTTAATGTGAGTGTGTGTGTGTGTCTGACTGTGTGTTTGTGTCTGTGTGTGTGTGTGTCTGACTGTGTGTTTGTGTCTGACTGTGTGTGTCTGACTGTGTGTGTGTCTGTGTGTATGTGTGTGCCTGACTGTGTGTGTGTGTGTGTCTGACTGTGTGTGTTTGTGTCTGACTGTGTGTGTGTTTTTGTGTCTGACTGCGTGTGTGTGTTTGTCTGACTGTGTGTTTGTGTTTGTCTGACTGTGTGTTTGTGTCTGACTGTGTGTGTCTAACTGTTTGTGTGTGTGTCTGACTGTTTGTGTGTGTGTGTGTGTGTGTGTGTGTATTTAGAAGGTGGGGTGGGGGGGTCACCTGAGTTTTGTCATGCATAGGGCAGCACAAAACCAGGATATACCACTGTGTATAACATGAAACCTGAATTAATACCTTTCAACCGTATGTAGAAGTATGCTATACCCTTGTATGTGTACTTATGGAGATGTGTGTAGGTAAGTCATCGTGTGGAATGTACTTGTATATGTCTGGTATACAGGGTACATATGTGCCATGTTATGGTTACTTGTATGAGAATATGTGTACGTATCTTTATTTATTTTGAAAGTCGTAGTTTGATTGTAGACCTGTAGAGGTCAGTGGAGTTAATGTTTGTAATATCTCAGAATAGTTATGAATTTGTCGACCTGTAGGTGGCCGTGTTAGTAGAGCCACCGTTTGTCATATTGTGACATATATAATAACCACGTGTGAATAAATATTTTATAAATAGCCATGCCATTTTACACAGTACTGAGTGTTTTCAGCTGAGAAAGTTGTCACATGATATATCTTGCTAACAACAATATGATTTTTATTAGATAATACATTGAACAGTTGTAATGAAGTTCCCTGAGTTTTGATTGGTATGTGATTAATGTAGGTAATAAAGAACCCGCTGTTCATAGAAGGTAATACACAAGGCCAAATAAGCTTATAACTTAAGCTGCATGTTCATGCGTTTAACCGCACGAACCTGATTAACTAGTATATGTGGAAATGTACACTGCGTGGCCGTACAGAAGCAGCAGGGAAAATCGGTTTTAATGCATCCTGTTCGTGCGTTTAACCTCACGAACCTGGATAAGTATGTGTGTGCAAATGTACACTGTGTGGCCGTACAGAAGCATGTGAAGGGGGATTGTAGGGAAAGAATTGGTTTTAGTGTATCCCGTTCATTCATTTAACCGCACGAACCGGCAATACTGTTACTATGCCTAATACCGCCTGATGTCCATTCGGGAGTAGGAAAATACATCTCTAGCATGTAAGCTCATCGAGCAGGGCCCTCAACCCCCTCTGTTCCTGTACGTCAGTGGTCTGATCTCAATTATGTGTCTGTTAGTCCACCCATTGTACAGCGCTATGGAATTTGTTGGCGCTATATAAATAATAAAATAATAATAATAATATCAATACATGTGTGAAGCCCGAACGAGGAAATACATAAGTGATATGCATGAAATGAACGTTTAAACGAATGGTTTAAAAATGAACCAATAGATCGTACATGTAATGTAGCATGAAATAACCGAACCTAAGTGTAAGTGAGGACCTGAACATGTGACTGATGCCGTGGGACTGTTGCCTGGCATAACGGGTAGGTCAACTTATGGTTTACAAGTCACTAGGCTGTGATCTGCGGTGATGAAAGAAGCAAGAAACTGGTCGGATGGAAAAGCCTGCGGCAGGATTCCTGGACACAGCTCAGTGTGGAAGACCTCGTGAGAAAACAGAAGTATTCCAAAATGGACACTGGATGAACCAGAAGTTCATTCAAAAGCTGACCTCGAGCAGTATGGAGTCAGGTAAGGAGTGTACCTTATATAGGTAAGTAAATTAACTTACACCCCTCCCACAAATACAGGCCAAACAGCCTTAATACATATATTTGTGTTCAGGGCATAGAAAGCCGTAATGACAGTATATAACTTATATAACTTATACCATATGATAAGACAGAAAATATAAAACAGTCGGTTGTGGTGTGCCGAAACCGACAATGCAGTAGGCCTGTAATAAAAGAGGGCCCACCCTGAATATTATTGTTAGTAAAGGGAGCGGTGGGAGGGGTAAATTGCCAGACCAACAACGGTAATGCGGAGGGGTCTGGCAATCCTTAAGTAGGGAAAGCATGCCCCTCCCACAACTACAGGCCCAGCCTCACATTTGTGTTCAGGGCATAGAAAGCCATAATGACAGTATATAACTTATACCATATGATAAAATAGAAAATATGAAACAGTCGGTTGTGGTGTGTCGAAACTGACAATGCAGTAGGCAAAAAGAGTATTCCATACAAGATTTATTCAGCCTACAATGACAGTCTTATAGCATATATCACATGTTCATGTTACAAAAAGCTTAATGTATTTCCTGTTTTGGATGGGGTATGTAGCTGGTATATGCTGATAATTTCCACCGTCCCAATGTCTTGATAATATGTACCGTCATGTTTCTGCTGGAAGCAGTGGTTGCTGCTCCAATGCGGAAGGAGTGTCCTGAGTAGTGGGATGGATTAAGACCTAACCTAGCTAGCAATACTCTAATATAGAGCATGAATTTACTAGTGGTGAGAGCATTGCCATGTAAGGTAAACAAAAGTTGGTCAGGAGAACCTGGAACAATGGTTAGGAATTTATCTAGTACTTGTACAGAGCACCATTTGTTGCTGGTAGGGTAATAGGGGATCTTTCCAGTTGATCCCACGGTGTGGTTTTAGTGTGGTTGAGGGATAGTATGTAGTAATCTTGTATTTTGACAATCTCTTAATGCCGTCTTGGGATGTGATGTTTGCAGTGGTAAACTCTCCGGGTCTGAGGAACCCATAGAAAGCTAAGTAGATAGCAGTTTTAATGGCATGATTACTGAGTGATTCGAAAGGGGTTGTATCCATGAGGTCTTATAATGATTGGAAAAGTTGACTATGAATAGGTGATCTAGAAGATGGTTGTATGGGGTTTGAATTTTTAATGCCTTTTAGTATGGTTTCGACGAGTTGATAATATGATAAAAAACGGTGGTTGTTTGGCCAAAGTGTAAGTATATGGTGTTGTATCCCTGTCAGAAATAACTTGATGGTGTTGTAAGCTAATTTTAATCTAAGGTGGCAAAAAGAAGTGAAAGCTGCAATAGTTTCCATTGAATGTTTATTTACAACCTGAAAGTCCAACAAGTATCTGTTGTAAAATACGGAATGCCCTGTCGTATGACTTTCTAGTATTGTCAGACAAAGCTAATTGTGAAAGTAGTTTGCCATGCGCTAACAGATTTCCAAATCCAATGTCATGTCCTGCCATGATGGAGCCAGGGTTGCTGTCGGTAACGCTTTGTGGAATTCCTGAAATTGAGAGTGAGACAAATGATTAGCTGCTACATTCTGAATGCCAGGAATATGCACATATACCAAGAAGAAATTATAGTTAGCCACCAGCCAAGTCAATTTCCTCAGAAAGCTCATGATGATCAGAGATTTAGAGTGACCTTTGTTAATTATATGGCTGGTGGCCTAGTTGTCCAAAAAACATCTCACTGCCTGACCTGACCATGCTGTTCCCCATGCTACTGCAGCAGCTACAATAGGATAGAGCTTGAACAGGGCAGAAGTGGTGGGGAAACCTGGTACATTGTACACTTCTATAGGCCAAAACCCCCAAAGCCAATTATCACCAAAAATAGCCGCAAGTCTGAGGTGGCAGCTGCATCTGTAAAAATAGTAAGAGAGTCAGAGGTAAATGGATAAACATGCTTTTCCCATTCCATCTCATGAGAAATTCCTGCCACATGCGTAAATCCAAGGTAGCTGGAACATCTAGTGAAATGCGGAAAATATCAGACTGAAAGCGGGGAAACAGATTGAGTAGTCTAGATATGAAAGCCCTGCCCTGTGGGACAATTTTCATGGCAGTTTAGGGAGCCCAGTAGAGACTGTAATTCTGAACGATTACAGGATCCAGCAGAGATAGATTGATGCTGGGTAGGAGGTGCTCAATCTTTTCTCTAGGCATACTGGCAAGCATATTAACCGAATTTAGCGTGATACCCAGGAAATTAATCAACGTGTCGGGTCCTTCTGTCTTTTTAGGGGAGACGGGGACCCCCAGGTATTGGAATAGGTGGATTGTGATTCTCAGGCTACTAGGTGGAAATAAGTTACTCTCAGTAGTCAAGAAGGCATCTAAATAACTATGGGGCATCTACAGACATTGAGTAGTAGCCAACATAAAGTCTCAGCGAAGGTATCAAAAATCCTGGGGCTACATTTTGCACCAAAAGTGAGACGAGTGAAAAAATAATAAGCACCTGGCCACTTAACACTGTGTAGATGCCACAAAGAAGGATGGATAGGGAGGAGCTGGAAGGCGTTAATGATGTCCATCTTACTGACCCATGTCCCTTTACCTGCTGTCATAATTGCGTCAATGGTGTTATCAATAGTAGCATACTGCAGGGAAAATTCCTCTGAAGGAATGAGAGAGTTCAGACTGGGGGTCGTGGAAGAGTGGGGAGCAGAGAGGTCGACAATCAACCTTTGTTTGGCTGAACTTTTACCAGAGACCATCCCAATAGGGTTAGTTCTCCATAATGAGAAAGGTGGAGAATTGAGTAGAAAATCTTGATCCAATTCAATCTCAACAGATTGGATTGGCAAGGGCGGACAGTAGGTTCTTACAATCCCGTCACCAAAAACTCCACTGTAGCGGAATGGCAATATTAAATCCCACGATCTCCGCTGGTAAAGAAGGTAATTCACAGTCAGCGCTGAAAAGTAAGGCAATATCTCAAATCCCCCAGTAACCGGACGAGACACAGTTCTGGGAGTCAACTGAGGTTTTTATTCACAGCATCCAGTATTTATGCAAGTCCCCATGTAAGGGGTTTCCCTACTGACATAGCAGGGGTAATACAGTGGGGGACTACATGGGGGACTTAACATTCCGACCTTTTCTCCCATTAGGCACTGCTGCACGAGAGGGATACTCCCACTAGAATATACCGTTAAGTGGATTATCCCTCCGTGCAGGAGAACCGGCAATTCACTTTAAAATCTATAACTTTTACAATACTTATTTCATTTAAACGAATGGACGTTCGGTAGATAGCTGGGGTCTGAGTGCACAGTTCGTGAGAATACCGCTCAGATCCCAGCTACAACAACCGAACGCCGCATGAAATACACTTTGCCATTGAGTTCGCCCCAAAGTACCGAACACCGATAGGGAAACACTAATAGCGAAAGTGTTCGTGCCGTCGAGTAGCCGTTTTCAGTTCCACGCACTTGACGACCAAACACCGCTGGGGAGACAAAGGATCCAAGATGGCTGACCGCCGCGTGGTTGGTAGCCTCTAATTACCAATTGCAACATTGTTGCAATCGGTTAACGAGCGCCACAAGTCCCTCTCTGTGTGGGCTATTAGGGGGTAGCTCATTCGGTTCACGAACAGCCTGTAAAATGGCTGTTCGTGAAACGAACACATGAATGCTAGCGGCTTTCGGCTGCAAGCATACGAATGCAATATATACATACAGTAATACACATGTTACAGCCAAGTTACACTAGACAGTATAAGAATTATTATAGGCAACCTTTTCTGTGCATAGTCCAGAATATTATAAGTGGCTAGGTTTGCCACATCCACCAAGTGGGATGAGGGATGGTTCTGTAGTAAGTCGTCGAAACAAGTCACATTAATTGGGGCTATGTAGGGTTTGGGAAACTATTTATTTGGACACATCGTATTGGCATGTGACCCGAAACATAGAGAACACACATGCAATAACCTATTAGCGCTAAATCCACAGGAACCCGCATTAAAGTTATTGAAAATCTGGGATTTACCCAGAAAAACAATATTTTGGCCGAGCTTGTCCTTATTCACTTTAGTGAAGTAGGGAAAGAAAGGGCAGCACCCAGCTCAGGGGTATTAGGACATAGGTTCATGGTATGTGAGGACCTGAAGCCTGCAAGGTGCCTGCAAAACGGCTCCGTATCCAACTGGCTCCAGTCCGTCTGAAAATTTAACTGAGCCAGGGCCGCAGACGCCTTCGTGGAGAATGATCTGTGGTAATCATAAAATGATGTACCTTCATACTTATGCCCCAGGTCCACCAACTTGTGTAAATAAAGGTCAAATTCCTCTCTGCATTCAGGATAAACTGAGCACACTATTCAACCTGGGGTCCCTAGTCTTTAGTACAACAGAGACATCGCCATAGGAATATGTCTTGTTCTCCAGAATATCTTGGGAGGCAATCAGCAGCGAAACTAGATTGATATCCTTGACTTCCACGATGTCCTTCTTAATATTAGATGGTACCATGTGAGCTGGGTTGATGGTAAGGTATGTCTTTTTGCTGATGATACTAAGATATGTAACAGGGTTGATGTTCCAGGAGGGATAAGCCAAATGACAAATGATTTAGGTAAACTAGAAAAATGGTCAGAATTGTGGCAACTGACATTTAATGTGGATAAGTGCAAGATAATGCATCTTGGACGTAAAAACCCAAGGGCAGAGTACAGAATATTTGATAGAGTCCTAACCTCAACATATGAGGAAAGGGATTTAGGGGTGATTATTTCTGATGACTTAAAGGTAGGCAGACAATGTAATAGAGCAGCAGGAAATGCTAGCAGAATGCTTGGTTGTATAGGGAGAGGTATTAGCAGTAGAAAGAGGGAAGTGCTCATGCCATTGTACAGAACACTGGTGAGACCTCACTTGGAGTATTGTACACAGTACTGGAGACCGTATCTTCAGAAGGATATTGATACCTTAGAGAGGGTTCAGAGAAGGGCTACTAAACTGGTTCATGGATTGCGGGATAAAACTTACCAGGAAAGGTTAAAGGATCTTAACATGTATAGCTTGGAGGAAAGACGAGACAGGGGGGATATGATAGAAACATTTAAATATATAAAGGAATCAACACAGTAAAGGAGGAGACTATATTTAAAAGAAGAAAAACTACCACAACAAGAGGACATAGTCTTAAATTAGAGGGACAAAGGTTTAAAAATAATATCAGGAAGTATTACTTTACTGAGAGGGTAGTGGATGCATGGAATAGCCTTCCAGCTGAAGTGGTAGAGGTTAACACAGTAAAGGAGTTTAAGCATGCGTGGGATAGGCATAAGGCTATCCTAACTATAAGATAAGACTAGGGACTAATGAAAGTATTTAGAAAATTGGGCAGACTAGATGGGCCGAATGGTTCTTATCTGCCGTCACATTCTATGTTTCTATGTTTCTATGTTTTATAGTGGGCCGATAAATTTACCAGTCAGGGTGCCTGAGAGGCCAGTAGGTTCTGGAGTAACCAATCCAGATGGGTGCCACTGGGCCTCTCACCAGCCCCTGTATTATCCATGTTGGTATTGAGCAGTTTATAAAGTTCTGTCTTCCTGGCAGTGGCAGGGAATATTCCTGCGCCTTAATTCGGCCATGATCCTAGGAATGGTCCAGGACCTGAGGCAAGACAGTCTGGCATTGTCCCCTCCATGAGATGGAGAGATGGACCTTGCAGGAGTGCTGAGAATTGACAAATCCTCAATAGCTTTTGGTAGTTCAGACATGCTAGAATAGGACAAAAGATTCATAAGTAACCACTGGTTGATAATAACGTGATAATAACTTACTGGTTAGCGTATCTAATGCCAAGTGGTGAAAAAAATTATCTAATAACGGATAGGGGAGCCCTTACTAAATGCCAAGTGGCATGAGAGCTATGTGTTGGCCTGAGGGGATTTTGTGGCCACTGAAATTGTGGAGGGGTGGTGGCCTCTCGGTGACCACTAAAGCAAAAGATAGCATGGGAGTGACATAAGGCGACTAACTATGAGGTGGCTGTTGGCATGAGTACCTCTGAGTATGAGGATGGGTTGGCCTCGCAGGACCAATAAGACTAGGTAAGAAGGCCAGAAAAACTAAATAAGTGGACTCTGAAACCTATCAGTCAGTAGACAAAGTCTTACCCTAGTGGTAGTTGCAGGATGGGGAGGGGGAAAAGTGTAACAATCACTGGGTACACCAACTTGTTGTATCAGATGGATAGAGTAGGAAAGAGTAGATGAAACCCGAGTAAAATCTACAAGAGTAATAGCAATCAGATAGTACCCATAACGTGACTGTAATTAGTAGTAGGACCAACATAAAATAATATGGGATACCAGCTAATAGACTAGGCCTAAAAAATAAACCAGGCAGAGCGTAAGTGGTAGTATAATCAGTAGGGCCTAGCACCTATTAACATAAAAAGGAAACAATTAGGTTATCCGAGCAGTGAGGGACAGTGGATCCTCAAGACGAATCTAAACCACTAACCAACGTGAAATTTGTAGGAATCAAAAGCGAGCAGAGGATAGTAAAAATGGCAGAGTAACTTCAATCTGTAATATATAATATCCCCAATATTAGAACTTTCAAGAGAACATAACTGACTACTAACTGACAAAAAAATTACAGGACCTACCTAAAGTGATTTGGACAATTGAAACCTAAATCAACCAGAACCTCAGAGACCCAGCAAAAAAGAAGGTTCAAGCCCGGCAACCTATAAAACAGTTTGTTATAACATATCAAATAGCAGAACAAAAACTAGCAACAAAGCGCTGCTCAATTAAAAATGTACACAAAGTATTTGAGCAAAATTTATAACATGTGCAGCACTTCCCTATGACCTCTAGGGGTCAGTAGCCTACCAATCATATTCATGTAATTATACAAATGTCCACATGGACTCTAGGGATTCCTATTACTATAATAGGGCATTCAGCTGTAATTATACGAACGGCCCCAAAAGAGGAGCAAAGAGCCGCATAACAACCGAATGCTCCAGTACAACGAAACACTATAACATACATGTTTGTGCGAATCGTAAGTAACGTTCGTGCGTACAAAGTAATGGCCGAACGGGTGAGTGCAATCTCACGAAAGTCAAAGTATACGGACTGGCAAGCAGTAACATAGTGGACAAACTACCGAACCGTATGTTCGCATGGAAGTTAATGAAAGACTACACAAAGGCATATGAAATAGAGGTAAGTATGAGAAAAAGAGTTGGCCCGTGATGACAGGGTCGCGAAGGTCAAGCAACTCACTATTAATGCAGCTTCAGGACAGTAAGCGGAAGAGACCAGAGGAGAGGGGAAATATCACGGAGGCCTTGGATAGCTAAAACTCGAACCAGGAACGGACAGACACTCTAAGAGCAAGTAAGGTATCCACGAGGAAAGGTAAGTAAAATGGCGATCTGCTGCAGCCAGAAGTCCAGGTATGGAATTTGCCAGACCAACAACGGTAATGAGGAGGGGTCTGGCGATCCTTAAATAGGGAAATTATGCCCCTCCCACAACTACAGGCCCAGCCTTCTGTATATAAAAATCAGATCTCGCACTTTGCCCAAACGTAGAAAAATTTACTAAACAAACCACGTGCTGCTAAGAGCAGAATACACAATAAATAGGAAATGAGAGCACTCGCTGGATTTTTCAAATAATGTATTAACCAAAGCAAAGGATCAATGTTTTGACCAACCGGTCTTTAACCAATGTTTTAACAGTGTAACAGTGCAAATCTATTTATAAACAATACGACATGTTAGAGCTTACTTATCAAGTGCAGGTGTAGAGAGCGGTCTCTAAACCTACAAAAATCACTATCCCCTAGAGTGTCCTGTGTGAATGCGCAGGGAAGAACGTGCTGACGTGATGACATCATGATGATCGGACGCAAGTCAGTAGACGCGACCGTTGCCATGGAAATGCTAAATAATAAGTGAGATATTTCCGTGAGGAAAGGGGAATGTACCAATATAAAAACAACATAGGAGGATAAAAAGATACATACAAGAACCCAACAATATGGCTAAGAAGATGTATATAAATAAAAAAAAAAAATGAGGAAAAAGCCCTGTCAATCAAGCAGGATTCTGAGATCAAGGAAACTTAATCAATGGAAGAATATCAATAAGTGAAAAATGCAGTGTAAAGAAATGTGTAGAAAAGAATATAGGTCAAAGTAAAATAAGGATAAGGTCTGAAAAGATAAGAGAAGACAAAGTGAAAGAAGTGGAAAGAGGGCATGTGCAAAGTGAAAGAAATGTGTCACACGTTGAAAAAAAATCAACAAAAGTGAATAATGTGATAAAAATGTGTAAGAGGAGAAAAGTATGAAATGAAATGTGGTGGAAATCTCCATCCATAAGGCTATATGTGTAGTATGCAGTAAAAATTATAGGGATATACCATACAAACATATATAGGGGTACAAAACCTCAAGGTGACGAGTATCAATATCATCAATCAAAATAATATTATGCCATAGCAATAAATACAAATTCCCTAAATAAATAAGCTTTAAGGGAGAAGCAAAAACTAAATATATATACCATACTCAAATGTTCAACATATCCTAATTCTACAAAGCTACTGCAAAGAAGAATCTACAGGAGGCCAAATAAGCAGATACTAACTCTGTCTAAATTTAATTTAAGGCTCAAACTTTAAATATGAGCAATAGTAAACAAAGTAGGATATACCCACAAAAGGTGTGGAATTGGTGGCGCTATATCGTTTGAACGTATAAGTTGGAAAATAGGTTTTAGCTGCTGTATTAATTCTGTGGGTATTCCTTAAAACCCACCACACATAAATAATCACCAAGAAACAATAAAAACTTTAGGCTTTACAGATGTTTCCACCTTCCAAGCCTTCAGTTTTTAAGAGTGCAGCGCTATATTTACATGTGAGGTAAGTGAATTTTTTTTAAAAGTGCTCAAAAACACTTACCCTCTATGTCTCACTTTAGTATAATGTACATATAGAAGTTTTGTGAGTTACAAGTGTATATAAACTCACATTTTCTTGAGCCTTTTCAAGTTTTAAGGCTCTAAACTTCACTTCATACGTCGTCCCTCAAAAACCTTTCCAGACTCGTCCTATTCCCAGGAATTTAATGTTAAAAGCTTTTTCAATTGTCAATCGAAAGGTCTAGTCTATCTACTTACATGTTCCTGCAAGAAATTGTATGTTGGAAAAACATCTCGTATGTTTAAGCTCAGAATAAGAGAACATGTCAATTCAGTGAATCCGAGAAGACTGATTGAGACACCAGTCTCCAAACATCTTAAATTACATCACAATGGATCTTCAGATGGAATTAGATTCTGCGGCATAGAAAGGGTCACATTGGGACCAAGGGGAGGTGATTTAGACAAAAAACTCCTACAAAGAGAGAGTTTTGGGATTTACCAACTTAAGACACTCTCACCCCTCGGTCTCAATGAGGGCTTTTCATATGCATCCTTTATATCGGATTAATCTACTAATTCCATACATACGCTTGGTAATAAATCTGTTGATTAATCTGTAAATTTGTATATACTGTATTTTCTGGCATATAAGATGACTTTTTAACCCTGGAAAATCTTCTACAAAGTCGGAGGTCGTCTTATATGCCGGGTATAGGGTCTATATGGCTGCCGGGGGCGGCCTGCGTCCCTATCGCCGGCCCTTCTAATGCTGCAGCCGCCTGGGCGCTCTATAGAGAGTGCTCAGACGGCTGCCGCACTGCCTCTCTTCTCACCTCCCCTTCCCTGTGCAGAGTGGGTGGCCGTGCTCCTCTTCGTCCTGTCAGTCACTGAGTGCTCACTTCCTTTCAGGCCGTCTGGGAACAGGTAACTGAATCTCCTGTACCGCGTGGTACCAGGCCAGACTGAAAGGACGAAGAGGAGCTCGGCCACCCACTCTGCACAGGGAAGGGGAGGTGAGAAGAATGTAGGGAGGATTGGGGGGGAGTAAAAAGAATGGAGGGGGGAGTAAAAAAATAGAGGGGGGAGTAAAAAGAATGGAGGGGGAGGATTAAAAAGAATGGAGGGGGGGGGACATATAATCCAGCAGGCATGGATTATATGCCCAGACAGCCTGGCACATACCTGGGCTTTAAATGCTATTTCAGATTATCATTATTTAATGTCTTGCTGTGTAGCTCTGTCTGCTCACTGTACATCATGGCTAATTTTTATTTGGTGTGCATTGGAAGAGGGGTAGTCTTATACGGCGAGTATATCCCAAACTCTATATTTTAACTGAAAAAGTTGGGGGTCGTCTTATACGCCCAGTCGTCTTATACGCCGGAAAATACGGTATGTCAGATACACATAGAATTATGTTATATAGCACTAGTAGGTTATAAGTATCATTTATATTTGATTTTGATTATTTGATTTATTTTTATTTTTTCATTTATATGGACAGGGATACATATAGATAGATGTTGAACTCTCATCTTGGCTCACTTTCCACTTACAATTTAATCTAACTAGTTATATTGTTGATGCATATTAGTTAAACATTGCTCCTATCTAGATCGCATGTCATGTGGATGTTAGATCCATCTGTATGCAACCACTGGCGGATCCAGGGGGGGGGCAACGGGGCAATTGCCCCCCCCCCCTCCGAGAAATCCGCCGGTCTCCCTCCCCTGCCAGCACATGCAGGCGCTAGCCCTGCAATGTGCCTGCAGACCGGAGGGGAGATCAGAGATCTCCCGCCCCGGTCCGCAGGCACTGTGCTGACAACCGGCAGGGGAGGGAGAGGGAGGACCCGGGAGCTCAGTCTGTAGCTCCTCCGGGTCCTCCTCTCGCGAGATTTGGAGCGCGGCAACGCTCCAAATCTCGCGAGAGTGAACTCTAGCCCGGGAGCGCGGGCTAGAGTTCACTGTAACCACTGGGACCACCAGGGAATCACCACTGGGACCACCAGGGAATCACCACTGGGACCACCAGGGATGAAAATATGTCCCCCCTCCTCTTCAATAAAGGTAAGAAGGGAGGGGGGACATAGAATATTTGTTTTTTTTAATTAAATAAAGATATATATTATAAAAAAAAAGACCCCCCTACCCTTAACACACACACACACACATAGCCCCCATACTGCCCCCCCATACACCCATACGGCCCCCATACAGCCCCATGCACTGCCCCTCCATACACACACAGCCACTGCCCACACCTTACTGCCCCCCATGCACACACGCTTACTGCCCCCAGCTACACAGCCAACGCCCCCCCCCCATACACACGCCTGCCCCCCATACACACATACTGCCCCATGCACATACTGCCCATGCTACCCTCCTTACACACATACTGCCCCCCATACACACACTGCCCCATAAACACACACTATACACACACACTGCCCCCATACACTGCCGCCCCATACACACACATTGCCCACACTCACACACACACTGCAACTGTTACACACACATACTTAACTAACACTCCAATAAGAATAAAGAGCAAACAAATACCACAGAATTCCTAATAACCATAGACACCTATAGTGGATGAATCAAAAACAATTAACCAGAATAAATAAGAGAGCAAACTGATCCCATTAGACCTGTCCCACAACAGTTTTTATGCTACTGTGCATGTTCAGAAGGGAAACAAATGTTTGAAATGAAGAAAATTAACTGCTTTACTTAAGAATGAAAACTAACTAATGCTAGGGAATAAAACTCCCAAACGAAAACATTCAAACATTCAAATTCCCCCCCCCCCACCCAGAAGTAAGTAGCTCATGAAGCAGACACTAGGCTAGTAGTGTAAGACCTGCCAAAGATGGGTTACATTGACGTTGTAGCAGGCTTATGCAATGTATGATCATATAATGTAACTAAACCCCCATTGGTTTTTGCCTGGATTAGGTGTTTAAAAAAAAAAAAAAAATGGACTAAATCTGTCAGCATTGAAGTTGCTGCTTAGGGCATAATGGAGTGCGCTGGATTTTCTGTTTTTATTGTATAAATTGGCACCCAGCAGCACCCTACTTATGCATATTCATGTGAGTGCAGCCAGCCCCCTGTTTTCTCATATTGCGATTATTGGGCACATCATAAATCCACGATTCTTTTCTATGAGAAGCATTGAAATGGACCAGAGATCATCATGATATATCCCCCAAAGATTTGAAAATCACAGTCGAATTTCTTCTTGAATCTTACTGTACATATTACACTACTATATCCTTGGTGTCATGTTACCTAGGTCATCCAGGTTAGATTCTATGGTGCATGTCCATGCTATATATACTTCCCATGGTATCATTCTTGTGTTAGTCTTGATACTTGTCCACACTCACTCTTCCTTAGTGACGCCAAGCGTCATTCCGGTGACAATTTGTAGCATACCACTGCTCTCTAAGTTCTACTTATAGGTCTATAGGCCTGTGTCATAAATTAATGCCAATCCGAACAAACAACGCAGATCATGTATGTTTTGGTGTCATTTTTTACAAAATCAAAAAACTCATGGGCTTTTATAAGGCCTTTCTGACTACCTCTCTTTGGTTTCTGTATATGCAATAGTGCATTCATGTAGTCTATTGGATTTTCTGTTTAGTGACCTCAGCTTCTTTGACCATTCTTGCCCTTTGTAATCCTGACCGTGGCTTGATACTCGATACTGTGCACCTCTGTTATCCTCAGCTTGTTTTCCCAATTACTAGACATTCTGTTTGCCTTTCTTTAGCACTAGCCCGGCAAATCAAAGGACCGGTACGTGCTCCTGTCCTGTCTCCATTAGGTTTGTGTGTTGGAGTAAGGCTAGCCCTGACACTTGGGTACTCTATGTTTCCAACAAAAAAAAAGCTCCTTTTTAAAAAAGAAATATTATACAGAAGGTAATAAAACAATGTTGTTATGTAGAGGATTCGGCATTCCACCCTGAAAATAATGTAACAGAACATAATTCCGACTGCAGAGCTAAAAAATAATATCAGTTTATTAATTTGTATTTCTCATAGAAATAGACAAAACATGTTGAAAAGAGGTAATTTTCAATACCTACCTAGGCATTCTTGGAAACCAAGTATCAGAGAGTATTATTTAGTGCCATTCTTGCAAAAGGCAATGGTTTTTCTGCTTTATTACTCACTTGATGTGTTGCGTCTAACTTTTATTGTTTAGTTACAGACGTCTGCCTTATGAAGAGTTTTTATTTCACTGCTGCCACTTATAGACTGTTTTCAATCAAAATTGTAAGTACTAGCTAGTTGTTATTTTCTTACCTTTCTGCAAACTCTGTTATTTCTGGTGATTCAATTCTCTTGTATATTGTATTCTTGGTGAGAACGGTGGTATTCAAGAATAATGTTATCTGGATGGTTCTTTACATATCCTTAGCACTATCACTAAACACATTATTTGAGAGGGTGACTTTTGCAGTTATTTTCTAAATATTGTTTGATTCTTTAACTTGATCTATTGGTAACTTTGTAGTAATTGTTTTCTTATACTTGTTGAATATGTGTCAATGGCCTGCTGACCAAATCACATATATCTCCTGTATACTCACTGAATCAAACACAAACAATGTAAGTAGTGCATACAAAACACTCACACAGGCAAATCTGACCCAATTAGCCTCTTACTGAGCAGCCTCTGAGCTACTAGGTAAAAAAATATCTGTGTCGGGAGGCCCAGCAGCTATTGTCATGTTCACCGAAGTGAGCAAATGTTTTATGTTACAGAAAACATTCTGAATCCCCCCATGCTCACAAATGTCCAAACAACTGATGCAGAAAATATCCTTCATCAAGTTAAAGCTCCCAAACTTGGGTTACATTGTTCTTCAGTTGAAGTGTCACCATCTGCTAGCTGAGATCCAGCTGGTCACTCACCTCCTATTCAAAGTTGTTTCTAAATTTGTGAAAGTATTGTAAAATGTGGTGGTGAATAAAAATAATAAAATAGCATTTCTTCTGCTTCTGATTCAGCTGCTGTAGCTGCTCCCCATCTAAATATCTTACTTTGTAGTGGTTTTGTCCTGCCTGGCTGAATCCTGCGCAGGCCCGTCGCAACCAGGCAGGCAAACCAAGCAATTGCTTGGGGCCCCCGAGCTGGCCCGGGGCACACTTGCTGATGATCAATTAAAGGATCACTTGCTGATGATCAGTTAAAGGATCGCTCCACACTTTAAAAGAAAACCCCCCAAATAGCCCACAGTTTAGTAGATATACATCCAATGAATGCATGCATGCATATTTGTATACATGTATTCATTGGGAGTGTAGTCTAATATGGCTTCCCCATTTTGGCTTTATTTTTGTTAATGTGCTCTCATGTGTTATTCATCTGAGGTTGTTTTTAGCTAGATTTAAGACATGCTAATGAACAGATTGTTATTATGTCCTGATATGAAAAACTATAGAATTCAAAGAGGACGTACTTCCTTTTTCCCCTGACCACCCTTGACACACGCCATTGTAACAATATAATCAATATTATTCACTTCACCTGTCAGTGATTTTAATGTTGTGTCTGGTCAGTGTATATTAACAGGACATTCAAGACTACTGACATTTTAAAAAAGTTTTAGCTTTAAAACCATATTTCTCTCCTTGCGATATTTGACCTACAACTTTCAAAAATAAATTTAAATGAAATCCTGGGCACTTGACACATTTTCTTGTTTTACTTCTTGTGTTTTTCGTTGTACTAGTTGTATATAAAATTAAGCAAAACCATTAAAAAAAATTTAAAAATAAAATTTTCAATATTTTATTGTTCTTTAATGCTGTTCTTTGTTTGCATATACGTAATCAGATCTTTATCATATATAATATCTATGGGAAATATATAATATGTAATATGTAGCGAAAATGCTTAGCAAAATTGCAAACAAAGCTTCTGTCATGAATACATAGATTGTGAGGAATGCTTCCGTCACTACAGGGTTAAAGTGAATCATTCATGTGATGTGTAGGCTTGATGAAGCATTTCGCCATATATATCAAATGTAAATATTGCATCTAATTCCCCTTTATAAATGGTATGGTTATTTATACATAGTTGGCTTTGCCTAACAGTATATACGAAATATTGCTAAATCGTATTCTAAATAAATCTACGAGAATCGACAATGATTATTTTGTGTGTTTGCAACATCTTACCACTGTATTATTTCATCATCCTAATCTCTTTAAATCCTTTTTCTGAGTTTGTCATAGATCTCAGTCTGAAGAATGCATTTACACTCTGATGTATGGTTCTAGCCCCAGGGATTTGTAATTGTCATTCATGACAGGATTCTAAATAAATTTACTAAATATTCCCTTTAAAGTATAGGTAGAGCAAAAGAATTGTAGCATATTATGAAATAGGGCTGATATAAACTATATCTGTTAATAGCTCTAAACTTAAGCTATCAATATCAGTTTTCAACACCATACAATTTTGGAATATTCTTACACAATGATTGAGACTGTGCAAGCCAAATAAGTAATAGACTCATGCTCAGCAGTACAGATATGGTATGTAATTCTGAATTCCAGCTATGGCACCAATAAAGAGATTATTGATGGGGGGAATGATTGATAGCTAGGGGACCGTCACTAAATGTTGATTTTATCATCAGATCAAGTGAGAAGTGGCCAACAGAAGGAAAAAAGTAAAAACAGAAGTACAAAAAAAAAAGAATATTTATATATAATATATATTAAAAATATATATATATACAGGATTCACTATTATGAAAATTTTAAAATTCAATATGAATTCAAAGATATTTTAAGGTGAAAATATCTGAACTGGAAACCTATACTCTGTGTGGCCCTAAATTTGAAATTCACTTTGAATTCACTTTTTAATTTTCACTTTTGGAAATAACCCCTATAATATAAAAAAGGGATGCCCTAAAAGAAGATCCCCAGATGTTCTATAACTACAGCTCCCATGATGCTTTGCATGTCTTTAAACTTGCTTTGAAACTTCTAGGGATCTACCTTTTGGACACTCCTGATATATTATTATTATTATTATTATTTTATTATTTATATAGCGCCAACAAATTCCGTAGCGCTGTACAATGGGTGGACTAACAGACACATAATTGAGATCAGACCACTGACGTACAGGAACAGAGGGGGTTGAGGGCCCTGCTCGATGAGCTTACATGCTAGAGATATATACAGATGGATTTATTTATTTTTACTGCTCGTCATGTTTTTCCCTCTTTTGGTTCTTTTTTTCCCTCATTTGTAAACCAAATGGTTTAAAAATGCACTATAATGCAAATATATATGCGTTATATTTATTGTATGTGTATATTTTGCAGTACATTGGCCCATTTTCAAGTTAATCTGATTCATTTCCAAATTGAATTTCCATTACCAAATTTTTGCTAAGCTGAATGGACATATGGCCAAAACTCAGGTGTCCTGAAAAATGTTCTGTAACGGAGCTTCCTAGCTGGAACAGGGGACAAACTGCAGTACTTCTGGCCACAGTCGCCATGGCTTGACTGGGGTCCTGGAACCGCTCCTTCCTGGAGCCAAATGGGGAATTCGCTCTAGACACCACCTGGCACTGGATGACACTCAGTCCTGGGAGCTCTAGTCTTTACAAGGACTTTCCCCGTTGAATCCTCCACACTGGAACAGTGATTAAAGAATAGCCCTTTCCCCTCCCAGTAACCAGATGACACATAGTTCTGGGAGTACAAGCTGGAATACGTTTATTGGCAGCCACAGCTGGCCTTATATGCAGATCCCCATGCAAGGTGCACTCCCCCCAGGACCTGAGAGTAGACTGCAGTAAAAACATATACACGATTACATTGGCTCTCAGGTCCTGGACACTCCCATACAAAACAAGATAATCACTCCCCTGTGCGATAATTGATTCAGGAACTGAACTAAACTCAATTATCTTCAGGTGCAAAAACCACACATTTCACAAACACCCCAAAAGTATCTTTAAAAAAATACATAAAAACCCCACAAAAGTTACATCCCCTGACAGCCCCAATCTGGGTGACTAAGATATCCAAAAATCACCCAGATCGGTTCAGGGGTTCAGGAATTTCCTGGAAGTCATAATTTGACCAACCGCATGCATGGTCCCATGCCCAAAACAGTTCCAGAGAATCAGGGCTTGCAGTCGGTCTAGTTCGGTAGTTTAAAAACCGAACAAACTACCAAACATAGTCAATGTTCTTACCCTGGAGCTTGTTTCCCTTTTTTGTGGGAACGTTTCCACCGAACAGTGTCTTTCTAAGTGTTGTAAAACCAAACACAGACGATCATGGAAGTCCAGCGGTGTTCGGGAGTGTCCAAAAATAGTTCCATGAACTCGATGACCAAACACTGCTGCCTGTGTTCATGAGAACAAAGTACCAATTAGGCTTAACAAGATCCAGGGTGGTCTCCGGTTCATGCAGCTGCTCGGTTCCCGAACCATATAGTCCAAATACACGAACGGAAACTTTTACATCACATTTTACAGGGTCCATTGTAACGGATCGCCTGGCACCCCGACTGGGTACCTCCGTTGAAGGATGCTCCTAGCGCTTCCTGAGGACTCCAAGCACTCTGGCAGACACCACAATCACCGAACCGGAGAAACAAATAAATTCTCCCAAGCATTTGAATGCTGTAGACAGTTGAATAGGAACCATATGAATAGGTTTACTCTCCTAGCAGTCAAACTGGAACAGCATACAATAAATCCTTCCCCCAATAATGAGACGACACTTCACTTTGAGGGTTAAAACAGGAACAACCCTGATTTATTCACACAACACTGCACTTTCAGCTCCCTGGGGAGGAAGGACACTGCCGCTGGGGAGGAAGGACTGCACCTTCAGCTCCCTGGGATATACACTGCGGCTGGGGAGGAAGGACTGCACCTTCAGCTCCCTGGGATACACACTGCCGCTTGGGAGGAAGGACTGCACCTTCAGCTCCCTGGGACTTACTCTGCCGCTGGGGAGGAAGGACGACACCTTCAGCTCCCTGGGGTACACCTTTGAGTCCCCGTAATGCACTCTGCCACCGGATAGGGCAGCTGATACCTTTGGCTGGATCTGCCATGAACTGCAGGTACTGCCGACGTATTCCCACGAGGCTACACCTATTTCCATAGTCTCAAGAAAGTTAGTCATAATTTCTGTTGGTGGCTGTTTAAAGAGAGTTTTGGGAGGAAATAAAAATATTTGGGATGCACCTTTGGCTTAGCCTAATGAAATAAGTAGCGTTCTTTCATAGTTATTCGCCATTGCTGGATGGATGGCATTGATATTTCATTGAGATTTCATACTTATGGATATCATAATAATTAATTGAATGTTAGCTTCTTCCTCATAGAATGCTGTGACAGTTGAATAGGAACCATGAATAGGTTTACCTCCCAGCAGTCAAACTGGAACAGCATACACAAATCCTTCCCCAATAATGGACTCCACACTTCACTTTGAGGGTACAAAAACAGGAAATTTAATTATTCACACAACAGGCTTATAAAGGATCTCCCATAAGTGGGAGGGATTTTACAACAATTACACAATACACCAACTCACATGAGCTACCCCACAATGCCTCACAATCCCTCCCCTCTGGCCTGGAGATAATTGGGGAAGGAATCCAATTATCTCCCAGGACAGAGGCAAAACTCCATTACCCACATGGCAGACAAAAAGACAGTAAAAGACATAAAATTACATACTGATACATTTAGTACATAAAACACACATTTCTACACATCCCCAGATAGCTTTGATCTGAGCGCCCATTATTAGATGAATGGCACTCAGATCACACGAATAAGCCTTTCTGCAGGGAAAATAAATGGTTTAACCTGCAGGGCCATAGTCCAAAGGGAGCAGGCGAGCAACCAGGCTTCTCCAGTTCACAGTGGCGAGGTTGGTTTTGCCACATCCATAGTCTGTGGGCAGGAGGCTGGCAAGCAGGATCCTCCAGGAGCTCGTGGCAAACTGACTTGGAAAGGGGAGTTTGTAACATATTCTATTTTTGGAAAAATGTTTTGGCCAATCTAAATTTTCTCTCTGTGTCTAAGTCTAATTTCTTCTTTATTATAGGCAGTATGTGAAAGGTATGTAAATTCTATATACTG
This sequence comes from Pelobates cultripes, assembly GCA_933207985.1. Classification (NCBI taxonomy): domain Eukaryota; kingdom Metazoa; phylum Chordata; class Amphibia; order Anura; family Pelobatidae; genus Pelobates; species Pelobates cultripes. The sequence continues at coordinate 175,838,426 of OW240912.1, forward strand.
CAGAGTAGTACTTTTCATGGGGTGTCCATCAGTATGAATAACTGATTTTTGTCCATGAACACACAGCAGATATGAGTACCCTTGCTGCAAGAGATAAAACCATCAATCAAAACAGGTGTTTTTGAATTCCCTCTATCTTTAAGAAATTGCTTTCCCTCCTGCAACACGTGAGTGCTGCATACTGTAGAGTAGCACTTTCCATGTATTGCTCAATAACAAGAGGAAGAGATATGTGTTCTAAACAACATGGTGGATCTGGCAATCATAATTACAGGTGAAATCGGAGGGCTTACAAGGATATTAACAACTCTCACTACAGTGAGTGTTGTTAATATCATTGTTTAGACCAAAGCAGCAAAACTGGAATCATAGCTGGCATGAACAATTTTTCCAATTCAGCTATTTTGGCCTTAAATTTGAGATTTACTTTAAATCCCCACCAATTCTTACTTTATAAAATAACCCGTGATTTAAAAAAAACTCCAAAAGCCATGACATATGTATAGTCGTCTTTTTCTGCATATGCGTTATTAACTCCCCAAAAACCCCACGGATACTCAGACACCTTCTTTTGTGAAAATTATCACAGCTTTATTATTAATAAACAAACAAATAAATTATTAAAGGTCATTGTCAACATATTTTAACATGACATATCAACCCCAGCTCTTTTATCAATTCTACCCTTACAATGACCCCCATAACAAACAATATTACCATATATTAACATATAAATAACATCTAACCACTTAAACCATTGCCAGGGCCGTCTTTAATAACGAATGGACCCTGGGCAAGTGTTTGCTTGGGCCCCCTGGGCCCTGCCGCTCTCGCCCCTCACTCCCTGGTATGCAATCACGGCATCCATCCCAACGCAGTGGCGGTACTAAAGTAGAATGAATTTTATTGGGACCCCCAATTGCAAGGTTGGACTAAAGGTAGAACCCCATCTGTCGTGCAACTCCAACAATGCTTTGACAGCTGAGACTCTACCAATTTCCCATGCTTGCAGGGTTGTATTTAGCACTGAGTCATGTTTGTATGTTTGAATGTAAGCATGTGTTTGTATGGAGTATGTTTGTGTGAATGTGTTTGTATGTGGTACTGGAGTTTGAATGCAAGTGTGCATTTATGTGTAGTGTTTGTTTTTGAATGTAGGAGTGTGCTTGTATGTAGTGTTGACGTTTCAATGCAGGAGTGTGTTTTATATGCAGTGTTGAAGTTTGAATGGAGGGGTGTATTTGTATTTAAAGTTGCGGCTCAGATGCACAGGTACACACTCTGACGCACAAGCAGATACACAGATACATACACTGACTACATACAGATAAACAGGCACATACACTGACAGACATACTGACACAGGTACATATATTGACACACACACAGACACATACACTGGTAGACGTACTGACAGACATACTGACACAGGCACATATACAGACATACTGACACACAGACACATATACCCACATACTGACACACACACACACAGACACATACACTGATCAACATACTGACACACATACACTGACAGAAATACTGACACCCACACACTGACAGATATACTGACACCCACATACACTGAGAAATACTGACACACACACACAGGCACATACACTGACACACACAGACTGATATACTGACACACACACACACAGCCATACTGGCACACAGACAGATATACTGACACATGCATACACATGCACTAACAGACATACTGACGCACTGACAGACATACTGACACATACACATACTGACACACACAGATATACACACAGATATATACTGACACACAGACAGACAGACATACTGACACACACACACAGACATACTGACACACACACAGACAGGCATACTGACATGCACAGACAGACTGACACACACAGACATACTGAAACACACACACACAGATATACTGACACACAGACAGACATACATACTGACAAAAACACACACAGACATACTGACACACAGACAGACATACTGACACACAGACACTAACACACAAACACACACACTAACACACATACACTAACACACAAACACACACTAACACACATACACTAACACACATACACTAACACACAAACACACACTAACACACATACACTAACACACAAACACACAAACACACAAACACACACTAACACACATACACTAACACACACTAACACACATACACTAACACACAAACACACACTAACACACATACACTAACACACACATACACTAACACACAAACACATAAACACACATTTTTTTTTTAAATGTAATCCCCCCAGCCTCCTTACCTTTTGGAGTGCTGGGGGGATTCCCTGGGGTCCAGTGGTGCTGCTGACCCTGGCGGGCAGGTGGCCGGTCGGCAGGAAGGCGGGCGCGCGAGGGAGCACTCACTGCTTCCTCTTCAGCTCCCTCGCGCGCCGCGTAGGGATGCCGGCGCCGGAAGATGACGTCATCTTCCGGCTCCGGTATCAGTGCGGTGCGCAAGGGAGCTGAAGAGGAAGCACTGAGTGCTCCCTCGCGCGCCCGCCTTCCTGCCCGACCGGCCACCCGCCCGCCGGGGTCAGCAGGGCCAGCCTCAGGGGGCCCTGAGGTGGCCGCCTCCTGGGCCCCCCAGGGGAAGACGCTGGCCCTGTGGGTGCATACCAGTGTCGCTGCCGCGACCCTGGTATGTACGCCACTGCCCTAAGTGCATGGGCCACCCGGTGGGACGGGGGAAAAAATAAATTGATGAGGGCAGCGGGGCCCACGCGGCAGGTGCCTCGGGCCCCCCAAGAGAAACTGGGCCCGGGGCAGCTGCCCCGTGTTAAAGACGGCCCTGACCATTGCCATCGAAGGCATGATTTTCCATGTTCCACCATCCCAGACTACATGACAACCACTCCAGGGACCAACTGCCTCAACCTCTCCACATCCTTCTTCATCCCAGCAATTAAGTCTCTATCTGAGAAACCAGACCCAAGTCATTCACACCTGCATGTATTAAAATCACATTAGGCACCTGACCTTCACTAATCAACCTGAATAGTGTAGAACGGACCCCCTACCAAGCAGGTAGTACAGAGATCAACAAAATACTGTCCTCAAAAAAACAGCCTAGCAGATGGTCACAGTCCGGGTGAATGGGCAACAGCCGAAAGGCTGCTTCCACATCCACCTTAGCCAATAACGCGCTAAGCCAACACGACCGCTTGGTCGAATGATGCATACGACAAGCAAAGGACCTTGTCAAGATCATCTTTCACCGACGAACCCTGTGGATATGATAAATGGTGTAAAAGCCGGTATTTACCTGGTTCCTTCTTGGGCACCACCCCCAAAGGTGATACCCGAAGATCGCGCAATGGGGGTTCCTGCAATGGCCCAGCCATCCTCCCCAGCTGTGTATAGTGAATGCAGAGTGTTTCAATTTGTGGTGGATGTAGTGTGTACTGTGAATACAGGATGTTTGTGTAGTGGATGTTGTGTGTACAGTTAATGCAGAGTGTATGTTAGTGTAGTGAATGCAGAGTGTGTGTCAGTATAGTAAATGCAGAGTGTGTGTCAGTATAGTAAATGCAGAGTGTGTGTCAGTATAGTGAATGCAGAGTGTGTGCATAGTTTAGTGAATGCAGAGTGTGTGTTAGTTTGTAGTGTATGCAGAGTGTGTCAGTGTAATGAATGTAGTGTGTGTGTTAGTGCAGTGAATGCAGAGTGTGTGTACATGTGTAGTGAATGCAGAGTGTGTGTTAATGTGTAGTGAATGCAGAGTGTGTGTAAGTGTGTAGCGGATGCAGAGTGTGTTAATGTGTAGCGAATGCAGAGTGTGTTAGTGTGTAGTGGTTGCAGTGAGTGTGTTAGTGTGTAGTGAATGCAGAGTGTGTGTTAATGTGTAGTGAATGCAGAGTGTGTGTCAGTGTAGTGAATGCAGAGTGTGTGTTAGTGTAGTGAATGCAGAGAGTGTGTTAATGTGTAGTGAATGCAGTGTGTGTCAGTGTAGTGAATGCAGAGTGTGTGTTAGTGTAGTGAATGCAGAGAGTGTGTTAGTGTGTAGTGAATTCAGAGTTTGTGTTGTACTAGTGTATCCAGAGTATGTCTTGTATTAGTGTATGCAGTGTGTGTGTTGTATTAGTGTATGCAGAGTGTGTGTTGTATTAGTGTATGTAGTGTGTGTTGTATTAGTGAATGCAGAGTGTGTGTTGTATTAGTGTATTCAGTGTGTTGTGTTAGTGTATGCAGAGTGTGTGTTGTATTAGTGTATACAGTGTGTTGTGTTAGTGTATGCAGAGTGTGTGTTGTGTTAGTGTATGCAGTGTGTAAATGTGCAATCTGGGGGGGAGGGGGAGACGGGCAATTTAACATTAATTTCACATAAATTGTACATTAAATTTAATTAAATGTTACTCCCCCCTCCCTGCTTCTTACCTGTGTCCAGGGAGGGGGAGATTCCATCCCTGGTGGTCCGGTGGCATGGTGGGGCCCCCCGGTTCCCTGTTACTGCACAGGGGGCCCAGCACACTGCCTCTACTCTTCTCCTCTCTTCTAATAACTCTCGCGAGACCCACAGCCTGCGTGCCGCGCGGAGTGTTACCATGGTAACCCGTGGCAACGCTCAGAAGGCCGTGGGTCTCGGGAGAGTTATTAGAGAAGAGGCAGTGTGCTGGGCCCCCTCTGCGGTAACAGGGAGCCGGGGGCCCGCAGCTACACACATAGATAGCGATATTCGCTATCTATGTGTGCAGAGAGGGAAAGTGGGGCTCGGGACTGCCAGAGCAGTCCGGGCCCCCCAGGACCTCCGGGCCCGTGACAACCGTCATGGTTGTCACCCCCTGATGGCGGCCCTGAACTTGGACTCAGTAAATGCTTAATGCTTAAAACGACACATAAGACCATATATGTCTAGTTCCGGGAGCAGATAGCTCCCATCTGAGCTGTCTCTCCTAAATCAGTCTGTTCTTTCCCTTTCTCTGAACTTATCTGTTATATGTACATGACATTCATCCCTATGTCTTATCTGTGCTCCTTTCACTCCCTTCCTACTACTGTTCTATGAGTATTTGCACGTAAGCACTTACTTTTTAATGTATAAAAACACATACTGATAAATAAAAACGACAGATGCTTATTTTAATTACCAACACGTGTCTGGTGTCTGAATTCACGCTCCTCCAAGTGCACTTGAAATAACAAATTGGGCTCCCTTGAATATAACACAGATCACATTGGAGCTATATCAACATCATCTGGAAACATCTGTGTTGCTGGTTTATTCATAATGGCAAATTGTGGTGAATTGAAATTGAAATGCAAAATTAGGCAAAAGTAGTTGATTTTGAAAGAATCTCCAAATGTGTTATAATCACAACTTTGCTATAGCCTTAATGTTGCAGTTCAGTTTTCTCCACCGCTGGGTGTTTAGTGAATAATCACTATGCTTTTGAATTTAGCAATATCAGATATGTCATAAATTTATATTTTAGTGTTTAATAACTAAACAATGATTTGTCTAATTGGCAATCAATTTTTCAAATGTAGGTAAACTATTTAATGAATGCTTTCTACAATATAATGTGTGTGTTTTTTACGTTAACATAAAATTAAGACAGACAAGGATAGAACAGACCCACTAGAGGAGAACAATTTGCGATGAAATGGCAGGTCTAACATATATAAAGTAATACATTGGGCACCAAAACAATTTAACGTGAATGAAGTGGTAAAATAGTGTAACACTGATGTGAAGTTCCCAAGGCACAAATTAGTATATTTGTCCTTCATTGACATAAAGTGGTTTTGGTACCCTGAGTGTTGAACAAGACCAATTGCTGTGCATTAATACTCATACAAAGAGGCATGTTAACAGGCAAGCAACATCCGAGAAAGAGAAATACTGACTTATCGTGACACTGCATAGTACTATCACTAGGTGGCAACATAAGCCTTAAAAACTGTTAAAGGGAAACAATATGAAAACATAAATTTAATGACAAGTTTCTTCAGCTGTGATTTTTTTATTTCACATAACCACTGTAAATTATTATACAAATTATAACTGCTTGAATGTTTTTGGACATATTAGACATATGACAATTGCCATTTCCTGCATTTTCAGGTACACATAAAGGTACAGATAAATGTGGACATGATTGTATTGCTAAACATTTCAATTGTAGAATGACAAGGGAATAATATGTGTAAATTATGGTAATCCTAGCAAATCTTGTCAGGATAATCTTAAATGGACAGCCTAAGCACCATAATAACTAAAACTCACTCTAGCAAATGTATAGCAGGGAAGTAACAGATCAAATGACTTGGAGGAAATCTAAACGTTTTCCAGAACGTTTTTTGTCGGAAACTAAAAGCATATATGAGAAGACATAATAGGGGAAACGTCAATGGCCCATCCTGGGAAGAATCATCCTTTTCCACAAGCAAGTTGCACTTAACCAGGTGGTCAAACTCAGCCTAGTCCTCAGCAATCAGACGCTCAAACCCGAATTGCAAAATATATGCCAAAATATATTAATTGGGGAGCGGCTTGTCTAGTACGGCAGATACAAGCATGAGAGGAGAGTTCCGCGACAAACTGAGCCCAAACAGCTCACCCTGAACGCAGACTTATGGTATGGCTTCTAAAAAAACACCACTCTACCTCTAGCTCCATACCATCACAACAGACAGCATCGCAAAAAGCCTCACTCTGGAGGTTTTTCACAGATGCGCCCAATATGCCGTGTGAATACAAAAAAAAACCCGCCAGCTAGCCCAGCAGGATCAGAGACCTGGTCAGCAGATCCAGATCTACGCACTATACTGCTCCAACTTACCTCTTGTGCTGACATGGCGGAAATGCTGAACAAGCTAGAGGCAAGTGTGGGGTAGAAGCTGCACGCTATGGGAGCAGAGGTGCAGCACTTGGGGCAGAGAGTGCAATCCATAGAGGTGGGGGAGGCCACTGCTATTCAGTGGACTGTATTACAAGATAACTTCCGAAACCAAAAGAAGGCATTATTATACAGAAAGCTGGATGATGTGGATAACAGGGGAAGGAACAACCGAAGAATCAGGGGATTTCAGAAGCACCCAGTGGTGAAGCAGAAGAATGTGATGGAGGTCTTGTAAACCCTTTGTGACTAAATATCAAAACAACCACCTGAGTCTAGATTTAAATATGATCGAGCACACAGAGCTATAAGACCAAAGTCCCTGGCTTCAGAGAAACCACAAGACAGTATGTGTCACCTACACAACTATACTGTCAAAGAGGACATTATTAGACAAGCAAGAGTGCAGAACATCATATTATTTCATGGCCAACAAATCCTAATCTTCCCAGACCTCTCTCAGCAAACCTTATATGCACGTAGAGCTCTCAAACCAGTAACGAAGGCTCTCACTGACTGAGGTCTTAAATTCAGATGAAATTACCCTATTGGTCACCCATCAAGGCAAGCAACACATCATTACCTCTCCAACGGAAGTCTTACCATTCCAAAAGGACCTCAACCTGCCAGAAGATGCAATAGAGGACCGGCCTATATAAAACTAAATCACTCACCTTACCACAGTGGCAGAAATCACCTAAAAAGAATAGACAAACATAGTCACATAGTCACAGCTGACCTGAAAGGAAGCTCTTAAACCAAAGCATATACTTTATCAGCATTTTGGTTCTATAGCTATTCTCTGTGTACCTAACCATTTTTGATCCCTTATTGTTTACCTACTCCTATTTTCCACTCAGTCCACACAGTTAACAGCATTGATGGTTGTTTCAGTGGTTCAGTGTGGCTTAATTTACATACAAAATTTTATTTTGAATTAGCCAAACAGTAATACTATATTTTATGTTATTCATATTTGTACCATGACAGCCTATATCTAGCTTCAGGATTCTATAATGTAATGTTATTAACCAATTTATGCTCACAATATGCAATACAAGTTTTATTTTATGTTGAATTTGTATATAGGTACGCTTTGATATTCTTTATGTTTCACTTATGCTCTTTTGCTTTTTCATGTGGGAAAAGGAGGGAGAAGGGATTATCAATATGGCAGGGCAGGATGATGCACAGAAAACCAGCATCAAGTCACTGTCCATTAATGCCAGATGTTAAACTCACCAAAGAAAAAAATATATACTTTTAAAGGTACTAGTAGGGCAAAAGCAGATGTCAGTTTTGTAAATGAGATGCACTTTAGACAGGGCAGGGCAACAAAACTAAGGGAAAGACATATCTCCTATTCATTCTATAGCAACTACACCAGGGGAAAATCCAGGGGAGTGGCGGTCTTAATATCTTCTCGGAAAGCCTTCTCTTGGCTGAACAGCGTTTCAGACCATCAGGGTTATTTTGTATTCCTCAGAGGGACCCTTAATAATGTTTTAATCACCCTAGTGAATGTGTATGACCCCAACACCAACCAAGTTCACTTTTTTAAATGAATGCTAGCCAAATTGGAGACATTTATGAAATGGACACTGGTGGTAGGGGGGGAGACTTGACAGTACTTCTCAAGGCAAGGACCAATTGAATCATCAGCTCTTACTTTTACATAATCTTCTCCATTCATTTCAACTCATTGATAGTTGGAGCATGTTACACCCGGAGGGTAGGAATATTTCTTATTTCTCCCATACGACTAATGCGTACTCACATATAGATATATTTTTCACCACCCATAGGTATCTACATCCGTTAGATGAGGCATCCATAGGTAGTAAAACGTGATTAGACCATGCTCCTGTATTTATATCTATAGTCTTACATGGATCCTCACAGCTGAATCCCCAGTGGCGTCTAAATGAGTCCCTAGTGAACAACCAGCGAGTGGTGGAGGAGGTGAGAAGTGAGCTAGCCCATTATTAAAAGAGAACAACATGCCAGACTCCTTGACTGCATGGCTTTGGAAAGCACACAAGGGAGTGATCAGAGGGATACTCATAAATGGGGCTCTAGGATCAAAAAGGAGAGGGCCATTAGACTGCAGCACCTCCTCAGCATACATCGTGAGGAAGCAAGCCATAAAAGTAATGCATCTTTAAATACACTGCAGCACCTCACAGCACTTCGTACAGAACTAAAGAGCATATTAAATACACAGGCTCAGTGATCAATTCTCCTAACCCCTAACCTATTCTATGTGTACACTGATAGATGTGGCAAATTGCTGGCATGGGCATAAAAAACTAGCTATCAGAAATCCTATATTGCCAAAGTAATCGATGGGAGTGGTACGCAATACAACACCACTGAGGAGTTAGGCATTCTATTATGACCTATACAATCATCCCACTGGCAAATGGAATGATCTTATAACCTATGTCCAAAATAATATGAAACACATCATTACTTGGGAAATGAAGAGTTCAATGACCTCTTCTTTCACTAAAATCACTGCCTATGGGGAAGAGCCCAGGACCGGATGGACAGACTAGTAAATATTACTAATTGTTCTCATCCCATCTGTCCCCCCCATTTTCTGGTGATACTAAATTCCATAACAGAAGCTGTACAGGCCGATATCTCTTATTGACACAGATTTGCAGATATTTGCAAAACTGCCTGCTCTCTGTCTCAAGCACTTTCTGCCTGGGCTAGTCCACCCTAACCAGGTAGGGTTTGTCCCAGTCAGGGAGGCGAGAGACAACAAAACGAAAATTGTGAACCTCTTGCCTTTAATAAAGAGCCTTCCTTTCAATTGACACCAAGAAGGCTTTTGACTGGCCCTGTCTGTTTACCACACTGAAGGCATTATTGCTTGGGGAGAGGTACTACAACTAGGTTAAAGCCCTATACCCTATCACCAAATGCACAGTCAGAGTTAATGGTCAGGACTATCGGCCCTTAACAATTGGTAATTCCAAATTACTCCAGCTACATCAGGCCTTTACAAGGCTAATTATCCCATCCTTCAGGAACAAATAAAACATGACCTTGAGGGTTAGATTCTCCAATATTAATGTAATAAAGATGATGGCTCTGCCCAAGATACTGTACATATTGCAAACCATGCCAGTTTCGAACATCCAAGAATAGCGTATAACACACTAACTAGCTAAAGGGAGAGAGGAGGCCTGTGCTTATCTTCTCTTGGTCCAAGTAAAGCAATGAATGAACCCAACTGTGCTTTATGCTTGGTACGCGCTTGAGAAGAGCTTTGTCTCTGTTCCATTGGAGGTATTAACATGCCCTATTTACTAACTACCCTGGGTTCCCTATCCCTTGATAGGGAATTTTCTACAAAAATGGAGGCAGTACTAAACTTCCTGTGAACTCTCACTGGGTAGATCCCCATTTCTGCTCCTAAGCCAATAATCCAGATTTCCAGTATGGTAGAGGAGGGACACGGTCCAATGCCTAGTAGGAGACAGCGCTGTTACAGATAAAGACTGGAAATATATACTTGGGCGCCCTAACGAGGAGGGACATTTTCTATAAAAGAGTGTCCAGGTGGTTTCGTACTCGTACTCGTATCAATTTTACATGCACACATTCCAGTCATCAAGAATATTTGCTGGAGATGTCTTGAGGAAGGGGGAACCCTATATAATATATGGTGGCAATGTAAAAAGATATTTCCTTACTAGACAAAGATTTAAGATGAGATCAGAGAAATATTTCCCGGAAGGATGGCCTAACTCTTTCATGGACCAGTGTAATCAAAAACAGATATGGTTCCTAGTGGGAGTGGCTAATGCCTTCAACCACTTATCATGCAGCAGGAAACACTCTTTATTTTATCTTCACCAATCTCTGTACCACCTCTAAACTTTCATATGTTCCATTTCCTTTGTCTGGCCACCATCTGCTGACCTTTGACATTGGCATACCCCGTATCAAAATTACACTATCCTCAACTCACCAATCTCGCAAAAATCTCCACAGCCTTGGCCTCTAGCAATTCTACACCAAACTCCAAACTCTCCTTTTACCCATCTCAAATCTTACCTGCCCTAACTCTGCAACCTCACTCTACAACTCCACTCTATCCTCTCAAATAGACATCACGGCACCTCCTACACTTAAACTCAGCAATTACAACCCTGGAACACCAAGCTGATCCGATACCTCCAAAAATGTTCCAGAACTGCTGAACTCTGCTGGAGAATTCCTCCACTATAAATTTATGCTGCAAACCTATTTGTCTCTTTCCTCTGCAAAAACTACTTTAACACCCTCATAAGCACACTCTCCCACAAACCCAAATGCCTATTTCACACTTTTAATGATTTTCTTTGCCCTTTTGCTTCCCCCTCGTCCTACCACCTTGTTGGCCACAAACTTTGCAACTCACTTCACTGAGAAGATTTCTACAATCAGGGAAGAGATCTCTCATCTCTCTACATCCCCTCTACATCCTCTACATCCCCTACAAATACCAAGCCCAACCCCACTCCCTTCACTGTCCTATGCTCATTCGCACCAACTACTGCAGAAGAGGTTTCTGTTTTGCTCTGGTTCTCCCGCCCTGTTCCCTCAATCCTTTTCCCTCATATCTCATCCACACTCTGTCTGTGTAACCTCGATTCTGAAAAGCCCAACCTTGTCCCAAACTCCCCATCCAACTACCTCCCTATTTCAATACTTCCATTTTGCCTCCAAGATGCTTGAGAGAGTTGTGTATGTGAGATTGACAGACCTAGAATCCAACTCTCTGCTTGACCCACTTCAGTCTGAATTCCGAACTCATCACTCTGTGACCAAAGTATCCAACAATTTAATCACTGCTAAATCTCATTGTCATTATTCTATTCTAATTCTCCTAGACCATTCTGCTGCTTTTGACATTGCTGATCGTCAACAGCTTCTGCTCACCCTCCGTAATCTCAGTCTATGGGATACTGCTCTCTCTTGGTGCTCCTCCCAAGTCTCCCAGTGCTCTATCCGTGTTTTTTTTTTTGTCTGGATCTACCTCTTCTACCCAAACCCTCTCTGTTGGTGTTCCCCAAGGTTCTGTCCACTACTGTTCTCTATCTACACCGTCTTCCTTGATAAACTCATCAGTTCCTTTGCCTTCTATTATCATTTCTATGTGGATGATATGCAAATCTATCTATCCTTTCCTGATCTCTCTGCACCCCTCTTGACTAGTGTCTCTGACTGCCTCTCTGCGATTTTCAACGGAATATTCGCTCCCTAAACTCAGCCTGTCCAAAACAGAACATCTGGTCTTTTCTCCCTCAAGTTTTGCTACTACTATGTTTGTCTACCTCCAAGTTAACAACGCTACCATCACCTCTACCTTGCAGGCTCATTGCCTAGGTGTTCTCTTTGACTCCAACCACTCCTTCACCGCTCATGTCCAGTGGATCGCTAAATCCTGCTGCTTCCATCTCAAAAACATAGCGCGCATTCTCCCCTATTTAACAGACAGGACTAAGATGTTGGTCCATGCCATTGTTCTCTCTTGCTTTGACTACTGCAATCCCCTTTTCAGTGTTCTTATGTGTACCCTGCTTGACCTGTTGCAGATTATAATGAATGCAGAGACGAGGCTCATCTTCCTGTCTGCCCGGACCTCCCACGCCTACCCCATCAGTCAGTCTCTACATTAGCTTCCTGTAAGATATACGGCTCAATGTAAGATTCTGGTGCTTGCTTTCATGTCTCTACATAATCCTGCTCCAACTTACCTATCCTCCCTAATACACAAGTATGTCCCATCTAGGCCCCTGTGCTCTTCCAAAGACCTACGTCTATCCTCTGTCCGTACTCCTACCTCTGATGCTCACCTTCAAGACTTTCCAGGCAGTGACGTATTAAGAGGGGTGTGGGGGGGGTGCCACTATATAGGAGGGTGCCATAGTAGCAGGGGTGCTGGGCAGCCGACACCCCCACACGCAGGGGCCGACCGAGAACACAGTGGGAGAACTTCAAAGCCAGCAGTAAGTACAGAGAGTTGGGGCGGAGCCAAATTGGTCATGGGGCAGAGCCAAATCAGAAGCGGGTGCGGAGCTTAAGGCAGTCCCTGCTTCCTCAACAACTACACACCGGGGAGTTCAGTGAATCCACTCCTCCTGCTCATACTGTCAGTAAGTGAGAGTGGCTGTGTGTGTGAAACTGTGATTGTGTTGGTCTGCCTGTGACTGTATGTGTGACTGTCTGTCTGTGACTGTGTGCAGTGGCATACTAAGGAGTGTGTGGGTGGGGGTGGTCCACATCGGGTGCCACTAGGTTGGGGGTGCCACCAGGGCTGGCCTTGCGGTGTGCAGCTGTGTGGCTGCATAGAGCGCCATAATAGCAGGGGTGCTGGCCAGCGAAACCCCCCCACACACACACACACAGGGAATGACAGAGAACACAGCAGGAGAACTTCAAAGCCAGCAGTAAGTACGGAGAATTGGGGGTGGAGCCAACTGATCATGGGGTGGAGCCAAATTGTAAGTGGGGCAAAGTTAAATGCAGCCTTAACCCACTGCTCGTTCTGCTGCACACTGAGGGGAAGCATGAAGGAGTCCCTGCACTACACATCAGGGAATTCAGTGAATCCACTCCTCCAACCCATACTGTCAGTAAGTGAGCGTGGCTGTGTGCGTGTAACTGTGATTGTGTCTGTCTGCCTGTGACTGTATGTGTGACTGTTTGTGACTGTGTGTGACTGTGTGTGTGGCTGTCTGCCTGTGACTATCTGTTACAGTGTGTGCGAATGACTGCCAGTGACTGTGTGTGTGTGACTATCTGCCTGTGACTCTGTGTGTGTGTGTGTGACTGACTGCATGTCACTGAGTGTGTGTGACTGTCTGCCTGTGACTGTGTGATGCTACCTGAAACTGTGTTACAGTCTGCCTGTATTTTTGCTTGACTGCCTTTAACTCTGTGTGTGTGTGTGTGTGTGTGTGTGTGTGTGTGTGTGACTTTTTGCCTGTAGCTGCGTGTGTGTATCACTTTCTGTCTGTAACAGTGTGTGTAACTGTCTGCCTGTAGCTGTGTGTTTGACTGTGTGCGAATGACTATGTGACTCATTGATACATGCACTGATATACACTCACTGACAGATACACAGTCATTGGCACACACATACAGTCATTGGCACACACTGTTTAACCAACACACACTTTCACTGACAGACACACACTGACACATCCACTCACTGACAGGCACACACTCTCAGATACACATAAAATGACATACACACACTGACACACACTCACAGGCACACCCATTCTCACTCACAGACACACACTGACAGCTACACTCACTCACTCACAGTAAGGTGGACAGCCCCAGAACAGGAGGCAAACAAGGCATTTGTCTGGGGGCTTGGGGTGGCATTTTGGTGCCCCCCTGAAAGTGCCGCCCTAGGCAAATGCCTTGTTTGCCTTGTGGTAAATACATCCCTTTATATATATATATATATATATATATATATACAACCACAGATATACACACACAGACATACATGTATTGTGTTATTGTGTGTATAGATAAATGTGTATGTGCCTTGTAGATAGCTCCCTTATTTGGTGTCTTTAAATATTGCAATCCCACATAAGGATAACAAATAAAGGAGTTATCTACTAAACAATTGAAAGATTAAAATTTAGAAAATGTTTTGTTTTTTATCTTTTAGCTGTTTAGTAGATATTTCCCTAAATTGGTGCCCTTATGTGAGATTTCCATATTTAAAAATACCAAATTATGGTACTGTTTAGCAGATAGCTCCCTTATTTGAAGTCCTTAAATATGGCAAGCCCACATAAGGATAACAAATAGGGGAGTTATCTGATAAACAAAGATTGAAGTTAAGAGGTGTCAGCCAGCCCACAACAAGAATCTGGGTGATTAATGTGAATTCTATGCAAGTTTGTTATCTGATGCATGCTGGCATCAGACAGCCAACGGGAGCACATTGCCCCATCCCCTAGTGAAAAGTTTTACTGCCTACCCAATTTAGACTGTGGTATCTTATGTGCTTATATATTGTTCCTAGAGTCTGCACATGTGTCAGTGTGTGTCTGTGTATCTGTGTGTGACTGTATGTATATGTATCTTTCTGCATCTGTGTCAGTGTGTATATATGTGTGTGTATGTGTGTATGTGCATACATCTCAGAATCTTGCCAACACTACACACAAATACACCCTTGCATTTCACCGTCAACACTACATACAAACCCCACCATTATATATAACCACACCATTGCATTCAAAAATTACACTACACACAAACGCATGCTTTCATTCAAATGCCAGCACTACATACAAACACACCCTTACATTCACTCACACATACTTACAAAACATGCTTACATTTAAACACACAAACACTGCTTAGTGCTAAATACAATTAAAACAATTGTGGTTGTTTTTTTACATTTTAAAGTTGGAGGGTAAGGGGGGGCCAAAAATAGGACCCTCCCCGGGTCTGCAGGGCTGCTCCATTCCTGTGAAACTCCCTTCCCTTCTCCGTTTCACCAAGTTTCCATTCTTTCAAAAAATCATTGAAAATTCACTTCTTCAGGAAATCATATCAATAAAACTGTTAACAGCTTTCCCTCCCCACACCCCTTTCCTGTCACAAATAATCTACCAGGCCCTCAGTGATTACTTTTCTAGCAACCTACTTTTCTACCCTTACCTTTGCCCTTTGTGTAACTATACCCCACTCCCTCTAGCATGTAAGCTCACTGAACAGGGCCCTCAGCCCCTCTGTTTCTGTACATCCAACTTGTCTATTGTCTGTTAGTCCACCCATTGTACAGCACTATGGAATTTGCTGGCGCTTTATAAATAAAAAAATAATAATAATAAAGTTGAGGATGTTAAGGATGTTAGAGTTATGTAAAAAATCAACTAGTCTACTGCAGGTCACAGACAGAAATATTGACAAATTTGGTCTCCTTTGGACAGAGGGACAGGGAGCGTGGATCAGTGGCGGATCCGGGGGGGGGCAACGGGGCAATTGCCCCCCCCCGAGAAAATAGTGCAGCTGCCATCAGTTGAGGGACCTCATTAGGGGCTCGGTCGGGTGCTGCAGCCCTTTGGCAGACCGGGCCCCTTTAAAGTTGCAGGGAGTGCTGGGAGGAAGTGACTGTTACTTCCTCCCAGCATACAGACCGCGCGGGCTGAGAACACCCAGGATGCAGCTGGGAGAGAAGACACAGGCAGCAGGCAGCTGGAAGAGAAGGAGGAGGGAGGAGAGAGAGCTCTGCAGCTTCAGACTCCCATCAGGCTCAGCCAGCCTCAGGAAGTCACCTTCCTGCAAAGAAAAGGTATTTAAGCAGAGGGGAGAGGGGAGGGTGCTTAACATTATGGAAGCTGCAATTTGTGTGTGTGTCAGTGTGTATGTTTAGATATGTGGACATCTGTGTGTGTCAGTGTGTATGTTTTATGTATGTGGACATCTGTGTGTGTCAGTGTGTATGTTTTATGTATGTGGACATCTGTGTGTGCCAGTGTGTATGTTTTATGTATGTGGACATCTGTGTGTGCCAGTGTGTATGTTTTATGTATGTGGACATCTGTGTGTGCCAGTGTGTATGTTTAGGTATGTGGACATCTGTGTGTGTATGTTTAGATATGTGTACATCTGTGTACATCTGTGTGTGTCAGTGTGTATGTTTAGGTATGTGTGCATCTGTGTGCCAGTGCGTATGTTTAGGTATGTGGACATCTGTGTGTGTCAGTGTGTATGTTTAGGTATGTGGACATCTGTGTGTATCGGAGTGTCAGTGTGTGAATCTGTGAGTATGTATCTGTGTGTGTGTACCACAGACAACGTCGTCCACTGCACTCAGGTTCCGCTTTTCACTCTGGTCCACAGCCTCAAAGGTGCTCTGGAATAGATAGACACTGCTAATCCGTCCAACAATACAAGGTAATAGAATATACAGGCAACACACCAGGTACCGAAGGTGTATTTATTCGAGGTTAGAACACCACATAAAAGTGCAACTTTTCAGCCCTAGAGGGACTTAAACATGATTAAGGCCCCCAAGGGCTGAAACGTGTTCTACCCTCCAATAAATACACCTTCAGTACCTGGAGTTATGCCTGTATATTCTATTACCTTGTATCTGTGTATGTGAAGGTATGTGTGTCATTCTGTGTATGTGTAGGGATGTGTGTGTGCGGTTTCGCCAGTGTGCATGTGTAGGTATGTGTGTATCTATGTGCCAGTGTGTGTGTGTGTGCCTGTGTAGGTATAGGTTTGTATCTGTGGGTGTGCCAGTGTATGTGTCTGTATCTGTTATTGTGTTTCCATATCACTGTGTGTGGCCGCATATGTGTACAGCCTCTATCCCCTAAACAAGAGTCCCCTATTCCTCCGCTGCAGCCTGTTTCACCCCGCTCTAGCCCACTTAAGTGCCCCTCCCGAGATTTGGTTCTGGATCCGCCCCTGGCGTGGATGGACTTGGCAAGTGGGAGTGAGATTGGTAGATTGGAGAGTAAAGAACCCCATGAGAGCTATTGCAAACCCAGTGAGTGTAGTGAGGGAGGAGTGCTTACCATGTACACTGGGCACAAAAGGAACCTGTTCCCATGGTAGATCCTGCAAGCCACTACTATTGCACGGTTGGGTCCAGGATGGGTCACATCCCCCACTAATTCCCTATCACTTTCGGACATATAACTCTCAGACTCTTTTTGACTTATTCCAGCTTAGTGGCTGAAGCAGGTTTTTTGTGTTATCTTTTTGCTTCTTTGAAGTATGATATTCTTCATTATACTGTATCAGTACAATCTAATAGACATGTGCAATTAGTTTTGGTCCGAATTTAAATTCGGGCTAATTACGGCAATTCCGAGGCTTCCTAATGTCCAAATTGCGGAAGTGCCGAATTGCCAAATTTCCAAAGTGTCGAAGTGCCGAATTTCTGAAGTGCCAAACCAAACCGAATTTCCAAAGTCCCGAGTTGCCGAAGTGCCGAATTTTGGAAGTTCCGAACCAAACCGAACCGAACCGAATTGTCGAAGTCCCGAATTTCAGGAGTGACAAAGTGCTTCGGATATCAGAAAAGTTGCAAAACAGGAGAGGAAGGTAAAATTAAGTGAATGATGACAGGAAAATCTAATCTTACTCCTAGGCCTAACCCTAACCCTACCCCCAACCTTTCTCTAACACTACCCCGAACCCTAACCCAGCCCCTACCCCTAGGGTTAGGGGTAGAAGTAGGGTTAGGGTTAGGATTAGGAGTAGGGTTAGGGGTAGAGGTAGGGTTAGGGATAGGGTTAGTGGTAGGATTATGGGTAGAGGTAGGGTTAGGGGTAGGGTTAAGGGTAGAGGTAGGGTTAGGGTTCAGGATAGTGTAGGGTTAGGGTTAGGGATAGAGGTAGGGTTAGGGGTAGAGCTAGGGTTAGGGGTCGGGGTAGAGGTAGGGTTAGGGGTAGGGTTTGGGTAAGGGTGAGTGGTAGGGGTAGGGATAGAGGTAGGGTTAGGGGTAGAGGTAGGGTTGTGGGCAGGGTAAGGTTTAGAGTAAGGGTTAGGGGTAAGATCAGGGAATTGCTTAAGTCCCGAATTCCCGAATTCTTGATGTGTTGAATTCCCGAAGTACTGAATTTCGGAAGTGCCGAAGACCCGAATTTCAGGAAGTGTTGAATAGACATGTGCAATTCGTTTCGGGTACTTCCGCATGTCTGAATTGCCGAAGTGCTGAATTGCCGAGGTCCCGAAGTTCTGAAATTACCGAATTTCCAAAGTGTCGAAGTGCCGAAGTGCTGAAGTGCCGAAGTTTCAAAGTGCCGGAGTGCCGAAGGTCCGAAGCACAGTATTGCCTAAGTACTAATATACTTACCCAGTGAAAGAAGAAGAATGTTACATTGTATACAATTTTAAATAAAAAGTATACAAACATAGCCAGGATTCAGCAGTAAGCATTTGCAACACTTACAACAATCAAGTAACATACATTCATATAAAATGTAAGTTACTTAGCCAGTAATGACAGGAATGAATAAGTAGATAACTCCCTAATTCCCACGATATTAGGGAGCTATCAGCCAAATTTACTAATAATAAGTAAAGCCAAATTTACTAATAATAAGTAAAGATTACTTAGTATTAGTAAATTATGCCCCTACTCGCTATACCGCGAGTAGGGGCATGCCTAGTGTATAGTAAACAGTGAGCAGCCTGTGGCTGCTCACTGTTAAAAAAAAAAAAAAAAAGCGGGCACTAACTACTAATAAGGGGGGGACCTAATGTCTTCGCCCTGGCCCCCACCCCTGAGTAGTGGGTGGGGGCCCTAAATACTAATAAGGGGGGACCTAATGTCCTCCCCCCTGACCCCCACCCATGAGCGGTGGGTGGGGGCCCTAAATACCAATAGGGGGGACCTATTGTCCTCCCCCCTGGCCCCCACCCCTGAGTGGCGGGTGGGGGCCCTAAAAAAAAATGTTACCCCCCAGGTCCCCAAACCCCTAGTCACCCCCTCTTCAAGTTTTCAATTCACCTCAATTTTCTGTTTTGTGAGTAATCCCCGGTTGTATGCTTACTCTGTATGAAAACTAACAGAGGTTTTTACGAACTTGAGGATTCAATGTAAATTTCAAACTTAAGGTGAAAATAGCCAAACTGGAAAAATTCTCCAAATCAGCTGTGTTTCCAGTTCAGCTACTCTCGCCATAAATTTGAAATTCTCTTTGAATTCACTTTTAATTCTTACTTTAGTAAATAATCCTGTTAGATGGATAATGAGGATGTGAGATTTCCCTGTTTTTATGGTGAGGACTTTGGAATCCTCTGAGTTTGTTTGTTTTTGTTTTTGTCAAACCATTTGAAATCAATTTGTCAGAAACATGACAAAGTTTGTAGTTTCTTAGCAACATAACCACAATAGGTTGTAGGGAATGTACCCTTAGACATTAAACCCACATGCTAACATGTCCTTTTAAAACAAGTAGAGAAGAGGCATGTTTGCATGTGATCTGGTCTCCAATAGAGCACATTAGTATGTGCAGATCAAATCTACAAATAATACAAATTGTAGCTAGTGCTTAAAAGGGCAGTGATGCTAGAATATATAGTTTGTTTCTATTAAAAGGACACTGAGACAATTTCAAAAAACGTCATTACACTCCCACTGGCTCCTAAATATGTCTAGCATGTATGAAAAACAGTTTAAAAGGCTTTCCAATTTTAAAACAAACTTAAACAAAATCCTTCTTGACCCTAGAATGGCAGAGATTAAAAATTAATATTATGTTTTTGCAAGTATTCATCCAGTTGCTGTTTAAACAACCGCACAGACTCTGATAAAACCACCTCTTCAGACAGAAAATTCAACATCCTTATTTTTTTTGTATTGTCCCCCGGATATATTTGTATAATGCTATCGAATCACCTCTGAGGTGACATTTTTTAAAACTAAACAGATTTAGATTTGCTAACCTTTCTTCATAACTAAAATGTTTCATTCCATTTATTCATTTTGTAGTTCGCCTCTCCAATTTCTAGAGTAACAATATCCTTCATTAGATCAGGTGCCCAAAATTGCACTGCATATTCAGGGTGTGTTCTTACCACTGATTTAAAAAAAAGGCAAAACTTTATTTTCATCCTGAGAATTATTGCCCCATTTTTATACATGACAATACATTACTGGCCTTAGCAACTGAATAGCATTGTCATTTGAGTGTCCAGTCCCCCATTCCCTCTCACATTGTATTACTTTACACTGTTTTGTGTCATATGCAAACACTGAAACATGACTGTCAATGCCTATTTCAAGACCATCTATAAATATGTTAAATAGAAGCGGTCCCAGAACAAAACCCAGAAGGACACCACTTACAACTTTTGTACAGCTTGAAAATTTACCATTAATGACAACTCTTTGTACTCTGTTTCTAAGCCAATGTTCTACCCAAGAACAAGAATTTTCATCTAGAATATTTTTTTTTAGCTTGAACACTAACCTATTGTGTGGAACCATATTGAAAGCCTTGGCAAACTCCAGGTAGGTCACATCCACTGCAATACCCTGATCTATACTTCTACTTACTTTTTCATAGAATAGATCCATGTGAATTTTTGCTAATAATAATGTTCTTACCAATGAATTCCTGAATATTATTTCTTAATAACTTTTCAAATACTTTCCCAGTCACAGAAGTTAAAGGACCACTATAGTGCCAGGAAAACAAACTTGTTTTCCTGGCTCTGTAGGATCTTTGGGTCCCCCTACCCTCTGGGTCCCCCTCCCACCAGGCTGAAGGGGGAGGAAGGGATTAAACGCTTAACTTTCTCCAGCGCCGGGCTCCCTCGGCGCTGGGGACTCTCCTCCCTCTTCCGACGTCATTCGCTGAATGTGCATGCGCGGCAAGAGCCGCGCGCGCATTCAGTCAGTCCATAGGAAAGCATTTCTCAATGCTTTCCTATGGACGCTGGTGTCTTCTCACTGTGCAAATCACAGTGAAAAGCGCGGAAGCTCCTCTAGCGGCTGTCAATGAGACAGCCACTAGAGGCTGGATTAACCCTAATGTAAACATAGTAGTTTCACTGAAACTGCTATGTTTACAGCTGCAGGGTTACCCCTAGATGGAATTGGCACCCAGACTACTTCATTGAGCTGAAGTGCCTATAGTGGTCCTTTAAGTGTGGGTGCCTATAGTGGTTCTTTAAGCTCACAGATCTATTATCTATAATTTCTAGGCCAAGATTTTGAACCATTTTGAATATAGGAACCACATCTGTCTCTCTTCAATACTTGTATAATTCCTGTAATAAAATAATCCTGAAATATTAAAAGCAGAGGTTCACTTATTTCCACACTTGGCTCTTTAAGTACTTGTGGATGAATACCATCAGGCCCTGGCGCTTTCTTTCCATTAACTCTATTTATTTACTTCAGCACCTTGTCTTGAGTCCATCACTGTTGTCAGTGTACATACACTTTATTTTTTTAATTTTTTTTAGAATTTGAATATTACAAAAATTTGGGCTTGGGGGCAGGGCTTGCCTGCAATGGCACCTGGATCTGTTTCCTAAGAGCTGCCCCTGATTGGTACGATTAAATACAAATTTATATTTTATTTTTGCAAGGTATGTCACTTTAAATGTGAATACATCTGAATTTTAATGCATTTATATGTATATGCATTTTATACAAGAAAAACTTTGAAAACCCTGCTCTCTGTTTTCTGTTTGTCATATTCTTTAATGATGCCTTTCTTCCTCTGTCTATTTTAAAAAAATCATGCATGCATGGATGACATTATAAAGGCATCAAGATAGTAGCTTCTTTTAGAGCAAGCATTTTTATTTTGTAGCATAATGGATTGGTGTATTTATTCCGCTTTATGTACAAATGTTCTCTTGTCTCTACCTGCCTGCATCCTGATAAGTGTCAGTGCTAGTAGCTAGGGTCCTATTTCCCTCTGGAGCCATTTTAGGACCAAGTTCCCAGGAGCCCATGTTCCAACCCCAAGTGATTTATAATTGGCTTGTGCTGCCAGTTTTTCAGCTACTGCTGGATGTACTGCTAATAATGGAACATGGCACACAATTAAAGGAACACTATAGGATTATGAATACAAACATCTATTCCTGACAATATAGTTCTGAAATCACTGCTTAGGTATCTAGCACCCCTCCAATTTCAGCAAAAAGGTGATTTTACCCATCTATTCTCCCATGCTGCATCAGTTTCTCTGCAGTTGGCCCCGCCTCCATAGCATCAATATTGATGATTTCAGCCAATTCAATAGTTTTCAATAAGAAAACATTGGGGTGGGCAAAACTCCACGCTGCACAAATCAGCATCTCCTGCTGCTGGCTAAGACTATTGGAAGTGAGGGTCGTCAGCAACTCATGCCAGATTCTCTTTCCCATGCTGCCTGAGGCCACTGCCTCTTTCCTTCCACGTGGCGGTTTCTGTATGAAGAAGCTGGCTGTCACTTCCTCCCATTTGGCCGATATTACAGGGGCCCAGTTGTGATCTTAAAGGGGCATGGTGCCCGACATGGCCCGGTTCAACATGTGCATGTACCACCTGGTGAGCCCGCAAAGCGTGCAGAGTGGTTCCACCACTGAAAATACCTCGAATGCCAAATATAACTACTGGAAATCAACTAATCTTACATATAAAAAAAAAAATGGAAAAAGGTAGCTCCTGCAATTATTTTTACATTTCATATACAGTCATATGAAAACTATTATTAATTTAAATAGGTCTAAGGATTAGGGTTAGACTTCAAGAAATAAGAGAGTGAAACACTGCAAAACTAATCATTATAGAAGCAACATTTTGTTCTCCTACACACTTCATTATTCCTCACATATCTAATATTATTTTTTTTTATTGCAACACAAACTTGGGATAGGATTGCCATCCCAACCACCTCCATACACCAGAAACTACTGTGCAAAAATATATTCTGAATGTTTGCTATAATGTTTATATTTTATTTTACAGCTGCCCTATGTCCAGGCTTTAATTTATCGAATAGTAAATTTCCAAGGTTTAAAATGGGGTAATAACTTAAATTTAAAAACTGAGGGTTACAGCATATTGCAATGGTCTACTTATGCCATAGCACCTGCTCAATGATTTACCTATGAGATGACCTGGTGATATACCTATGTTAACAATATTGATCTATACACATCACCAACATATCTGACTAGAGCTGGCAGTGGCATAGGAATAAGTGATCCTATTACCATCCACAATTGAACACAGATTAGGCTACACTCATAATGACACTTAGAACCAGAGAGGACTCCCTCACCCTTTATATGGACATCCAGACTCAGTATTCTTTACAGCTGACATTCACTAAAAAGGGGTATTTAAAGCATTTAAATCAGACAAATCAGAGGCAATCGATATAAGACATAAGGAAGTCAATAATGCATGCAACAAATCAATTAGATGGGCTAGACTAGAAAATATGAAAGTGATAGCCAAAGACAACAAAACCAACCCAAATTTTTGGTAAATTCTTTATTTTTGCTGTGCATGAGACTACAGATAACAGACAATCTTGCAGTGCCACAAGAGCAGTAGCATGCATATGAGAAACAATCATTGTCATGGCATACAAGGAAAACAGCACAGTTTTTTATATTGGGGTAAGCATGCTAAACATTAATAGGCATCAATAAAATGAACAGGCTTAATATGCATGAAAAAACAATGAAAGGTTAATCATGCTGGATCTATATGGAAAAATGTCAATAAAGTGTACCACACTAGGGAGCTCTAGGGACATGAAGGAACTGTTTTTAAGTGTATCAAGAGGACAGCTAACATCTGGGCACAATAAACGAAACATTAAATAATAAGGAGCAGAAAAAAATGGGGGATGGGTCTGCGCCGATGTGTACACTGAGTGTTGAGTCCAATGTATATTGTCGTGTCCAAAGTTCTACTTTTGGTGGGGTTCAAAAGGTACGGTATCGTGGAGAGTAGTCCAAATATAAGAAGTAGAAGAGATCTTACTTACAATTAACAGAGCTTAACCCAGCTCTGGTGTGGATAGCTCGCAGCGGTATTATCCCCGCTTACAGGATATTCGGCAAGTGTCCTCTTCTTTGTGGTAGCAGGTGGTCGTAGTTGGGGAAGATAAAATGAAGACAGTAATGGTGCGGTATGTTCTACACTGATAAAAAATATAATAAAATATGATTGATACACTCACATTCGGTAGAGCTTAGGCTAGCTCTAGTTGGTTAGGCGTACAGCGGTATCATCCCCGCTTATGGGATATATGAGGAGTGATCTTGATCGGAGTATCAGGAGCTCGAAGAGAAGGTAAAACAGCGATAGTGCTCTCAATAAAATCTTGAATGTTAAAATAAAATAATAAAATATACTCACAGTGTATAGGGCAGGCTAACTGCTCTATGTAACAGCATAGGTGGTATAATCCCCACCTGGGATTCTTGGAGTATGGTATACAGGACTTAAAATAATAAAAAAAAATAAAAATAATAAGATATATAAAAAAAATAAAATAAATATATATATATATAAATAGAAAGTTATTAAAATAGCCAGGTAATAAAAAAGATGATGGTTTATATGTAAAAGTGACCAAAATCTTTTATTAACAATATATAAAATAGTATAAAATATCCAAACGCGTTTCACCAATGTAAGGCTTTATCAATGGATAACAATGTTATCCATTGATAAAGCCTTACATTGGTGAAACGCGTTTGTTATCCATTGATAAAGCCTTACATTGGTGAAACGCGTTTGGATATTTTATACTATTTTATATATTGTTAATAAAAGATTTTGGTCACTTTTACATATAAACCATCATCTTTTTTATTACCTGGCTATTTTAATAACTTTCTATTTATAAATATATATATTTATTTTATTTTTTTTATATATCTTATTATTTTTTTTTTTTATTATTATTTTAAGTCCTGTATACCATACTCCAAGAATGTTATCCATTGATAAAGCCTTACATTGGTGAAACGCGTTTGGATATTTTATACTATTTTATATATTGTTAATAAAAGATTTTGGTCACTTTTACATATAAACCATCATCTTTTTTATTACCTGGCTATTTTAATAACTTTCTATTTATATATATATATATTTATTTTATTTTTTTTATATATCTTATTATTTTTATTTTTTTTTATTATTTTAAGTCCTGTATACCATACTCCAAGAATCCCAGGTGGGGATTATACCACCTATGCTGTTACATAGAGCAGTTAGCCTGCCCTATACACTGTGAGTATATTTTATTATTTTATTTTACCATTCAAGATTTTATTGAGAGCACTATCGCTGTTTTACCTTCTCTTCGAGCTCCTGATACTCCGATCAAGATCACTCCTCATATATCCCATAAGCGGGGATGATACCGCTGTACGCCTAACCAACTAGAGCTAGCCTAAGCTCTACCGAATCTGAGTGTATCAATCATATTTTATTATATTTTTTATCAGTGTAGAACATACTGCACCATTACTGTCTTCATTTTATCTTCCCCAACTACGACCACCTGCTACCACAAAGAAGAGGACACTTGCCGAATATCCTGTAAGCGGGGATAATACCGCTGCGAGCTATCCACACCAGAGCTGGGTTAAGCTCTGTTAATTGTAAGTAAGATCTCTTCTACTTCTTATATTTGGACTACTCTCCACGATACCATACCTTTTGAACCCCACCAAAAGTAGAACTTTGGACACGACAATATACATTGGACTCAACACTCAGTGTACACATCGGCGCAGACCCATCCCCCATTTTTTTCTGCTCCTACTATTTGTATTCCAAGGACACCAGAGGGAATCCTTGTTTGGGACTGCTGCCTCTCTGACTAGCGCTGACTCAACCCCCCGTTTTATTAAATAATAAGGGATTAGTGATGTCTCGAACGGTTCGCCGAACGGTTCGCTAACGGTTCGCCACCGCGGACTCATCATTGAGTAAACTTTGACCCTGTACCTCACAGTCAGCAGACACATTCCAGCCAATCAGCAGCAGACCCTCCCTCCCAGATCCTCCCACATCCTGGACAACTCACTAAGAATGCAGCTTCAAAATGGATGCTGTCCAGGAGGTGGGAGGGTCTGGGATGGAGGGTCTGCTGCTGATTGGCTGGAATGTGTCTGCTGACTGTGAGGTACAGGGTGGCGAACCATTCGGGACATTACTATATTGATAGGCTGTGTGTGCACTAGCACTAGCGAGTAGATGCTGCTCTCTTCATCCAGCTTCTCTCCTCATATTCCCCTTGCGTGCTGTAAAAGTAAGCAGTGCCAATACTGGTCTGCTCTCAGCCTTCCACAAGGTGTTCCAGAAAGGCCTCCACCACCTTGGGCAGGCTGGTCGGCATTGTGTTTTTGGAGTGGTTGTGGAGGTGGTTTGACCTCAGGAACTAGTGGCAACATCCTGGCACTTAGTTTTTTCCAGGAGGTTTTGAATAGGGCATCCAGCCGATGTAGGATGTTGGGAGCTTCATCCACAGGGCCCAGGGCACATGTGATGTCTGCCATGTTGCATGCACCGCTGTCAGAGCAATGGATATCTTTGGCAATGACATGCAGCCCTATGGAGGTAGTGGAGCCTTCTGGGTGGGGAACAGGATTACCCCAGCTGATCCAGAAGGGGAAAAACAGGACACTGTCTCCATGACGTTGAGCTGGTTCAGCAGAGCGTCCGCCTCCCACTTACTCAGCGTCCAATAGGTCTCAATTGTGGATGAGCTTCTGGATCAAGCTTACAGACTGCAGAAAGGCTTGCTTAGGTAAAGGTAAATCAGCCAACATTTTGCCCCTGCTTCCCCACCTACCACCACTGTGCCCGTTGCTCTCCCACCCTCCTCCACTGTGCCCCTGCTCCCTACAGTAGTGGTAGCTGGGAGGCAGTGGTACTGTATTGGTGGGTGGAGACCTAGCAATACACTACCCCTACTCCCCCAGCTACCACTACACTACCCCTACTCTCTCACCCTGTTCCCCTGCTCCCCTACCAAACACTACACTACCCCTGCTCTCCCAGCCACCTCACTGTGCCCCCTTCTACACTACACTACTCCTGCTCCCCCACCTACCACTATACTACCCCTGCTCTCCCACCCTCTTCCACTTTGCCCCTTCACACTATTCCTGCTACCAACACTGTGCCCCCTGCTCACCACTTACCACTACATAACCCCTGCTTCCCCACACTCCCCCACTGTGCCCCCTGCTCACCCACCTACCAATACACTACCCCTGCTCACCCACCTGCCAGTACCTAACCCCTGCTCCCCACCCACCTACCCCTGCTCACCCACCTGCCAGTACCTAACCCCTGCTCCCCACCCACCTCCACACTACCTTGCTACCCTACCCTCCTCTGATCTGCCCTTGCTACCCCTCCAGCCCATAATGGAAAATGGTAACAGTCT
This sequence comes from Pelobates cultripes, assembly GCA_933207985.1. Taxonomy (NCBI): domain Eukaryota; kingdom Metazoa; phylum Chordata; class Amphibia; order Anura; family Pelobatidae; genus Pelobates; species Pelobates cultripes. Next base: position 175,866,231 of record OW240912.1, read on the forward strand.
GTTTGTAACTGTGTGTCTGTGTGTGTCTTCCTATAACTGTGTGTCTCCCTGTAACTGTGTGTGTGACTGCTTGCAAATGTGTGTGACTGCTGGCAAATGTGTGTGTGACTGCTGGCAAATGTGTATGACTGCTTGCAAATGTGTGTGTGACTGTCTGCAAATGTGTGTGTGTGACTGTTTGTAATTGTGTGTGTGACTGTCTGTAACTTCGTGTATGACTGTCTGCCTGTAACTGTGTGTATGACTGTCTGCTCGTAACAGTGTGTGCACGGCTGTCTGCCTGTAGCAGTGTGTGTATGACTGTCTGTAACTGTGTGTATGATTGATAATTATTGTTTGTAATTGTTTATAATCCTACTGGATGTGTTTGGTCCTGATTTTCTTTCAAATTGGTGCTTTGTAAATGTTCAAATCCTAAATTTTACACAGGATGTAGATGCGAAAAGCTCAAAGTTCACACCAAATGCATCTGGTACAGATTTGGACAGTTTGACCACATTAGGGACAGAATTGGTTTTATTAAATATGAGAATTGATATTCCACTCAAAATTTGGCCATTTTCACAAAATTGTGTTCATCCGCAAAAAATGTGTTGTCTGGTAAATAGAGCTGTTTTCTACCATTCCAGTTTTTGATACAACTGTACCCTCAGTTTCTGATTCTTAGCTTTCAGACACAGAATGTGGCTTCTGTTGCTGTAGCCCTTCCGCTTCAAGGTTTGTTGTGCTACAGAGATGGTCTGCTGTATCATCTTGTTTTAAGACATGGATATTTTACCTACCGTTACAAATACAAATTCAGGTGGTAACACAAAAACAAAAATGGTGTGGAAATAAAAGAAATACCCTGTAGAATGTGGCATGCGAATGCACATAGTAGAAAAAAATTACTATGAGAGCACAGACACATGTAGAAAAACAGCTGCAAAAGCATTGTGGCAGTTATCTTTTGGCCATGATTGCGCTAGAGGGATCCAAAAAAAAAGTGGGAGGAGTATCCCATTTATTTGTGTTCCTCGTTGTCTAGCAGTTATTGGAAGGTCGGATATCCAACCTTTCTGATCATTCAGAGTTGGTCTATCAAGTCGTGTAACAAATGGGAGGTTGGTGTAGGGTGGGTTTGTGTGTGCACACCATGTCTGGTTTAAGTAGTTTCATGTGAATTAGTCATGAAATCATGCCAGGGTTTCCAGCTGTAGAGATACACTGGGTAGGTATGAGTTAGGGTCGAATGGATTTCATCCATGACCTTGTAGGCCTCTAGTTTAGCGATCCATTCTTTGATTGTTGGGGGGGTTGTGATTTTTCCAGTTGACGGAGATTAATGTGTTTGTTGCTGTGAGCAGGTGGTAAAGTAGTTTGTGTTGTAGACGCAGTATGTAGAATGGGATTAGGAGGAAGAGGCAAGTTTTGGGGGATGGTGGGAGTTGCATACCAGTGATTGTATGTATGAGTTTTGGCCCAGTAGGGACTAATCGCCGTGCATGCCCACCAAATGTGTCCTGTGTGACCTTCTGCGCAGTTACATCTCCAGCACGTGTTTGTTGTGTTTGGAAAGAGTTTGTGTAGTCGGGTCGGGATGTAGTGCCATCTGGTTACATCTTTTGTAGTTACTTTCGTGGATCATGTTGCTTATGGAGGTATTGAAAATGTTTTTAAAGATCTGCCTAACTGTCTTAATGAATGTAATGTTAACTTCCGTCGCCCAATGGTCCATGTATCGGGGGTGCGATGGAGTGGAGTCAGTGAGGATGATCAGGTAGAGTTTAGAAACCTGTTTGGAGGCGAGCTTGTAAGAAGTGCATAGTGTTTCGAATAGGGTATAGTCCCTGATCCCTTGTAACAGTTGAGTATTTGCAAGTAGGAAGTGTTTGAGTTTGAAGTAGCTGAAGTCTTGCATTGGGGATGGATTAGAGGAGGTCAGGAGTTCCCCAATTGGTTTGAGGCCTTGTTTGTCCAGGACTTGCTTAAGGGATAGGTAAGCAGTGTTGTGGAGCCTGGGTGGAACTGCGGATTATGTGTGAGTGGGTAGAGAGGTGATGGAGGCAGGGAGAAGTTTGGGAGGCTTCTGATCAAGTGCCAATTTTTTTTATGTAGGGACTATCGTAGGATGGGAGAGATATGTAGGTTTAATTATGTCACGGTGTTTCTCCTGCCATGGTACTGTTGTCAAGGGTACTAGAAATTCTAGTGTCAGGGTATACTAATATGCCCAACATGCAGAACTTAAGTAAAGAATAA
>OW240912.1:175868571-175888664 GCA_933207985.1 Pelobates cultripes
CCCCATGGGGAGGGTTTTCTGCAGATGTTTGGCTCAAGTGACGAGCGGGGTGCGGCTGCCGTCCCATTATATTAGAGTGTCGGCTGACATGAAGGAAGATTTGGGGGTGTGGGACCGGTTTTTACGTGACTTTAACAGGAAGGTGTTTTTTCGGGAACCAGTGGTGTCATCAGATGCTATGGGGCTATTTACGGATGCGTCGGGCAGCATTGGTTTTGGGGCATACTTGGCAGGGCAATGGTGTGCCGAGGAATGGCCGGAGACATGGAGGACGAGCCCTCTGATCAGAAATTTGGCATTTTTGGAATTCTTCCCCGTCGTGGTAGCGGTGGCGTTATGGGGTTCGGAGCTGGCGAATAAGAAAGTCATATTCTACTCCGACAATATGGCAGTGGTGCAGGCAATCAACAGCTTATCGTTATCCTCGCCCCCAGTTGTGCGCCTATTGCGACAGTTAGTGCTTCTTTGTATGTCTTGCAATATAGTGTTCAGGGCTAGGCACATTCTGGGGTTCAAGAATGTGGTGGCTGATGTGCTGTCTTGTTTACAGTGGGAACGTTTTCGGGAAGCGGCACCGGACGCGCGGAAGCATGGGCAGGCATGCTCAGTTGAAATGTGGCACCTCGGGACGGCCTGCTTGGGGAGTGTATAAGGAATTTGTTGGCGCCAAACACGTGGTCCTCGTATGTTAAGGTTTGGAAAGCATGGGATGAGACGGTAGAACAGGTAGGGGGTGATCCCTTGGCGGGTCAGCGGTTTGATGTGCTATTGTGGGTATGTGACGAGACCTGCACAGTTATATGTTTTTATGTGTTTTATTGTCTTTTGCTGCCATGTGTTCAATGGAGTTTTGCCTCTGTCCTTGGATATAATTGGATTACTTCCCAATTATCTCCAGGATAGAAGACTCTGTGTTTTGGGCAGAAACTGGTTTTGGGCAGAAAAGCCATGCTTCCTTTGGTCACAAAGGACTACGATCTATCTTTTGAACCACTGGACCAATTTGGATGATTTTGACATATGTTTGTATTTGGGGTATGCTGATTCTGAAAATGTAAGTTTACGTGAATGTTATGCATACTTTTCAAGTTATGAATAATGTGGGAAAATTGTATTTCTCTGCTTGTGATAACTATATTACCCATTGTGTAAGGTAATTGTATCACAGGCAGAGGGGAGGATTTTGTGTGGGAGTGTCTGAGTGTATTTTATGTGTTTATTGGTTGTGTTCCAAAACCCTGTGGGTGGTACTAATGTGTATATAAGAACAATAAACCCACAGCTCTGTCTGTTCACTGCTTGACCCTCAACACGGAGCTTTGTCTCGTTCTTGGGGGGGATTTACTGTATGCTGTTCCAGTTTGACTGCTAGGAGTGTTAACCTATTCGTATGGTTTTTCCTATTCGGCTGTTTACAGCATTCGTATGGTTTCCTGTTTGGCGGATTGGTGTTCTGCAGTAGCTGTGCCTGTGCATCTGAAAGGGGAATATAGCCTAAACGTTTTTTAACCTCTTGTGGGCAAAACGGTCCGTTACAGTGTACTTTGCCGGTTGTTTGCAAAGCAGGCATCGCCTGCCATGGTGGACAGACACTTGTCCGCCTTGGCATTCTTATTTAAGTTCAATGGGTGGGAAGACATCACAAAACATTTCCTGGTCCGGCAGGCGGTAAAAGGTTTCCGGAAAGGGAAGAAGTCGGTAGATACAAGGAGACCGGTGTCCTTCGTGATATTACAAAGGTTGGTGGAGGCGTTGCCCGAAATTTGTCTCTCTCCATTTGAGGTGGTGTTGTTTGCGGGGGCGTTTGTATGGGCCTTTCTTGGGGCGTTTTGGATCGGGGAGTTAGTTAGTGCGAACAAAGGTGGGGTAGCAGGGTTGCAGCTTGAGGACGTTACAATAAGCGCTGATCGAGTGCGAATCAGGCTAGGCCGATCCAAGACAGACAGTTTTGGCAAAGGTTGCTCGGTGGTGTTGTTCAAGTTGCCGGGGTCCGAGGTTTGCCCGGTGGGGCGGGGAGCGGAGTACTTGGCGCTGCACCCTGTGGCGAAGGACTGTTTTTTCATGCATGCTGACAGTGCGGCGCTGTCGCGTTTTCAGTTCATAAGGGTTTTCCGTTTGGGATTACAGAGGCTGGGCTTGGAGCCCATGCAGTTCGGGACACACTCATTCCGTATTGGGGCGGCAATGGAGGCGGCGTGGTTGGGTCTGGGGGATGAGAGATTTAAACGTATAGGGAGATTGGAATCCTTACGTTTCCAATCATATGTGAGACCCGACAAACTGGTGTGAAGTGGGGGGAAGTGTGAATATGGCGTAGTAAGAAAGTTCGCAACCATGTCATTAACATTTGTTTCTCCGCAGGTTGGAAGGCATGGTTAATCGGCCATTCGTTTGTATATTGGGCTCAGAAGAAAGCTGCAGTTAGAAGAAATGTAACACAGCTGGGATTTCCTCGGGAGCAGGTGCGATATCATGGTTTGGTTTTTGGGGGTTTAGTTGGCAGAGTTTAAGTAGCGTGTTGTTTAGAAAACTGGCGGGGGGTCTGTACCAGAAGTGGTAGTGGTTCACAGCGGGGGGAACGACTTAGGGCTGATCCCCCAAAGAGAACTGGTAAGGAGAATGAAGAGGGACATGGATCGGCTGCTGGAGCTGGTTCCTGGTGTGGTGGTGGTTTGGTCTGAAATGGTGCCTCATTTTTCGTGGCGGCATGCCAGGGATCCAGTTGCAATGGCCCAATGCAGGGGTAAGGTCAATAAGACCATGGCGGTTTTTATTAGGCGGTTGGGCTGCATGGTAGTACGGCACCGAGAGTTGGAGGTCATGTTGCCCAGTTACTTTAGAAAAGACAGTGTACACTTGTCAGATGTAGGGAGCGATTTACTTAATCTAGGCTTTCAGGAGGGTATTAGCCGAGTCCTGTTTCTGTGTGGTGGGGGTCACGCATGTCCTTAAGGAATCAAGTCATATGCTATGGTGGAACAGGGAGTGGATTTGGAAGTGGACAGGCCAAGGCCTAGGCTGGAGTAGGCCAGATGGAAGAGAGTGTTGGTAGGTTCAAACTCTTCAGTGGCTACGAACCTATTGGGTAGGGGTGTCTGGGTACACCCCTACAGTTAACCTTATGGATATGGGGCCTCTTTGGTAGGCCGTGTGTTACAAGTTAAATGTTATTTGGATGTTAATTATTGTTCAAGTGGTAGGGTCATTCTCAGGAGTATTGTGAGATGGATATAGTAACATAATGTCAGTTATGACAATGACCCTAAATATGCTAATTTATTTATATTTAATAATAATTAATAAAGCTGTGGACTTTATACTCCAACAGGATAAACGGTGTCTGTGTCTCATTTAAGTTAAATTTTAAATTAGCACCTGCCGAATAATGACGGTGCCTATGTCATGGAAATAAAGGGAATCATTGCATTGGTCACTTATTTTAGAACTGGGTTCTCACTCAGTCTCACTATCAAAAAGATATCATCGGACCTGGGGAAGGCAGGCCCCTATATTACATTATAAAGTACTCTGTAGCTTAAAGAAGTGCTTGGTTCATTCTTCATGCTTAAATTTGTTTAATTGATCCACAAGTCATTGGATGATGCAAGAACTTGAGAATACCTAAACCCAAAAATGATTAAACTTCACTCCAATGTGCATTTTCCCATATTTTAACACATTTTTTTTTTTTTTTAAGATTGTACAAATGGCAGATACTGCAGTTAACAAGTGTGTTTACTTGTTAACTGCAGTACTTACGTAAATTACTTACGTAAATTAGTCACTAAGAAGACATAAACAAATATTTTGTGACTTTAAAAGCATAATTATATGTAATAACCTAAACTTTTTTATTGTATTTTTTTTATTTAAAGGGAAACTATAGTAACCAAAACAACTTTAGCTTAATGAAGCAGGTTTGGTGTGTAAATCATACCTCTGCAGTGAAATTGCTCAATTATCTGCCATTTAGGAGTTAAATGTTTTTGTCCATGCAGCACTAGACATACCTTGCTTAGGGGACTCACACAGCCTGCATGAAAAAAATGGTTTCATTTCAACCAGATGTTAACTTACTTTAGACTTTCACAAGTCATATAGTTGTAGTTCTCCAATATATGACAGAGGCCAATATAAACCATTGTCGGGAGATCAAGTTATAAATATGCATAGGACACAAGGTCACGCGTTTAGACTGGAAGAAAGGAAATATAGTCTAAGGCAAAGAAAACTTTTTTTTTACAGTAAGAACAAAAAGGATGTGGAATTCTCTGCTTGAAGAAGTGGTTTTATCAGAATCTGTACAGATGTTTAAACAGCAACTGAATGCATTATTGCAAAAACATAATATTCAGGGATATAATTTTTCATTTGTGAGGTAACAGCTTTTTGATCCAGGGAAAAATCTGACTATCGTTCTGGGGTCAAGAAAGATTTTTTTCCTGGTTTGCTACATAATTGGAAGTGCTTCAAACTGTTTTGTTTTGTTTTCTTTTTTTTTTTGGATCAACAGCAAAAACAGATGTGAGAAAGGCTGATGGACTTAATGGACATGTAATTATGTCAAATACACTCCTGCATACATCCACACATGCAAATACAGGGAGTGTCTAAGTATGGATTCACTCAGACAACACACACACTCAGACAACACACACACTACACACAAAATTAAGCAACCGAATACAAATAGATCACTTGAATGCACACTCAGCCACCCCCCACTCACACAACATTCAACCACTACAAACATTTACAACACTCAGCCACCCACACACACTAAACTTAGTCTCCCTCACATTCACTAACATACAAAACTCCAAATACAACACGGCCAATACCATTATCTGAACAAAGCCCAGGACACTAGGACGGGCCCTAATCTTAATCTGGCTTTAGGTACATTTAACCATTTTATTGAATACATGCTGTGGCGGGACCGCTGCCCGTCCGTGAATTGTCTTTAAGTGATTGCCAGTATTTTCCCTAATGTATTTGTAAATATTTGTATGTTTTACCTGCTCTCCATTCGGGAGAGCTCATTTGAACTGGTTCTGTTCGTCTATCAAACAGGGACCATATGCCATTTAGAATGTTTATTTACAATGTTCACGAGGTGTGAAAACCACAAATCGCAAGAGAAGCCACAGCACGTGCCTCCCCAGGGTGGCGGCCCGTTCCTTAGATGAACGCCATCCAGGGGGGGAGAACGTGGACTGCTTCCTACCTTGTTCGGTTTCCAAACAGGGACCTCCCTGACACCCATTAGAATGTTCACACCAATCAATTAGAACGTTGGCAACTCGCAACACAGTGTAAAATTGCAAGGGAAGTAATTAATGAGTGGTGCTCTGGGTGAACGCCGTTCATACAGACAAATGCCGGCCAGGGAGAGCATTCACATCCTGAAATAAATGCTTCTCTTGCCGGGTTTCACATAGGGGCCCCCTGAATGAAGACTGCTACTGTTCTGGGGGTCCCTGAAATTGGTGGGGACTCCCTGTCGGGACAATGGCGGAGGCTGGCGGGCCCTCTGTCGCTGGGAGGTAAAGAGGCGGAAAGTTTCCTCCCCATGGGAGAGGGAGGGCTCTGGGAGTGGACACTGAGTGGTGGGAACAAGGGACAAAGGGACTGGAGTTCCGTTTCCGGTATATGACCTCTGGGAGGGGGAGGACTCTGGGAGGGGACATTGCCTTTATGTTTGATCTACCCCTTGCATGGGGAAAAGTAGAAAGCCGCATGTGGCCAATAAAGTTGTTGTTGTACCCCTGGAACTGTGTGTCGTCCAGTTACTGAGGGGAAGATGGGTCTCTTCATTCTGTATTAGCTGAGGTAACCAGTCGGGTTACCCTTGGTCCGTTACACATGCATCACAGTCCTATCTGAAAGCAGTCAGCCACACATGTGGAAATGTATAACCTTACACTCTATTTGATCATATGCTGACATGCTTGGATGAGAGATTGTGAATTAGGAAAGGCCTATCGGTCCATCAAAGTGCTACATTTTTCATTTGTGACTCTACCTCTGCAGTGAGTCACCATTTGGACAAACAACCATTTCTAGTCAACATATTTAGGAAGAATTAATGAAGTTAATAAAGGGAACCACTTGCATCTTCATGAAGTCAATAAGAAAACCACCAAAAACAGGATACATTACTTTCAAGAAGATGGACAATCTTTGCTTCATTATACAGTATAAAATGTTATACATAAAAAGGGTGAGGACACCGGATATGCAAACAAATGACTTAAGATTTAGGAACATAACAAAAAGAGCAGTATCCACTTACATTTTAACAGTGTGGGAAATTGACCACCATGTGGACATCAAAAATATTTTGTTACTGTCTGGGGAGTCAACACCATCATTAAAGTGATAGCCTCTAGTATTTCATGTGTTCCCTCTCTGATCTTGGTTGGGAAGGAAATGACATTAAATTACATGTGATCTACCTGTGATAAAGCAACATGGGGAAAGCTGTATGCATGGGGGGTAGAGGGTACAACTGTGCATTGCAATCAATGCACAACAGATAATAACAGATATGTAATTCAGAAAACACTATTTACACATTATGCAATGCTGAGTTAAAAGCCCGATAGAGCCGGTACTGGCAATTACGATGAACCTAATTAAAGAATATTTTAGCTATATAGATAAAATGAAGATAAACAGTCAAACCTTTCAAGTGCCCTGGGTCTTGTAGAACACACTCAGTCTGGGAACTACAGTTGCAAACAAAATTATTCAACCCCCCCTTTGAAAATCAGGTTTAAATATACTTTCAACTGTTTGCAATGAACAAATCAAACAAAAGCAATTTAAATAACTCAACACAAGGAGAGCTTCAACTGGTTTCCTCAAATTCAACTGAAAATGCAATTTATGATGACTTCTCCAGTCTCACAATTCTTCAACACCCTTATGGCAAACATCTTTAAAACTTCGTAGAGCACCTTTTTGCTGTTATTACCTGCTGCAAACAAGATGCATAGCTAGACACCAGCTTCTGACAGCGTTCCTGAGAAATCTTAGCCCATTGCTCATGAGCATTGGCCTCCAGTTCATGGGTTTACGTGCTGCAACTGCCTTCTTCAAATCTCACCTGAGATTTTCTTGCTAAGGGGTGTATATCCTGGTTATTTTGGGTACAGAGCATACATAGTTTGTCCATATTAGTGCACCTTCTCACTATAAACTCACATGGCCTCTCAGACTTTGGTACTGTCCTTCTGACCATGGCTACATAACATATTATACACTGTTATCATCTATTCTATTTTATGTTTCTGTTTCTCTGATGAACACAATAATAATTACCTTTTCAAAGTGGAAAAACAAAACAAAATAGCTTCTTCTTTTAGAGCACAATGGACATATGCAGTTTGCATTTTTTAAACAAACCGATCTGTTTGTACCTATTTTACTAGCCCCACAGCTCTTAGTCAGACTTAAGGCACCTGGGGCAAAAAGGTATTTTGGCACCCCCTTGAACTATAAAAAAATCTTTGGGTTGCACCACCACTGGTGATTAGTGGGGTACTGCAGGGATCTCTCTCTGTACTGTTGCCAGGGCTGGGTTACATTAAACAGCAGCAGCAGTAGTAAAGGGAGCTGGGAAATCAGTGTAGAACCCTCAGCGCAAAGCTCTCCAGTGCACAACACCACTGTGAGCAAGATGCCTATAGGTAAGTACGGATCAGGCGGGAGGGGGTGCGCTGTGCCAGGGACAGGGCTATTCCAATAATTATAGGTGATTTATTAATAAGATTGTATAACAATGTATGCAACTAAAATGTAATTTAGAACAAGAACGATATATCTTATTACAGCCAATTCTAAGAACATTTATTGTAGCTTAATGACACATTACTGTATTATTGCTATGGAGCCCTTTTATACCCTCAGACACAACAACAATATGGGGCTTCTATGAAAGAGGTGCATTAGGACAGAGAAGATGGACAGAGGGATTTGGTGATAAAATAGGGAATCTTCATCCCAATTAGGAACACCTGGCTGGGAGGTATGGAAAGAGGCCATACTATATTGGCTCTAAAAGTCCAGAGTATGTTGAGATAAAAGCAGCAGAATCATTTGCACAGTGCACAGTCAGCTTTAACTATGTTAAGGCTGGCCAGTCTCCTCCCGAATAGATTGATTTGTACCCTTGCATTCATCCCAAGTCCCCACACTCCATCTCTTTGCACAACATTGTAGAACACGTTTTTTTTTAATCAGGATCCATGGGCCAATTTTAGAAGCATGAGCCTGTATAAATCATAATCTATATGTGTGAGTCCAAAGCCTAATCTCCATTAATAATAATTACTCAGCAGGTTTTAATATATGTCTTTACATTTCTATCCATAAATCAGATGCTCTACTGTTATTTCTGATCTTCACTGTGAAGACTACTGCTTGAAAAGTGGGATCAATAACTAATTGGCTCACTATTTAAATATGATTTACTATGTTTATGTGGATTCTCACCTGAAGACAAACTTCTATGAAGCACAAAAACATGTATATATAATAAATTAAATGTAGTTTAATAAATCTGATTTGGACTCTCAAAAAAATTGTCACTTCTTTTACCAGCGTTTTGTAAAAATTCAGCATGTTCTCATATGTGATTATTTCTTAAGTTACTTAGGCACTTATTAGTTAATTTATTAATTGATGGTGCTTACAAGTTACCAAGCTGGCTTTGTTTGAAGTATCTATATTACTGTTTGTCTCTGTAAAGTTTATGATTATCTTTTACATGACCAATGAAAACATTTGCACTTGCTTCCCTGTGGACAAAGTTGCCACATGTTCATACGGAGTTTTCAACTAAGCCTTCATTCTTTTCACTTCCTTCTGATGCTCACTTAGGACATTATCTGTCTGTTACTATGCCGGCGTTGGCAAATTCAACCTTTTATCTCTTTCAGGCACAGCAATCGCTTACACACACAGCACCCTCCTTGCCTTCTTCTATCTCACCAGTTCCATGCTACATTAGCCTTCTGATACAAACACCACTCACTGCTGCTCCAGCGCACACTGCTCTGTAACCCTGCAGCACAGACATTGCACACAGCCTGTGACATTTCAAACTGATCTGACAGCGCTGTCTACATTCTAAAAGCTTTAGTTGTGCTTTCTATGAATGCTGTTGATATAGATTTAATCCTGAATGGGGCATGTGTAGTAAACACTAAACTTATCAGAACCACATCAATCACAATGCGTGTTTTACTGTTATATATATATTTCTTATGTTACATCTATAAGCACTGTGGCATGCATGTATGTTGGTGAAAGAGTTTGTAACACAAATGTAATTGGTAAAAATGTGACCGACATAGGTGTGGCACACCTAAATAAATGAGACATAAACTCCCCACGAAGTAGGATAAGCATGCTGAGTGTGCTGATCAAACACAAACATTGCACAAAAGTGACCGTACCAGACAGGAAGAGTGTATACTTGCTTGCTGTTTGATTGACAGCCCACAGAGGCAACTCAACAAACACAGTAAAAGAAGTAATTTATCTCTGGAATTAAAGCAACACTATAGTGTTAGGAATATAAATATAGTGCCCTGGTCTCCATTTAGGTGACTGGGCTCCCTCTGCAAGGATTGAAAATGTAGTTTACCAACTTCTCAGTGAAGCTCTACCTTTTTGGCTGAGGTTATCGAGATTGATGATTTCAGCTAATCAAATGTTTTCCCATAGGAAAGCATTGGGAGCCTAGTGTGCATGAGTGGCAAAACGCTGCTCTGCACCAGGTTTTACTCTGCTGTTTTACAAAAGCTCCTTCACTGGCTATCATAGTGACAGCTGATAGAGGCTATATAACCCTGCAAATAAAAAACATTCCATTTCCTGCAGAATGACAATTTTTTCAGCTGCAGGCTTAAAATGGGGGCACAGGGCATCCATACTGTTTTATTGAGATGAAGTGGTCTGGGTGCCTGTAGTGTTCCTTTAAGCATTATTAAACAGAAAGGCTGTCTGGACAGTTTGTCTGCATCATATCCACTTCAGTCAAATGAAATAATTATAGTGTTTAGAATGACCCTTTAAAAGTCTCTCAATTCAAAACAACATGTGAGGCTCCGGGTGGTAGAATCTCTCTAACAGCTAATTATACTCTTATTGCAGACATAGATACTCAGACAATTACATCTTATAATCACCCATAAGCTATTTTAGGCTTCATACTTAAAACAATCAATTCAAATTGAATAAAACAAGATGAAATATAACTATGATCCTGCAACGAGCTTTAGTGCTGCAAAAAAAGGAGTTTTGAATTAAATTATTGTGAGGTTTGTCATTTAATGCACCTTTAACTGGTTAAAGGTAGATTGCAAAATGTTCCACCCACAAGAACTTATGGGATATGGAAAGAAATCCAATCAGTCTGGACAGTATTTTAAAACACTGTATGTTTTTTTCTGGCTGCACTTAGGTCTAGCACTAAGCAAAAGTATTTTAAAACACTGTAATATTTTTTCCGTTAGCCAGAAAATTAAAAATTAATCCCATCATGAAATTCAAATGCAGAGCTACTGTAACATGTTAAACTACTATATACTAAATAAACGCAACAAAAACAAATGTTCTACATTTTAAAATCTAACCATGCAGCAGAGCCAGTTCTAATGTAGAACATTGCGTGATGTCCAAAATCCCTGGCCTGGGACTCTGCCCCTAGGGCCAGACAGTCCCAACAGGAAACCAGAATATTTCCCTGTGAGCCTCCCTAGTCTGGAGCTATGTCATAATTATTTGGGGACAGCATGTCAGGTTGTGGAGATCAGAGATCTCTACAACCAACACAGGCAGGATGTGGCTAAACCAGTAACCTACCTCACCCTGTCCAGCCCCAGCTAAAACTTAATGCTGCACTTTTTTTTTCTCAGTGTAGCTCCACCTCTTTTTCTGAGATCATCAAGATTGATGATTTCAGCCAATCAAATGCTAGTCACTGACCAACCTTAGCACCAAGATTAAGTGGACCCTGTATTCTGACGGTATGTTATGTCCCCATCTGCCCTGACAGCATGGTCTCCAGTCATGAGCAGTATGGGGAAAAGCTGCATTGAGCGCTTGCAGCCTGGCCGTGCAACAGGAAGGTAAAGAAAAGGGTAAGGCATTACTCAAGAAGGGTGTGATGTGCATTTAGCCAGCAGTGCAGAGAGCATTAACACACTGCTAATTTACTAAAAAATACTAACAAAAAAACACACATAAATAAAAACTTGGTGGGTCCCCAGAAAGTCCCAACTTACCAGTGTATACTTATTTACCTAAAGTAAATAAAAACAGACCTCTAAAAGCAATATAATTTGAACAACATGTTTCCCTCATGAAAACTACGTGTTCCTCCTAAGCACCTAAGGGAGGCCTGGCAATTGCTTTCATAAAATTAATATTCCATGAGGGAGCTGTAACATACACAAACCTTCTCTCCTGCTTTTAATCCTCACATAAATATAATGCCAACTCTAAAGGACCAGTGGATTCCAAATCTTCCAGCCCTAAGTGTCATCCATCCTCTTTCTATATACGCTAAGGCCAGCTACTATAAAAAGGACCAGAGAATGTCGGAATAGATCTTGATATGCCCAAGTTGTCCATACAATACTCTAAATGTGCGGTTGCCCTGTTGGAAAAAAACTCTAACTAAAATGATATAGTTCAACCTACCACCGTCCTTTTGTCTAATACCCTTATTAGTGAAGGATAATTTTCCCTATCCCTTTACATAAATCAATAAAAATAGCTAAATAAAGCATGGACCCTTGAGATGCTTGAGGGGGAGGGCCAGCAGGCCATCTACCATTTGTCCATTCTTGCAGGGTTGTATTTGTGAGCAGTGTTTGTGTTTTTGAATGTAAGCATGTTTCTGTATAGAGTATATGTGTGCATCAGGTGTATATTAGTATGTATTGTTGCCATTAGTGTTGGCTTTTAAATTCAGGTGTGCTTTTGAGTGTAGAATTGGTGTTTGAATAAAGGGATGATTGTATATATTTTTTGTGTTTAATACAGGGATGTGTTGTTATGTAAGGTAATGTTTGTGTTTGATTGCAGGGGTGTGTTTACATGTAATGTTCGCTTTTTAATGTGGATGTACATTTGTGTGTAGTATTGGTGTTTGAGTTAAAGGGTGTGTTTGTGGATAATGTTGGAATTTAAAAGCAGAGTGTGTTTGCATGTTGTGTTGGTGTTTGATTGTATGAATGTATGCCACACTGCCGCATACATACATACATACATACACAGATATACATACACACAGACACACACATATAAACACACTGACACATACACACACATTCATATGCACACTGGCACATACACAAACATAGATACACACACACACACACCAACACATACACATACCTTGACACGTGCACACTGACACATAGATACACAAAATGACGTATAGATACACACACTGACACATACAAAACATGACACACACTCTGACACGCAGGTACAGACAACCAGATACACAAACTGACACATACACACACAATATGACATACATAGACATATACACACATGCATGTCACAAGTTTTATATTTGCTGCCACCCTTCTGTTAACATACTTCTGTTTGAGGTCCTGCTTGTTTGAGGTCCTGTGGCTGGCTGAGGTTGATGGGAGTATGGGTTATAGATCTGATCTCTTTTTGCTCTTCGCTGGCTTCCCTCACTCCATGCTGCCTCCTCTCCCTGTTTCCTCACTCCATGCTGCCTCCTCTTCCTCTCCCCTCACTCCTTGTGCCCTCACTCCATGCTGCTCCCTCTCCCTTTGCCCTCCCTCCATGCTGCCTCCTCTCTCACTAGTCCTCCCTCCATGCTCCCCCTCTCCATGTGCACTCCGTCAATGCTGCATCCTCTACATCTCCCCTCACCCTATGCTGCCCCTCTCCCTGTGCCCTCACTCCATGTTGCCCCCTCTCCCTCTGCCTGTTATCGCTGTTGCTGCCTCCCTCCCGCACGGTGCCTCCCTGTGATGCTAGAAGGAAGTGATTCACTGTCACTTCCTCCCAGCCCTGCCAAAGAGTAAGGGGCCTGGTCGCTGCCTTAGTCTTCCAGTGGGTGAACCTCTCCTACTCCAGAGAGTATAGCAGGAACAGCTCTTATAAGAGCTAGTGATTATAGTAATCCAAAGAACAATCCCAAGAGCAGGGATTATAGCTGGTATAGCTTTGCCCTACAAGCACGAGACAATGCTCTGTGTTGAGGGTAAGCAGGAACTGATTTTCATGGTGCCACACTTGGCCTTATATGACAATCCCCATGCAAGGGGTACATCCACATGGACCTTGTGGAGAACTGAGTTACAATATTCACAGACCAATAAGAACAGTATTCCAATGCAAGATACTTCCACACATAGCATACAATCCCTCTGCCTGGGAGATAATTGAGTCGGATACTGTATTAACCCATTTATGTCCAGGCAGAAAAAACACACATTTCTATAAAGTCCCAAAAGTACTCCAAAACACATAATATCCCCACAAATGTCACATCCCCTGATAGCCCTGATCTGGGGGACCAACGTATCCAAAAATCACCCAGATCAGTTCAGGGGTTCAGGAATTTCCTGGAAGTCACATTTTGACCAATCGCACGCATGGTTCCATGCCCAAAACAGTTCCAGAGAATTAGGCTGTGCAGCCGGTCTACTTCGGGGATTCGAAGTAACATATAAAATTCCGAACGTAGAGAGTTTGTATGGCACTTAGTCTATGTCTCTCGTTCGGGAGTTTATTCTTACCGAACGCTGTTCGACCCCCGTTCGAATAGCCAATGGAAGGTAAATATTCAGCGGTGTTCATGAACTCGACGACCAAACACCGCTCATTGTACTTGCGGCTTAAGATGGCCGCTGCCACATGTTCGAATGCTGCTTTGAACCACTTTGACTGCCCGGGAGGTTGAAAAGCCGCTTCGAACCACTTCAGGAGTTGAAGTGCTACTGTACCTGTCCAAAAGGGCACAAACAGTGGTTTTAAACAAAGTCTATTACAGGGGCCATAGTCACAGGGCAGGAGGCTGGCAAACAGGCCCCACCAAGAACCAGTGGCGATGTTACTTTCGCCACTGTCTCCAAAACCAAATATGTGACTCTTTAACACAAATCTCTTTGACCCCACCAGTGGTCTGGAACACAGAATCGCTAGTTTTGTTCTACTCTTGCTATCCAGTCTGCTCATGGGTTTCAGCAGGGATCTGACAAGGCTCAGTGAGCACATAAGAGGAAAATTAGACACACGCCTGGAACATGCGATTCTCAGTAGTGTGCTCCCATAACAGCAACATATATACTAAATACAGATTTAAGAACATTGCACACACAAGAAAATACTGTTTTACATTTTACAAGGCTACTTAAAATCACCTATCTTAGCAGTGGAGGACCTGTCACTCACAATACGGTTTTAATGTCACATTAATTTTTCACGTTAAGTTCTTTGGACAATGGACGTGATTCAGTAGATTAACGATGGTGAAAGGGGATGGGTGAGATGCGAAGAGATTGAAATCCTCAGACCGCCAATCGGGACGACCTACCTCTCTCCTTCCCTTGTACTAGCGTGCGATGTCGGCAATTTCATTCATATTCTATTTGAGCCATGACATTATGTAAGCATCTGTGAATATATGTGTCTTTGTGTGAATATGTGAGTGTCTGTAAGTATTTAACTGTGAGTGTGTGTCTGAATGTACCAGTGTGTGCCTGTGTTAACAGAGAGAATATGGGAGGGGACATGGGTGGAACTTTGGATAAGTGTCACCAAATTTTCTTTTCGTCTCAAGACCTGGATATATTTTTATCTTAATGCCAGGGCTGGTGCTTCCTTTAGGTCATTTAGACGGTGGCGCAGGATCTAGTTTTTAGGCGGGCACCTGCTACCACCGCTGTTCTGTTCTCGCTTGGCAGAGTAGGTACTTGCCTACACACATGGCAAGTACATACTCTGCCCAAATATACTATTGGGGGTATAAACAGGTGGTGCCCTCCCACTCCCAATTTTTTTTATTTTTTATTAATGTACTTATTAACTGGATATTGCAGACATAAAACCATCTAATCTTTATTGATATTTTACAATTGTATATGTATGTATTTATCTGCTTGTAATGTATTATATTTGAATATATGATTACAGTGAATGTATGGAGCTGTGTTAATACATGCAGGGTTAAAGATAATGTTAGGCTTGAGAAGGGTTAACATCAGAGATTGTTTACATAGGACATTTAGAGTTAAGATAACTGAAAGCTTTGAGATGGATTACAGGTGTGGTATGACGAGTGTTTAGGCAGAGACGTAACTAGAAACCACAGGGCCCCAGTGTGAAAACTGCCCTGGGGTCCCCAAATACATCTATCCCCCTCCACCACCGCCATACATCTACCGTCTCCCTCCCATACGTTGCCCCCCCCCACACGTGCATACAAAAAGATACACATGCAGACACACACATAGACACACACATATACATACAGACACACACACACACATACTGGCACACATGCATACACACACACACACACACACACACATAGATACATACATACAAACACACACACACACACAAACATACAAACACACACATACACATACATACAGACACACAAACAGACACACATACACACAAACACAGACAGACACACACACAAACACACATACAGACACAGAGACACATACATACGAAAACACACACACATACATACAAACACACAAATATATACATACACACACAGACACACATACATACAAAAAAACACATACAGACACACAGACAGAAAGACAGACAGACACACACACACACACACACACAGACAGACACACACATACAGACACACATTCAGAGAAACATACATACAGACACACATACTGACATACATACAAATAAACAAACACACACATACAAAAAATTTTAGTCATCCTCCTGTTTCCTACCTTTTAGGTGCAGGAGGAAGATTTCCCTCGGGTCCAGTGGCTAAGCATGATGGGAGTCAGAGTTCCCACTCTGACTCCCTCCTATTCCTCCTGCGCGGCTCCCGGTGTAAGCTGGGAGGAGTGACCGGGGCAGTCACTTCCCCCCAGCTCTGACCTCATCACAGGGGGCCCGGTCGCGCTGTTAAAGCGCCACAGCGCTGACCGGGCCCCTTGAAAATTATTTTCCATCTGGTGCCCCTAAGAGCATGGGCCACCCGATGGGCCTCTTATCCCATCATTTTTACCACGCAGGCCGGGGCAGCAACACATGGCGGTGGGCACTGCGGTCGCAGGGGTCCACAGGGCGGCTTGGCCCCTTGGAGTTGCGGGCCCAGTCGCAGCTGCAACCCCTGTGACCGTGGTAGTTCTGCCACTGTGTTTATTTACTATTTGAGTATAGTATTTAGGAATCTTGAGTTTAAAGTTAGATTAAAAGTTTTAATTAATCTGGAGGAGGAAACACCTCTAGACAGCTACTAGAGATGGATTTAACTCTGCCAAGTAAAGATAGCAGTTTCAGAAAAACAACAATGTTTTACATGGCATGGTTAAAATCACAGGACCACTGCACCCAGACCATTTCATAGATGATTTGGGTGACTATAGTGTTCCATTTTTTTTGAACTTTTGGACAACATTTGGGGACTAATTTAGGGTTATGGAAAAGGGTGATTAGAGCTTGAAGAGGTATTTGCAAAGTACCTTTGATATTTAAAGCTGCAGGAGCTGTTGTACAGTGTGCTTCACTTAGTCTGTCTCAAGCATTACCTGTGTGAAAGGCTGTTAGTGGGCAAATTGGGCGTGATCCCTTTCACGTCCTCTCTAACATCTCTCACACACACTGGAGAAGTTTGGAAAGCACTGACTCCTTCTGCAGTTCTGCTATTAAGCATAGGAGGCTGAGTGGACTACAGAGGATACTGGCCAAGGCTCCAGATGCTTATCTATTCCCACCAGCCCACTTAATAAGCACACCAGACATATTATACATGCTGAAAACAGGCACCACCTGAGAAAATCCAATTATGCGTATCTGGACTAACAAGGATCATTATACCTGTGCTATGAGCAGTGGCGTACACATGACCCATGGGGCCCCGGTGCGAAAATTGATCCGTGGGCCCCCCCCCCGCGCAGGCCGGGCCGCAACACATGGCGGTGGGCACCTGGTCGCAGGAGTTACAGGGCTGCGACCCCTGCGACCGCGGTATGTACGCCAGTGCATGCAGATGCACACACACTTAAAGGACCACTCTAGGCACCCAGACCACTTCAGCTTAATGAAGTGGTCTGGGTGCCAGGTCGAGCTAGGGTTAACACATTTTTTCATAAACATAGCAGTTTCAGAGAAACTGCTGTGTTTATGAATGCGTTAAGCCTTCCCCTATTTCCTCTAGTGGCTGTCCCATTGACAGCCGCTAGAGGCGCTTGCGTGCTTCTCACTGTGATTTTCACAGTGAGAGCACGCCAGCGTCCATAGGAAAGCATTATGAATGCTTTCCTATGTGACCGGCTGAATGCGCGCGCAGCTCTTGCCGCACGTGCGCATTCAGCCGACGGGAGGAGAAGAGGAGGATCGGAGGAGGAGAGCTCTCCGCCCAGCGCTGGAAAAAGGTAAGTTTTACCCCTTTTCCCCTTTCCAGAGCCGGGCGGGAGGAGGTCCCTGAGGGTGGGGGCACCCTTAGGGCACTATAGTGCCAAGAAAACGAGTATGTTTTCCTGACACTATAGTGGTCCTTTAAAGGACCACTACAGACACCCAGATCACATCAGCTCAATGAAGTTGTCTGGGTGTCAGGTCCCTCTAGTTTTAACCCTGCAGTTGAAAACATAGCAGTTTCAGAGAAACTGCTATGTTTCACTGAGGGTTAATCCAGCCTCTAGTGGCTGTCTCACTGACAGCCGCTAGAGGAGCACACTGAACGTCCATAGGAAAGCATTGAGTAATGCTTTCCCATGGGCGGTTTGAATGCGTGCGCGGTCGCATTCGGAGCTGAGAGGCTGAGGGTTCCCCAGCGCCAAGGGAGTCCGGCGCTGGAGAAAGGTAAGTGCTGAAGACACACACACTCTCACAGACGCATACACACTAGCTAACAGACACACACATTTCTACTGGACAGAGATACAGCCAGCGCATAGACATAAGCATACACACTCACTTACAAACACATACACTCTCATTGACAAACACACACACTCACTAACAGACATCAAACAGACTCACTAACACACACACACCTCAGTAAGACACACACAGTAACACACTCACTGACACCTACCAGCAGACACACACACTCAACACACCAACACTACCAGCAGACACACACTAACACTCACTTAACACTCACTCTAACACACACACCCAACACTCACACACACACTAACACTCACACACACTCAACACTCACTCTAACACTCACACACACTAACACTCA
Source organism: Pelobates cultripes (assembly GCA_933207985.1). NCBI lineage: Eukaryota > Metazoa > Chordata > Amphibia > Anura > Pelobatidae > Pelobates > Pelobates cultripes. The sequence continues at coordinate 175,887,041 of OW240912.1, forward strand.
CTTCTAACACTCACACTCACTCTAACACTCACACACACTCAACACACACACTAACATCACATTACGATTTTTTATTATAATCCCCAGCCTCCTTACCTCTTGGAGTGCTGGGGGGGATTATTCCCTGAGGTCCAGTGGGGCTCCTGGGCGGGCAGGCAGGCGGGCGCGCGAGGGAGCACTCAGCGCTTCCTCTTCAGCTCCCTCGCGCGCCGCGTAGGGATGCCGGCGCCGGAAGATGACGTCATCTTCCGGCTCCGGTATCATTGCGGTGCGCGAGGGAGCTGAAGAGGAAGCGCTGAGTGCTCCCTCGCGCGCCCGCCTGCCTGCCTGCCCGACCGGCCACCCGGGGTCAGCAGGGCCAGCCTCAGGGGGGCCCTGGGGTGGTCGGCTCCTGGGCCCCCCAGGGGAAGAGGCTGGCCCTATGGCTACATACCGGGTCGCAGGGGCGGCCGGGCCCCCTGGTGGGCCGGGCCCGGTCGCAGTCGCGACCCCTGCGACCCTGGTATGTACGCCAGTGGCTATGAGCAAGTTCACCATCAGGCATGTACAGCCAATATATATTGCTATATATTTATATTTCCAAGCAGGCACCCTGGCCACTTACTGCATGTATCGTGAAGACGGGCACAGCAGACGCCATCTAACCCCTCTGGTAGATCCATTCCAACTCTTGCGAGCTCTGTCAGAGCGTTACTGCGGGTTAACATGGCAATGCTCCGTGCAGCACACATGCTGGGTTTGCGAGTGTAACATATTCATCCTCACCTTGCGGTATCTGTGCTCAACGGCCATGCGTCAGTGTACCTGACTCCTGCAACATGTTGGTGTCCGCCGGACACTGTGGATCCAAGCCAAATTATAGCCCCACGTCCGCCCACGGTGATGATGACGTCCGCGCATGTTTTTTTTTTGTAAAAGGCTTATTTAAACTCATTTTTACTTCTCATCATTTACCTGTCGTGGTTTACCTTAGTGGTTGTCCGAGAGTTTGTTCCTGAGCGTTTATTTCTGGTCATTAACTTTGGCTTTGTTTTGACTTCCCTGTATTCTGGTATCCCTGAGTTTTGGCTTTCTCTTATGTTTGTCCCATTCTGTATCCCCGACATCAGCAAGTATTCTGACTATTCTTTGGTACGTTAAACCTGGCCATTCTAAGGCCCGGTAAGACGTTACCTTTTAGTCCTAAGTGTGATACAGTTCTACGTGCTGACATTCCGACATGGCCATAGATCCTGTAGAATTTTGTCTGCACATAGCAGCTTGCGAGAGAACGCTAGAGGAGAATGATCACTGTATGGATCAATTTGCCCAGGCTTTCAGTACACTTCTTACTCAATCAGCGCATCTACAGCCTCTACGACTATGTCACCTCCGCCTAATGTACCTTCACCTATAGCAATGTACCTTCACCTATTTCCTTCCCTGCATTTTGATGGTAATATTCAAGAATGCCTGGGATTCCTGAATCAAATTGAATATCATTTTGAGGCTTCACCGGGATCTTTTCCCTCAGATAGGGTTAAGATTGGTTACCTAATGAACCAACTTAAAGGTAAAGCCTTAGCTTGGTCCAATCCTTTATGGAAGAGTAATAGGAGTATTGCACATAATTACCAGGAATTCC
>OW240912.1:175888764-175930564 GCA_933207985.1 Pelobates cultripes
CCTCATGCCTCTGAAGTTCCCATACAATACTGTAAGGTTAAGGAGGTATTATGTGAGAGTCAGACCAATATTCTACCTCCTCACAGATCATATGACTGTTCCATAAATCTGCTACCTGGCACTATGCCACCCAAGGGAGCAGTATATGTCTTATCTCCACAGGAGAGTAGAATAATGGAAGAGTACATCAAAGACTCCCTAAGTAAGGGCCACATATGTAAATCATCCTCGCCTGCTGGTGCAGAGTTCTTTTTTGTATCTAAAAAAGATGGTGAATTACTACAGGACATAACTACTATGCATTGACTACAGGGCATTAAACAAAATCACCATTAAAAATGCCTATCCCATTCCCCTCATTTCTGAATTGTTTGACAGACTCCAGGCTGCTAAAGTCTTTACTAAACTTGACCTCAGGAGTGCATACAATTTGGTAAGGATTAAGGAAAATCATGAGTGGAAAACAGCATTTAACACTAGAAGTACCTTGTGATGCCCTTCGGGTTGTGCAATGCTCCGGCCATGTTCCAGGACTTTATCAGTGATGTACTCAGCAGTGGCGGATCCAGAGCCTGATCTCGGGAGGGGCACCTGTAGATTATTTAAAAAAATAATACATGCACAATAACCACTACAGCTCTGTGTAGTGGTTATGGTGCCAGGAGTGCCGGGACCCGCTCCCAGAGTAAGTAATCAAACCGTTTAAGAACAGTTTGACAACTTTCCTGGGGTCTGCTGGGATATGGGGCTGTAGTAGGGCATATGAGCAGTGGTGTGTGGGAGTGGTGCAATGTGTGAGGGGTGCAGTGTGTGTAAAAGGTTCAGTGTGTGTGGGGGGTGTAGTGTGTGAATGTGTAGGGTGTGTGGGGCAATGTGTGGGGCAATGTGTGTATAGGGGGTGGTGTATGTGTGTGTGGAGCTAATATGTGTATGGGGGCTGTGTGTGTGCAAGGGGCAGTGTGTGTACGGGTGGGCAGTGTATGTGTGTGGGGGGCAATGTGTGTATGGTAGGGTAGTGTGTGAATGTGTATGGTGTGTGTGGGGGCAGTGTATGGGTGTGGGGCAATGTGTGTATGGGGCAGTGTGTGAATGTGTATGGTGTGTGGGGGCAGTGTGTGTATGGGGGCAATGTATGTGTGGGTGGGGGCAGAGTGTGCCCCTACACAAACATACACTGCAAGTCTATGTGTGTGTTTGGGTAGTGTGTGTATGGGGGTGCAGTGTATATGTGTATAGGGGCAGGTATGTGTGTGTGGGGGCAGTGTGTGTCTATGTGGGGGAAGTGTGTGTAAGTGGGGCAGTGTATGTGTGTGTGGGGGCAGTGTGTGTATGGGGGACTGTGTATGTGTGGCAATGTGTGAATGGGGGGCTGTGTGTGTGTATGGGTGGGCAGTGTATGTGTGTTTGGGCTAGTGTATGTGTGTGTGTGGGGGCGGTGTGTGTATGGGGGGCAGTGTATGTGTTTAGGGGCAGTGTATGTGTGTGTGGGGGCAGTGTGTGTATGTGGTGGCAGTGTATGTGTGTGTGGGGGGCAGTGTATGTGTGTGTGGGGGCAGTGTATGCATGTGTGGGGGCAGCGTTTGTGTGTGTGTGCATATGGGGGGCAGTGAATGTGTGTGTAGGGGCAGTGGGTGTATGGGGGACAGTGTATGAGTGTGTGGGGGTAGTGTGTGTATGGGGGCAGTGTACGTATGGGGGAGCTGTGTGTGTAGGGGGGGCAGTGTGTAAATGTGTGGTGAGGAGGGTAGGTAGGCTTTTTAATAAAAATAAATAAATGTATGTCCCCCCTCCCGTCTTACCTTTACTGAGGGAGGAGGGGGGACATTTCTGGATCCCTGGTGGTTCATGGGGAATCCCTGGTGGTCCCAGTGGTGATAGTGAACTCTAGCCCATAGCTCCAGGGCTAGAGATCACTCTCGCGAGATTCGAAGCATTGCCATGGTAACCGCGGCAATGCTCCGTGCTCGCGAGAGCAGGACCCGGAGGAACTGCAGGCTGAGCTCCCAGGTCCTCTCTCCCTCCCCTGCCGGCTGCCAGCATGGTGCCTGCGGACCGGGGAGGAAGATCTCTGATCTCCCCTCCGGTCCTTGAAGGCACATTGCAGGGCTGGCAGGGGAGAGCCTAATTGCCCCCCCTGGATCCGCCAGTAGAACTCAGGAACTATATTTATTTGTCTTAGTCTATCTGGATGATATCCTTATTTATTCCCCTGACCTTCAGACTCACCACAAACATGTCAAACAAGTATTGCAAACTTTATTTAAAAATCTACTTTATTGTAAACTGGAAAAATGCATCTTTGATCAGACTAAAGTACAGTTTTTGGAGTATAACATTTCTGCCTCTGGTTTTCAGATGGACCCTCATAAACTAGAGGCTGTTCTACATGGGCACTTGTCCAATGGACTAAAAGCCATCCAAAGGTTTATTGGGTTTGCCAATTATTACAGGAGATTTATCAAAGGGTTCTCTTTTGTGATAGCCCCCATCACCAATATGACATGCAAGGGGGCTAGCAGTACAATATAGTCTAAAGAGACTAGAGAAGCTTTTGAACTTCTCAAACAAAGGTTTGCTTCTGCTGACATATTGATACATCCCGACACCAGCAAACCCTTCATACTGGAGGTTGATGCCTCTGAAACTGGGGGTAGGGGCTTAACTCTCATATTGGGAGAGTCAGGATACCCCTTTACATTCATGTGGATACTTCTCTAGAAAGTTGTCTCCTGCTGAGCGTAATTATGATATTGGTAACAGAGAATTGTTGGCCATTACACTAGCACTTAAAGAGTGGCAACATCTTTTAGAGGGTTCCAAGGACCCTCTCTAGATCATTACTGACCACAAGAATTTAGTTTATATAGGGGATGCTAAACGACTATCTTCTAGACAGGCTAGATGGTCTTTGTTCCTATCTCGCATTAACTTTCTTATAATTTACAGTTCTGGGGTCAAAGGCCGATTTCGGCCAATCAGATTAGTAAAATGCTTATTTAAACTCATTTTTTATTCTACTCATTGCCGTGTCGTGGTTTCCCTTTGTGGTTGTCCAAGAGTGTGTTCCTGAGCGTTTATTTCTGGTTATTGACTTTGGCTTCATTTGACTTCCCTGTATTCTGGTATCCTTGACTTCTGGCTTTCCCTTATTGTTGTGTCCCATTCTGTATCCCCGACCTCGGCAAGTATTCTGACTATTCTTTGGTACGTTAAGTCTGGCCATTCTAAGACCCGGTAAGATGTTACCTTTTAGTCCTAGGTGTGATACAGTTCTACGTGCTGGATCAACTAGTAATCCTGACAGCCAGAGAGGGAGAGGACCTGCCGGAGGGGGAAGATAGCAGTTGCTGGTCAGCTCTTTACTGTCCTATACACAAAGCTCCACTGTGCAACCGGACCACCAGCAAGTGTAATGCTTCTCCCCCTCCCCGGCCACAGAGTTAAGAGGCAGGGAGGGAGGAATAAAATAAAAAATATAATTTGCCCACAGAACACCTAGAACCCCTGTCCTAATCCTCATATCCCTCAAACACATACACTTCATACACAGTGAATCTACAACACATACTGCATCCTCTACACAAACACACACTGCATCCCCTACACAGACACACACTGAATCCACAACACAAACACTGCATCCATTACAAAAACCCCATACACTGCATTCTCTACACAAATACACACACTTCATCCACTACACAAACATACACTGCAACTACTACACAAACACACAAACACAGTGAATCTACAACACAAACACTATACTCACTACACAAACACACACTGCATCCACTACAAAAAGACACAACTACATCCACTACACAAACACGCTGAATCAATTACACAAACACACACTGCATTCATTATACACACACACTTCATTCACTACACATACTGCATCCATTACAAACACATGCACTGCAACACACTGCAACCACTACACACACTGTATCCATCACACACACCATCAACTACACACACCCTACATCTACTATACACACAACTGCATCCTTGTGGGCTTACACGGGGTGGGCGCTGCGGGTGAATACGGGGTCTCAGACCTTTTTGATGGCAGGTATGCGAGTTTCCCAAGTGAGCATCCTTGAATTTCTTTATATCTTAATGCAGCATGGAACCAACAGAGATTTTGTTGGAAGCAGACTTTTAGCTTGTCGTTAAGAGAAGTCAGCTGATGGTTTCCGCCAATGAGCTTGCCCTGCCGTGACAGCTCATTTAGCTCATTAAATCTAACAGAAGCTCCTAGCAGAAGCTTCCAACAAAAAGACCAGACATATTAGGTAAGGGAGCAGTGTATGGTGGTTAAAAAAACATTTTCACTATAAAAAAAACTACTAGCAGCTGGCGGTACTAGTTATGGTGTTTGGTGTATTTCTTTAAAAAGACATACACATGGTTTTACTAGAGCTGCTGGCTTCCAGCATTAATTATCTAGCCAGCATCCACCTCGAAGTAACTAAACATCTACATTCTGAGCAGTTACAGAAATCCTATATGAAGAAATCCGGCCTTGACATGAGTCATATAGACTCATTGCTCCATCATTTTTGACAGCACGTAAGTATGACTCAGAAATGATCATTTTACACTCTTTTTTTTTTATTCTTTATTTTTGTTGTGCATGTTTAGGCATTCAGTATTTCTATGACATATCATACGTGTGTAAATATAGTAAAAACAGTTACATGCAAAGTGCAGGGTATGTCAACGGACTTGCACCTTTTTGTTAAATAACATGAGTTAAACAAACATAGCTCTTCTCGAACATATATGGATGGTTGATTAATATGGTACATATAAGAGACATGAGTGTTGTTGGTGTATATACGAATATAATAGCAATACTTGGGGGAAAATTAGGCTTCATAGTATAATGTCACTTATAACTACTAAGTGTGCTCAATCTTACACTTGTAGGAGTTTACACCAAGTATTTATGGTTTTCAAGGTAGGACTGCAAAGGGTAGTGGGCAGCCTGAGGGGTATGGGAATAGCATGTCAACCTGTTGGTTAGAGAGGGTCAGGCTTCAATGTGGTGTGACCCCTGACCAAAGGGGGGGGGGGGGAGGAGAGACAGGTGTAGAGCTAAACTCCTATTACTTGGGACAGTGTCCACTTCTGTGAGGGCAGGCGAATCTGGGTGCCCTATCGTAAGAGTAGTGAGAATAAAAAATGTTAGAACCAAATTGAACTAAAACTGTTCCTTCTCAAACAAAGGAGTTAAACACGATTAAATGGGCCCTAATTGCATGACATGCATTCAGTTATAAGTCAGGTACCGTGGTGTGGGTCCACATGACCCCGAGGGGTAAAAGGGATGATGTGAGAGGGATCCCAGACTTGGGAACCAGCTTGCATGCTCAAAACCTCGGTGGGAGCTGGCAGTCCCAAAGTTTCCAATGGGGCGGCAGATTCAGCAAGCGAGGTGAGCCAGTGTGTTGATCCGTTGTGTGTCACCACCAGTGACCTGGGAGCCATCCACCTGTATATCACTCCAGCCGACCTCAGTTGGCATGTGATCGGAGCGAGAGATTTGCGCCATTGAAGTTTGGATCGAGTGAGGTCCTGAAAGAAGTTGAGTAAGGTGTCTTAGCCCGAAGAGCCGACATGAGGATCCTCTTTTCATGCGCAAGGGTGCATCGGACAATGACGTCTCGCCCTCGTGGTGGTCGTTGCTTTGGCAGAGGTAGGTAAGCGAAAGATCCCATTGTGGGAGAACTTTTTTACCTGGTTTGGCGGTAAGATGGAGGCTACCAGGCTTCTTACATAGTGAGGGAGTTCGCATTTTACACTCTTTTGTGTCACAGACTTGTCTTGAAATTATACTTAACATATGCAGTTTCAGATTGTTTCCTCCATTCATGAAATTTAAGATAACATTATTACAGATAAGTTCTCCTTCAAACATGCCTAAGCATCCACATTTGTCTCCAAAGTCCTGCCAGTAAGCCTGTATCACTGCTCATACAGGAATGATGTAATGATCTATATAAAGGCTGCTACAGTGCTCTAATTAAAAGGAGAACATCTTGGAATAACTCCAGAGTGAGTTCATTTAAAACATGCCAAAATAATCAGGATGCTCCTCTAGAGGTTAAAAGGAATAATTACTACATGATGCTGAGCAGACATACTCTGCCCCAGCTTGTTTCACCCTCCGGATAAAGAAGGATAGTACAGGTCTGTTACATATACTGTATTATATTAAAGCATTGTAAAGAATTAGATTAAGCTACATATCAACATGGAAAGAGGTAGACAGACGTGATAATTTACGCTAACTGTTCTAATAATAAAAAATAAAAAAACTGTTTTAAAAAAACAATGCATGGTCCCCTCAGAATAAGCAGGACAGCAAAAACTTACATGCGATCTCATGTCAAGCTCTATTTTGTCCCTGCAGACTGATCTTATTCTCATGACATCCCTTCTTCTCAACACAGATGGTAGACTACGGTGGTATTGGGAGTGGGAGGGGAGAAGGGGGAAGACATGGCGCCATTGGTCATTTGTTGCCAGCATGCAGATGTCAAGTATGCACAGATTTAACATTAGCTAACCAGGAACTCTCGTTCTGGGCTTGATATTGACAGTGCTGGTGTGGGAGCTACACATACTGCAGCAATATGCTATATTGTATGCGCTGCTTTTTAAACTGAAACATTGCACATACAGACTGCCGGTACCATGACCACTTTAAAATGATGAAGTGATCCTGAGGCTTGGAGTAATTCTTTAACGTAATTCTTCTGACTTTGTGGCTCTCAGCCAGTGGCGGATCTTGGGGGATGGGGAGAAGGGCAACTGCACACCACACAAACACACACACACACACACCGCGCTACACCTCACACACACTGCACCTAGTGATGTCGCGAACCGTCCGCGAACTTGCCGCGAACGGTTCACCGTGGGTTCGTGGCGAACTCCGGTCAGCTGACACATCCCTGCCAATCTCCGGCAGACCCTCCCTCCCAGATCCTCCCACCTCCTGGACAGCATCCATGTTGAAGCTGAAGCTACAGTGCTCTAATTAAAAGGAGAACATCTTGGAATAACTCCAGAGTGAGTTCATTTAAAACATGCCAAAATAATCAGGATGCTCCTCTAGAGGTTAAAAGGAATAATTACTACATGATGCTGAGCAGACATACTCTGCCCCAGCTTGTTTCACCCTCCGGATAAAGAAGGATAGTACAGGTCTGTTACATATACTGTATTATATTAAAGCATTGTAAAGAATTAGATTAAGCTACATATCAACATGGAAAGAGGTAGACAGACGTGATAATTTACGCTAACTGTTCTAATAATAAAAAATAAAAAAACTGTTTTAAAAAAACAATGCATGGTCCCCTCAGAATAAGCAGGACAGCAAAAACTTACATGCGATCTCATGTCAAGCTCTATTTTGTCCCTGCAGACTGATCTTATTCTCATGACATCCCTTCTTCTCAACACAGATGGTAGACTACGGTGGTATTGGGAGTGGGAGGGGAGAAGGGGGAAGACATGGCGCCATTGGTCATTTGTTGCCAGCATGCAGATGTCAAGTATGCACAGATTTAACATTAGCTAACCAGGAACTCTCGTTCTGGGCTTGATATTGACAGTGCTGGTGTGGGAGCTACACATACTGCAGCAATATGCTATATTGTATGCGCTGCTTTTTAAACTGAAACATTGCACATACAGACTGCCGGTACCATGACCACTTTAAAATGATGAAGTGATCCTGAGGCTTGGAGTAATTCTTTAACGTAATTCTTCTGACTTTGTGGCTCTCAGCCAGTGGCGGATCTTGGGGGATGGGGAGAAGGGCAACTGCACACCACACAAACACACACACACACACACCGCGCTACACCTCACACACACTGCACCTAGTGATGTCGCGAACCGTCCGCGAACTTGCCGCGAACGGTTCACCGTGGGTTCGTGGTGAACTCCGGTCAGCTGACACATCCCTGCCAATCTCCGGCAGACCCTCCCTCCCAGATCCTCCCACCTCCTGGACAGCATCCATGTTGAAGCTGCCCCCACACACACACTGCACCCCTCACACAACATAATCTGCACCTCACACACATAGACACTGCACTCCACACAGAGACACTGCACCCCAAACACACACAGACACACACAGAGAGATAGGACAGGAAGAAGAGTGAGATAGAGGAAAAGAGGTAAAAAACTAGGAAATGTACTAGAAGAAGAAGTAGAAGGGGGCTCCTGCGTCTACATCATGTGAAGAAGTGGTTTTATCAGAGTACGTACAGATGTTTAAACAGCAACTAGATGCATACTTGCAAAAACAGAATATTCAAGGATTCAAGGATATAATTTTTCAATGTAGGGTAAATGCTTCTTGATCCAAGGATTAATCTGACTGCCATTCTGGGGTCAAGATAGATGCATACTTGCAAAAACAGAATATTCAAGGATTCAAGGATATAATTTTTCAATGTAGGGTAAATGCTTCTTGATCCAAGGATTAATCTGACTGCCATTCTGGGGTCAAGAGGGAATTTTGTTCCTAGTTTGTTGCAAAATTGGTGCTTCAAACTGTTTTTTTTTGTCTTCTTTTGGACAAATATGAGGAAGGCTGAACTTAATGGACACATGTCTATTTTCAACTTATGTTACTATGTAACTAACTATATGTGTGGGGTGGGTGGGGTGGTGGGGCATTTCAAACCAAATTTATCTATATAGGTTTTTGTTTTATTAAAAATCTGGCTCTTCTGGAGCTCTTCCCCATTCTGGTGGCATTGGAGGTGTGGGTTCCCACCTCGCTGACAGGTGGGTAATTTTCCATTGCGACAATCTGGGGGTGGTGCCGGCTGTTAATCACTTGATCGCATCCTCTGCCCCGACGGTACGCTTGCTGCGGTGCCTAGTTGGGGGTGGTGCCAGGTTCTGGCATTTGTCCCGTTTTTTTCCTTCAGTGAGTGCTGTTCCTTCCGCCCAGCTTCTCAGGTTCTCCCCTTTTTTGTTTCATGAGGACAGAAGCTTTCTCTCCCACTTCCAACTCACTAGGATGTTCCGCTTGGGGCTCGAATTCCTGGGTATTGATGGCAGGGAGTTCGGGGAGTATTCATTCCTTGTTGGTGTAGCTACAAAAGGCCTCTAGGCTTGGCGTACCAGCACAAGTGGTTCTGGGATTCGTGAGGTGGGAGTCAGGGCGTTATGTTCCTTCTGTTTGGCCCGCCGGTATCTGGTGTTGATTTTTCTCCGCGGGTCAGGTTCCCCCCCCCCTGGAATATGGATCATGGGACGCATGATCGTGCCGCAGGCGTGCAGCGGTCCGGCCTAGGGGACGGGTGTTTGGGTCTTACGCCTTCTCCAGCAGAGGTTCGGCACCAGAGGCATGAGGTGGGTGCGGCTCCTCCCCGATCTGGTTCAGCTGTCCCGCCTCCTGGGGAGTTCCGAGTGTTCTTGTCGTCCATCTGGAGGGGGGGGGAGAATGACTTGGGTCGGTGCCCATTTGGAATATTGTGTTGACCGTTAAACTGGACATGGCATGCATTCTAGTTTTCTTCCCAGATGTCTGCCTGGTTTGGTCCGAGGTTATCGCCCATTATTTCTGGCAGCGCTCAGCAATCTGAGTGCCCTGGTGCGCTGCTGTCGGAAATTGAATGAGACAGTTTTTAGGTTTGTGTTGGGGGTTTGGGGCATTCCAGTTCACCCTAGGGTTTTGAGCGTGATGCGGCCAAGCTATTTCGAGCGGATGGGGTGCATTTGATGGAGGTCGGGTTCGTCCTCTTTTAATCTCGCTTTGCAGGAAGTGGGGGAACAGGCCATGGGTGTTTTTGGTGGGGTTACCCGCTGATCTTAGGCATAAAACAACAGGGCTGTGGCCAGGGGTATGTTCTTGCCAATTAAGTTTGAGGTGGTTATGATAATTATGTGCAATAAAGTGAACAGGTTTTCAGGTCTCAACCTCCCCTGCTCTAAAGGGTTAACCTTAGGTTACCTGTCATGTCGTGCCCACTGAGCAAGGAAAAGGTCGGCTGGTGATAAGCATTGGAAGGAAAAGGAGTTTATGCTGAGGGGGGAGGTGAGAGGAAGTGGTACATAGGCGCATGGTCAGTTTATTGGCAAGGATGGTTGGGTTTTACTGTATGACACTATGTGTTAAGTTTAATGTTAAATTAGGATTATTTATATTTTGACGTTTTGGTTATATCAAAGAAAAGAGAATATTAACATAAACTATGGATGTGTTATGCAGTAATTATCATATGTTATAATAAATGCTGTGGCCTGTGTCATCCATACTATGTTGTCTGTCATTATTTGGGTGAATTGGGTTGGTTTTTGTTATTATGCTGCATCGCGATTCCCCACTACGCACATACATGTACCAGGACAGCTGAAAACAGAAGTTAGGGAAAGGTTTACGTACACGTACTGGGTAGACGGCAGGTGTTGCTAAGGCTAATAAGAGAAAATACAATGAGATGTGTTAAGTGAACTGGGAATGGCTACCAACACCAGTTCCCTCTAGAGTATCCTCAACAAACTACAAAATAGAGGAAAAGAAAAAACAAACACCAGCCAACAAAATAAAAAAGGGATAACAATCCCTGAGGATTTACAGACTTTTTAGCTTTCTCATTGCAAAAGCTTTTCTCTTACTGCATATTCCTCATCTTCAGGCATAGATGATATTGAAGAATGTGAGAAATTTGTATTCATCATGAGACCTTAGACTATCTAATTCACTGTAACCAATAAGTGAGTTGTCTGGACAGAGGATAGGAGAGGCCCAATCAAAACACACACAAAACTCCATAAAAGAAGCTGAAGTTTTACCAGCTGTTTAAATACTCTATCTGAGTCTGCATGAGCAAAAGTGATTATTTTTATTAAAGGGTTACTCCAATCACCATAACCACTCATGGTCATGGTGGTTGAAGTCTTGATGTGGAGCATTTCTGCTCTAAATGTGCCGGGGGATAGTTTTTAGAACTACATGCTGACATACATATCAATCTTCTTCTTTGCAGTCTTCCCTCGTTCCCTCTGTGTGGTCCCATCTGCCTTCCTCCATTAAATAAATAGCATTTTTTTTCCAGAGCCTGTGGATTTGCGCTGAGCCAGCAAAATCGACCAATCAGAGGCTTCTCTATGAGTAGTGAGTGCAAGCATGACGTCAGACAGGGAGTAGAGAACAACACTGGGAGCTTCATCAACAGATTCCAGTGAAGTTTTAAAACTTTTTTGCTTACAGGTTTTAAGGGAAAATGCAAAAATGATTGGAGTAATCCTTTAAGAATTTGGTATAAATCTTATCTAACGTATACCCCCGCCATCCCCCCATATGTCTATCCTCCCCACTCCCATATGTCTACCCCTAGCCAAACCCCCCATACGTCTATCCTCCCTCTCCCATACGTTCCCCACCACACACATGCAGACAAACAGTTACACATGCAGACACACACACACATACAGAGACACACACATACAAACACAGACACTTACATACAGGCACACATACATACATACAGACACATACATACAAACACACACACATACATACAAACAAACAAACACACACACACACAGAGACACACATATACAGACACACAGACAGACATACACACACACATACATACAAACACACATACACACAGACACACATACAGACAGACGTACACACACATACATACAGACACACACACAGACAGACATACACATATACAAACACCCATACAAAATGTTTTAGTCGCCTTCCTGTTTCCTACCTTTTAGATGCAGAAGGGTGACTTCCCTGTGGTCCAGTGGTGGCTCAGGCTGTTGGGAGTCAGAGTTCCCACTCTGACTTCCTCCTCTCCTTCTTCCTCCTGCGTGACCGGGGCAGTCAATTCCTCCCAGCATCTGACGTCATCACAGGGGGCCCGGTCGTGCTGTTAAAGCGCCATAGTGGTGATTCAATGCATCTCTATGATGGCGTTTGGCCCGTCCCCTTACCGATTTGAGCAAATCCAATGCTTTCCCAATGGGAAAAGCATTGGATGGGCTAAAAATCGACAATTTTGATGATGTCACCAAGAGGGCAGGGCCAGCGCCGGCGGACCCGTGAAGAGCTGAAAATAAGGAGAGTTTTAACCCATTCTGAGAGGGTTAAGGGGGACAAACCACCTAAATGGTGGGTTTTCACTATAGCGTCAGGAATACATGTTTGTGTTCCTGACCCTATAGTGATCTTTTAAATGTATACTTACTAATGCAAGGAGCCTGCATAATAAAATGGGGGAACTAGAGGCAATAGCATACACTAAACAATATGATATAATAGGCATAACAGAGACATGGTGGGATGAGACATATGACTGGGCAGTTAACTTAAATGGGTACACCTTATTTAGAAAGAATAGGAAAAACAGGAAAGGTGGTGGGGTATGTTTGTATGTCAAACATGAGTTAAAGTCAAATCCTAGGCATGTAGAGTGTGACGAGGAAAATGTGGAAGCTTTATGGGTAGATATCTGCTTGGGGCAAACGAATGGAAATCAGTTATTGGTACGGATATGTTATAAACCATCTAATGTTAATATTAATGAGGAAGAACAGCTGTTAGAGCAAATTGGGAAAGCTGCACATCTGGGTAACATGTTAATTATTGTAGATTTTAATTACCCAGACATACAGTTGCAAGAAAAAGTATGTGAACCCTTTGGAGTGATATGGATTTCTGCACAAATTGGTCATAACATGTGATCTGATCATCATCTAAGTCACAACAATAGACAATCACAGTCTGCTTAAACTAATAACACACAAATAATGAAATGTTGCCATGTTTTTACTGAACACACCATGTAAACATTCACAGTGCAGATGGAAAAAGTATGTGAACCCCTAGACTAATGACAACTCCAAGAGCTAATTGTAGTGAGATGTCAGCCAACTGGAGTCCAATCAATAAGATGAGATTGGAGGTATTCGTTACAGCTGCCCTACCCTATAAAAAACACACCAGTTCTGGGTTTGCTTTTCACAAGAAGCATTGCCTGATGTGAATGATGCCTCGCACAAAAGAGCTCTCAGAAGACCTACGATTAAGAATTGTTGACTTGCATAAAGCTGGAAAGGGTTATAAAAGTATCTCCAAAAGCCTTGCTGTTCATCAGTCCACGGTAAGACAAATTGTCTATAAATGGAGAAAGTTCAGCACTGCTGCTACTCTCCCTAGGATTGGCCGTCCTGTGAAGATAACTGCAAGAGCACAGCGTAGACTGCTCAATGAGGTGAAGAAGAATCCTAGTGTTAGCTAAAGACTTATAAAAGTCACTGGCAAATGCTAACATCCCTGTTAGCGAATCTACAATATGTAAAACACTAAACAAGAATGGATTTTATGGGAGGATACCACAGAGGAAGCCACTGCTGTCCAAACAAAACATTGCTGCACGTTTACAGTTTGCACAAGAGCACCTGGATGTTCCACAGCAGTACTGGCAAAATATTCTGTGGACAGATGAAACCAAAGTTGAGTTGTTTGGAAGAAACACACAACACTATGTGTGGCGAAAAAGAGGCACAGCACACCAACATCAAAACCTCATCCCAACTGTGAAGTATGGTGGTGGGGGCATCATGGTTTGGGGCTGCTTTGCTGCGTCAGGGCCTGGACGGATTGCTATAATCGAAGGAAAAATGAATTCCCAAGTTTATCAAGACATTTTGCAGGAGAACTGTTCCCTTCTAACAGCCGAGGTAACAGTCCCTCTAGTACGGGTGGGGATGAAAATGTAAGGAAGGCTAGACAGGTTGTGGTGGTAGGAGACTCTATTATTAGGAGAGTAGATAGGGCAACCTGCCGCTCTGATCGGCTCAACCGGACAGTTTGCTGTCTCCCGGGTGCTCGAGTCCGCATGTTGCTGACAGAAAGGATGGATTATTGTGAGGGGCTGTGGATGACCCAGCGGTCATGGTCCATGTTGGTACCAATGACAAAGTAAGAGGAAGAAGGTCTTAAAGAATGATATCAGGGAATTAGGTAGCAAACTTAAGAAAAGGACCTCCAAGGTGGTATTCTCTGAGATATTACCTGTGCCACGCGCTACAGTGGAAAGGGAGCAGGAGATTAGAGAGGTCAATGCGTGGCTGAAGTCTTGGTGCAGGAAGGAGGGTTTTGGGTTTTTAGAGCACTGGGTCGACTTTGCACTTGGGTACAACCTTTATAGTAGTGATGGGTTGCACCTAAACGGGAGAGGGTCTGCAGTGCTGGGGGATAGGATGGCTAGAAGGTTGCAGGAGATTTTAAACTAGTAGTGGGGGGGAGGGTCATAGCAATCTACAAAATGGATATAGGACAGAAAGGAGATGGGCTTTAGCTCAGTATAAGGGGGGTGGAGATGGAGGGAGGGACAAGTTCAGAACAGAGAAGGTATGTAATGTTGATAATTCACAAAAAGTACAAATGACTCATGATATTAAATGTATGCAAATAAATGCAAGGAGCCTAAATAACAAAATGGGAGAACTAGAGGCAATGGCATACACTAAACAATATGACATAATAGGCATAATTGAAACATGGTGGGATGAGACTTAAATGGGTACATGTTATTTAGGAAGGATAGGAAAAACAAGAAGGGTTGTGGGTATGTTTGTATGTCAACCAAATCTTAAGCAAGTGGAATGTGATGAGGAAAATGTGGAAGCTTTATGGGTAAATATCTGCTTGGAGGAAAAGAAGTGAAATCAACCAGGGCTCGAGTCCTGCAGGAACACGTGGGAACGGCGTTCCTGCACTTTTTTCACAGCAGGAACGCCGTTCCCCCTGCAGGCACTCAGGTGGCGGCAAAAAATGCCGCCCCCAAATGCCCTGTGTTCCCCCTGTCATGGGGGGACACCTGGCGAATGGCTCTCTCCCTGTCACACGCGGAGAGGGAGCTGTGTGCTCTCTGCTCCCTCTCGCCGCGCGGGATGTCTGCTTATACTGGGAGCCGGGTTGATGACGTCATATTCCGGCTCCCAGCATCAGCAGACATCCCGCGCGGTGAGAGGGAGCAGAGAGCACACAGCTCCCTCTCCGCGTGTGACAGGGAGAGAGCCGTCCTCACTGCAGCCCCACTGGACCCCAGGGGGAAAGGTAGGGATGCTGGGTGGGTGGGATATGTTAATTAGTTAATAATATTATTAATTTGTATATATGGATGTCTGTTTGTGGATGTCTGTTTGTGGATGTCTGTGGATGTGTGGATGTCTGTTTGTGGATGTCTGTGTGTGTATGTGTGGATGTCTGTTTGTGGATGTGTGGATGTCTGTTTGTGTATGTGTGGATGTGTGGATGTCTGTTTGTGGATGTGTGGATGTGGATGTGTGGATTTGTGGATGTCTGTTTGTGGATTTGTGGATGTGGATGTGTGGATGTCTGTTTGTGGATGTCTGTTTGTGGATGTCTGTTTGTGGATGTGTGGATGTCTGTTTGTGGATGTGTGGATGTGGATGTCTGTTTGTGGATGTGTGGATGTCTGTTTGTGGATATGTGGGTGTCTGTTTGTGGATGTGTGGATGTCTGTTTGTGGATGTCTGTTTGTGGATGTGTGGATGTCTGTTTGTGGATGTCTGTGGATGTGTGGATGTCTGTTTGTGGATGTGTGGATGTCTGTTTGTGGATGTGTGGATTTGTGGATGTCTGTTTGTGGATGTCTGTTTGTGGATGTGTGGATGTGTGGATGTCTGTTTGTGGATGTCTGTTTGTGTGGATGTCTGTTTGTGTGGATGTCTGTTTGTGGGGATGTCTGTTTGTGGGGATGTCTGTTTGTGGATGTGTGGATGTCTGTTTGTGGATGTGTGGATGTCTGTTTGTGGATGTGTGGATGTCTGTTTGTGGATGTGTAGATGTCTGTGTATTTGTGGATGTCTGTTTGTGGATTTGTGGATGTCTGTGGATGTGTAGATGTCTGTGGATTTGTGGATGTCTGTTTGTGGATTTGTGGATGTCTGTTTGTGGATTTGTGGATGTCTGTTTGTGGATGTGTGGATGTCTGTTTGTGGATGTGTGGATGTCTGTTGTGGATGTCTGTTGTGGATGTCTGTTTGTGGATGTGTGGATGTCTGTTGTGGATGTTTGTGGATGTGGATGTCTGTTTGTGGATGTGTGGATGTCTGTTTGTGTGGATGTCTGTTTGTGGATTTGTGGATGTCTGTTTGTGGATTTGTGGATGTCTGTTTGTGGATGTGTGGATGTCTGTTGTGGATGTCTGTGTGTGGATGTCTGTTGTGGATGTGTGGATGTCTGTTAGTGGATGTGTGGATGTCTGTTGTGGATGTCTGTTTGTGGATGTGTGGATGTGTGGATGTCTGTTTGTGGATGTCTGTTTGTGGATGTCTGTTTGTGGGGATGTCTGTTTGTGTGGATGTCTGTTTGTGTGGATGTCTGTTTGTGGGGATGTCTGTTTGTGGATGTCTGTTTGTGGGGATGTCTGTTTGTGGGGATGTCTGTGGATGTGTGGATTCTGTGGATGTCTTGTTGTGTGGATGTGTGGATGTCTGTTTGTGGATGTCTGTGGATGTGTGGATGTCTGTTTGTGGATGTGTGGATGTGGATGTGTGGATTTGTGGATGTCTGTTTGTGGATTTGTGGATGTGGATGTGTGGATGTCTGTTTGTGGATGTCTGTTTGTGGATGTCTGTTTGTGGATGTGTGGATGTCTGTTTGTGGATGTGTGGATGTCTGTTTGTGGATGTGTGGATGTCTGTTTGTGGATGTCTGTTTGTGGATGTCTGGATGTCTGTTTGTGGATGTCTGTTTGTGGATGTGTGGATGTCTGTTTGTGGATGTGTGGATGTCTGTTTGTGGATGTGTGGATGTCTGTTTGTGGATGTCTGTCTGTGGATGTCTGTCTGTGGATGTCTGGATGTGTGGATGTCTGGATGTGTGGATGTCTGTCTCAGTGTGTGTAGGAGTGTATTTATGTCTGTTAGCGTTTGTACGTGTGTATGTGAGTGTATGTGCTTCTGTTAGTGTATGCATGTGTATGTTTGCAATTGCATGTATGTGCATACGTTATTGTAAGTTTCTGTCAAATAAGTGAGAGTCTGTCATTTAGTGTGTGTGACTATTAGTGTGTGTCTCTCTGTCAATGAATGAGTGTGTGTCAGTGAATGTGTGTGTCAAATCAGTGACGTCTGTGTGTTTGTTATTGAATGTGTGTGTTACTTATAGTGTGTATCTGCCAGTGTGGGTGTCTGTCAGAGAGTGTGCTTAAAGGGACACTATAGGCACCCAGACTACTTCAGCTCCTTGAAGTGGTCTGGGTGCAGTGTCCCAGTCCCCTTAAACCTTCTCAGAAACTGCAATAATTACCTGAGGGGTAACTCCAAGTCTAGTGGCTGTCTATCAGACAGCCACTAGAGGGACTTTCGGGTGGTTAGGTGACCAAAAGTCACCTAACTGATGCTGGACATCCTCACCCTGTGCATGAGGACATCCAGCATCTGCTAAATACCCATAGGATGTTAACCCCTTCAGTGTCGAGTGGGGGAGGGGAGGACATGAGAGGAGGGGGGCACTATATGGAATTATAGTGCCAGGAAAACAACTTTGTTTTCCTGGCACTATAGTATTTCTTTAAAAGGAGCAGGAAAAGGTGGAATCTAAAGAGGAAGGGGTGGGTTCTTAATCAGGAAGCGGTGCACCCTTGACATGAAGGAGTGGTAAATTTAGATTAGGGGGGTGCTCTATAGTCATGTCTAGGGCAGCATAAAATTTAAATACACCACTGTGTGAGTGTGTGTGTGCACGCATGTGTATGTATGTATGTATGTATGTATATATATATATATATATATATATATATATATATATACACATACATACATGCATATATATACACATACATACAAGTGTTTTTTGTTTTTTTTGGGAGAGTTCCCACACTTTTTTCCCCAGGACTTGACCCCTGAAATCAACTATTGGTTGGGATATGTTATAAACCACCTAATGTTAATATTGAAAAGGAACAACAGCTGTTTGAGCAAATTGAGAAAGCTGCAAATCTGGGTAACACTTTAATTATTGGAGATTTTAATTACCCGGATATAAATTGGGACAGAGGGACTATTAGCTCAGCAAAGGGAATTACGTTTTTAAACTTGTTAAATGACACCTTCATGTCACAACTTGTACAAGCACCAACTAGAAAGGATGCTTGTCTAGACCTGGTTTTAACAAACAACGTTGATCTTTTGACCAACATTCAAGTAGGTGAGCACTTGGGAAATAGTGATCACAATATAGTCTTCTTTGAAATAAATTTAAAAAAACAAAAGCACATGGGGTATGCTAAAACATATAATTTTAAAAGGCCAATTTCTATAAGTTAAGGGCAGCTTTACAATATATTGACTGGCATAAACTCCTGAGGATAAATGGAACATCAAAGAAACAAATTAAAACCAAGCTTAGTAGAGAAGTAAAACAAGAGATTAAAAATAAGAAAAGGGCATTTAAAGCATTTAAATCGAACAAATCAGATGCATCCTATAAAAGATATAAGGAAGCCAATAATGCGTGCAAAAAGGCGATTAGATTTGCTAAACTTCAAAATGAAAAAACGATAGCTAAAGAGAGCAAAACCAACCCCAAAGCATTCTTTAAGTACATAAATTCTAAAAAAAAAACTAAAAATGAAAGTGTTGGTACACTAAAAACTGAAATGGGGGTGTTAGTTAATGAAGACCAGGAAAAGGCAGCAATTTTAAACTATTTCTCCTCCATATATATAGAGGAAGAACCCATGGCATTAGATGTGCAAATGATTGCTACTAAAACCTTGCAGAATAATTGTAATTGGTTAACTCAAGTCAAGGTGCTGCAGCAACTAAAGAAAGTTAATATAAACAAAGCTCCAGGGCCTGACGGTATCCATCCACAAGTACTTAAGGAACTAAGTGTAGAAATAAGTGAACCTCTGTTTTTAATCTTTCAAGATTCTTTTTTTTCAGGAAGTGTTCCGGAGGATTGGAGGAAGGCAGATGTGGTTCCTATATTCAAAAAGGGTTCAAAATCCTTGCCTGGAAATTATAGTCCTGTGAGCTTAATTTATGTGGCTGGGAAAATATTTGAAAGGTAATTAAGGGATAATATGCAAGAATTCCTTGAGAAAAACATGGTTATCAGCAAAAGTCAGCATGGTTTTATGAAGCACAGGTCATGTCAAATTAACTTGATTGCGTTCTACGAAGAAGTAAGTAGAAGTATAGATCAGGGTGTTGCAGTGGATGTGATCTATTTGGATTTTGCCAAGGCATTTGATACAATTCCACACAATAGATTAGTGTTCAAACTCAAGGAAATCGGTCTAGATGAAAATGCTTGTTCTTGGGTAGAACATTTGCTTAAAAATAGAGTACAAAGAGTTGTCATTAATGGTAAATTTTCAAGCTGGACAGAGGTGGCAAGTGGTATCCCTCAGGGTTCTGTTCTGGGTCCCCTCCTATTTAACATGTTTATAAATGATCTTGAAAAAAGTCATGTTTCAGTGTTTGCAGATGGCACAAAACTCTGTAAAATAATACCATGTGAGCAAGATATTACTTTGCTGCAGAGGGATTTAGATAGACTGGGGGACTGGGCACTCAAATGGCAGATTAAATTTAAAGTTGAATGCAAAGTTATGCACTTAGTCATAAAGAATACACAAGCAACGTATACCCTTAATGGAAGCGAATTAGGGATAACAACACACGAAAAGGATTTGGGAAGTGTTATAGACAACAAACTATGCAACGATGTGCAGTGTCAATCAGCAGTGGCTAAGGCCAGTAAGTTATTGTCATGCATGAAAAAGGGCATTCATTCTCGGGATGAGAATATCATTTTGCCTCTTTATAAATCACAGGTAAGACCACATATTGAATATGCTGTGCAATTTTGGGCACCTGTTCTAAAGAAGGATATTATGGCACTAGAAAAAGTGCAGAGGCGAGCTACAAAATTAATAAAAGGAATGGAACATATCAGCTATGAAGAAAGGTTAACAAATTTAAACCTATTTAGTTTAGAAAAACGTCACCTGAGAGGGAATATGATAACATTATACAAATATATTCGAGGCCAATACAAACCATTGTGTGGAAATCTATTCACAAACGGGACTTTACATAGGACACGAGGTCATGCGTTTAGACTGGAAGAAAGAAGATTTCGTCTAAGGCAAAGGAAAGGTTTTTTTACTATAAGAATAATAAGCATGTGGAATTCTCCGCCTGAAGAAGTGGTTTTATCAGAGTCCATACAGATGTTCAAACAGCTACTAGATACATACTTGCAAAAAAAGAATATTCAAGGATATAATCTTTCAATGTAGGGTAATGACGATGCTACACCAGCACGGTGGTGGCACATCTCCAAGGGGAATCTCGCACAAGCAGGTACCAGTGCTCAGACGCCAACAGGGGAGCACGGTTTCCTTGCCTTTTAGCTCCTGACCCTTTCAGTTGGGTTTACTTTACTTGCTTTTCCGATCTGCTATTTACCTTCTCTCCGAGGTACGTATTTCCCTTTATCTACATTTTTTGTCGTTTCTTTGTTTTCGTGCCTTCCTGTTGTCCTATCGCTCGGGTCGTCGAGAGTCCTGGGGTTGCTGTTTTTGCCTCTGAGCCACCATACAGCTCAGGAAATTCCAGAAGTCTACTCTTGCCTTGTATCCAGCACTGGGGGCTGGACGTTATCTGAGACTGCTCCTGTCACTCATGGTTCACCTGTGGCTGATCACTGATTAGCCAGGTATGAGACACTGCCTCTCCCTGAGGGCAGTGTCAGTTCATTGACTCTGGTTCTAGTATTTCTGTTTCGTGTTCCAGTGTTCTCCTGTTGATTCCTGACCTTGGCTTGTTATTTTGTGTACCCTGACTTCTGACTTCTCTACTTGTTTATCCTGATTTCTGGCACCCACTGACCTTTGGCTTACCAACGACGATTCTCCTGTTTATGTCTGTATCTGCACTGCGACTTGGAGCATCATCCTGCACAGCCCCCGTGCACCGACTCACAGGCCAGGTGAATTCTTACCTGACCACCTTGGCCTGTGTTTACTTGCAAGGGTGAGCACATATATCTGCGCTACAGACTCCAACTCAATAAGCCCTGACAGAACGTCTCCAGCTTTCCTCAAGCTACCGACGGTCCGGGCGGTCTGTTGGTAGTTTCTATCACGGTTTCCGAAGGTTGCATTTTCTCATTATCGCTTTCTGTTATTAAGCAAGGAGGTTGTATACTATTCCATCTACCATTGGTCTGGTTTATTACCAGTTGACTCGATCTCTCAAGTGAGAGATTCACAGACAGGTCTCGTGGTCAGAGAGAGACCCACATCAGGATCTCAGTCTTATGCTGATATTAGTAAATGGTGTACCCCGCAGTTGGTCACCCTGAGTCTCTAATGGACTCTAGTTTTGGATTACAAGAGGGTGTGGCCCTCCATCACCTCGGCCTGAGACTGATATTTTTATTTTCACGAGTAGTGAGCAAACCCCTCTCATAGACTGAACTGGACACTGATTCATTATTAGAGGGCGCGGCCCTCCCTCAACCTCAGCCCGTTACTGAGTTGGTTACAGAGGACATGTCTTAAATGACACATTCTCATAGAGGGAACCGGACACGAATGTAGACTCTAATGTTTGGTTATTAACGGGTGCGGGAGTTTGGTCACATTATTAGAGAGTGCGGCTCTCTCATACACTCAACGCACTACGGTGCCGTCCATTTGTTCATCACACAGGCTTGTACCTGTAATCCCAATTCTAAAGAAGCTCAATCTTGACCCTAACTCATCCAATCCAACTATCCAACTATCCAACTATCGTCCTATCTCGCTACTGCCTTTTGCATCCAAGATCCTTGAAAGAATTGTGTATGCGAGATTGACAGACTTCCTTGAGTCCAACTCTCTGCTAGACCTGCTTCAGTCTGGTTTCCGCGCTAAGCACTCTGTGGAAACGGCACTGACCAAAGTATCCATTGATCTACTCGCTGCAAAATCTCGCAGTCACTACTCTATCCTAATTCTCCTTGACCTGTCTGCGGCTTTTGACACTGTTGATCATCAACAGCTTCTTCTCATCCTCCGCAATATCGGTCTACAAGATACTGCTCTCTCCTGGTGCTGCTCCTACCTCACCCAGCGCTCAGTGTTTCTTTCTCTGGCTCTGCTTCTTCTACCCAACTCCTCTCTGTTGGTGTCCCCCAAGGTTCAGTCCTTGGTCCCCTACTGTTCTCCATCTACACTGCCTCCCTTGGTAAACTCATTAGCTCCTTTGGCTTCCAATATCATTTCTATGCAGATGACACGCAAATCTACCTATCCTCTCCTGATCTCTCCCCGTCCCTCTTGACTAGTGTCTCTGACTGCCTCGCTGCTGTTTCTAACTGGATGGCTGCCCACTTCCTTAAACTAAACTTGACCAAAACTGAAATTCTGGTCTTTCCTCCTCAAGTGTTGTTACTCCTGTGTCTGTCTCCCTCCAAGTCAACGGTGCTACCATCAGCTCCACCATGCAGGCTCGCTGCCTATGTGTTCTCTTTGACTCCGACCTCTCCTTCAAGCCTCATGTTCAATCTATCGCCAAATCCTGTCATTTCCATCTCAAAAACATTGCGCGCATCCGCCACTACTTAACGCCAGATGCGACTAAGGTGTTAGTCCATTCCACTGTCCTTTCTCGCCTTGACTACTGTAATCCGCTTCTCAGTGGTCTTACGTGCTCCCAACTAGCGCCGTTACAATCCATAATGAATGCGGCGGCAATGCTCGTCTTCCTGTCCGCCCGCACCTCCCATGCCTCACCCTTCTGTCAATCCCTACATTGGCTTCCTATGAAATATAGAGCTCAATTTAAAATTCTGGTTCTTGCTTTCAAATCTCTACATAATGCTGCTCCTACCTATCTATCCTCCCTTATACACAAGTATGTCCCGTCTAGGCCCTTACGATCTGCTGAAGACTTACGTCTATCTTCTGCCCGTACTCCCACCTCTGATGCTCGCCTTCAAGATTTCTCGAGGGCTGCACCATTCCTGTGGAACTCGCTTCCCTCCTCCGTTAGATGCCCACCCAGTCTCCACTCCTTCAAAAAATCGTTAAAAACCCACTTCTTCATAAAAGCGTATCAATTAAACTGTTAATAGCTCCTGACTGATTCCTCTTCTGCAACTGTCATTAGTCTAATACTATCCTTACCTTTTTGTGTCATTTTACCCAACTCCCTCTAGCATGTAAGCTCATTGAGCGGGGCCGTCAACCCCTCTGTTCCTGTGTGTCCAACTTGTTTGGTTACAACTACATGTCTGTTCGTCCACCCATTGTAAAGCGCTGCGGAATTTGATGGTGCTCTATAAATATCATAATAATAATAATACAGGACAACGATGACTGCATAGAGGGGTGTCCCTCCTGCATTTAATTAGATCTAACGACCGTGCTACCGGTTTCATTATAGAGGGCTGCCTGATCATGCCGGGTATACATGTTTGGACTGGATCTCTCTATTTCACCTACTATAATGGATCTACTGGATCAGGACCACTGTATCCCACGTGAGAAATACTCACAGAGGTATTACTGGGTGAGATTCCCCGCTTACTTACACACACTCCTGGAGATGGTACTGCTAACGGATGAGCCCCAGTTGTTACAAGAATGCAGGTTTTGGTATAATCTGCACTATATCAAACAGGCAATTGCACTCTGTTTAAGATATTCAGACCGTTGCTAACAAACTGCGCAGACAGTTTTTCCCATGTCAAGGTGACGTGAGATCATGAGACTTTGATAGGGCAAATGGGCACTGCCTTGCTCAGCTAACAAGACTAGGAAAGGCCCACAACCCGGTCTGCAGATACAACGTGCGCATGGATCACATGGAAAGACCGGAATCCTCTATCGACTTGGGTTCTCTGGTCATTACAATCTTGGGATGAGATGACAGGACTGCCCCTACTCCTCTGAGCACATATCTGGAGATATGAATATATGGTTTGGATATGGAGGGCCCTCCTTCTATACTCGATATCCCTCACGGGAACCGTCTTGGTTTGGGTTCTCGCTAACCCACCTATTCAACTACCATCAAGGAGACCTACTGTGGACTCTATGGAAGAACCCTGAGTGTCCCCGGCTCCTACACGGACGTCACAAGCTGGGACCTACCACTGGAGTACTGCTCTGGATGTGTAGCAGGCTCGGATATGGCTGCCGACGTTCTCAAACGGGACAACACCTGCTTCGAACGGTTGAAGCTAGGCCCTTGTTTTTTCGTTATATCTGCTCTCTGGAGTCACCTGTCATGAGTGAATGGACTTTACGTCTTGTCTGCGTATTAGAGAATGCTATGTGTTCACGGGACTCCAAGCTAAGAAGGGAGGTATTCCTCTATAGGGAGGCCTTGACTTCGGTTCTTGAATTCACATTCCTGGGTCCCTTGACCTAGGGCCTACTCTGGGAGTTATGCGCCCGGACAGTCAGGGGTACAGGAACCTAGGGGTCTCACTATATTATATCCTATCTCGTAGGTGGCGTGTAGACCAGGAATCCATACATGAATTTTGACAGGTCAGGCATGGAACAGGATCGTACAAACGGGTAAACGGATTATTTCACTCTCTCACTACAGCACGTGAGGGCTCTTCTTTGTTATACAGGTCCCAATCACCATTGAATCCGGACATCTTATCACTCTTAGATGATATATCTGGATGGAAATCTCAATCCCGGTTTACGTTCCCATCCTTTTGAATATTTCCGGGATTCACAATCCCCAGAATAGTCGACCACCGTTTCACCACACAAGTTCAGTTTGGGACCTTGATTGGACGTCCTTTGGGAGCCTTTTCTCTATCGCAGCCGTGGATTACACAGTCCATTTGGAATACTGGAACCACTTAGGATACGGCTAATTTTGACCACACTCTTGCCTGCATAATAAATTTATTCTCGGATGAGACAACTGACCTTCGGCATTTTAAACTTACAGGAAAATGGCTAATAGGTCAACTTGTCAGCTCATGGACCGGCTGCTAGGAAACAGTTCGCAACCCCACGTACCATTGATCTAACAGCGCATGGTGTTTTTCCGTATTTGGGATGCTTCGTCAGCTAGCATCTTCATCGATCCGTCTACTGTCATTTCTCACAGTTGGAAGGTCCATTTAGGATTGCTCTAATATCTCACGGAATAGGTATCAGTGAAACAAACAGTGTTGGATTTGTTGGCTGAGAGTTAAAACAGCAAATATGAAACCTCCTGTCATGTTATAAAATTGTAGATTATGCTAGCTTTAGTGTACCTATAATCTTAATTTTATTAATGTCAGGAGGCGAGTATTTCCCGCCCATTCTTATCCCTCGCTTGTTTAATTTTATTCATGAGGTACGTATGCAACTCTGCTTGTTGTCTCTGCTACCTGTCACTTGTTCTTATGTCTGTTTTTCATAAATCGGGTTGGGATCTATGCAGGTTACGGTAATTTTGGTTGCTACAATGGGTACCTACATGTTTGTTCAGGGTACATTTAATTGGCAAATCAACATGTTTGATTCTGTTTTTTCTCTCTTTTCAGTTTACAGTCCATCAACACAATCTGGTTCGGCAGTTCTTCTCGGATGGTGGACATTGTTGTATTCATTATATCTAGGACTTCGTTTCTTCCCCATTATATTTTCTGCCTTTTGTTCTATTTTGTCACAGCTTGAAAGAGGAAATGATGCATGGGGAGGGGAGTTTTATAGTACCTAACTTTTTTTCTGATTGGTTGTTTTTCTGTGCTGCTGTGGAGTTCTAGTAAAGAGAAACTTAAGCAAATACTCACCTCCTGTCATTAATAAAATTAAGATTATAGGTACACTAAAGCTAGCATAATCTACAATTCTCTGCCTGAAGAGGTGGTTTTGTCAGAGTCATTACAGATGTTTAAACTGCAATTGGATAAATACTTGCAAAAACATAACATACAGGGATATAATTTCTAATTAGTGGGGTAATAGCTGCTTGATCCAAGGAGACATCTGACTGCTATTTTGGGGTCAAGAAGGAATTTTTTCCTAGTTTGTGGCAAAATTGGAAGCGCTTCAGACTTGGTTTTATGCCTTCTTTTGGATCAACAGCAAAAACATATGTGAGGAAGGCTGAACTCTCTTTTCAGCTATGTAACTATGCAACTATGTATATATAGTGCATACCCATATCATAAATATAGTATGCGTTTTCATAATTTTATAGCAGCACAAAGATAGTCTGCGGATTTATATAAAAATTATAACAAGCAAAGTGTCACAGGCAGAAGGACATTACTGTGTATCCATGCAGAGTAAAAGACAGAACAGTTGCGGATGTTCACTTATGAGATTCCTAGAAAGTGTAACCTTCCACATCTTTAGTTGCCAGGGAAAAAAATATCAAAGGCAGTTTCTATGGTAACCATAGAATCTCCTTTAAATTTGCCATAGAACAATATCACAGGAGTTGGAGCAAGATGCTTTTTTACAAAGATATGATTTACTGTAGGGGTCTTTTAGATAGGACAATTGAAGTAAGAGGTTGATTAAACTGAGAAAAAAACAGGTTACAAAGAGAAAAATATAGGCCATATGAATACAACGCTCCATATATATATAGAGAGAGAGATACATGTATTACTAGTGATAATGTAAAGAAATAGATTAAATCATTATTATGTATTCTGTGCAGATTAAGGCATTCATATGATTTAGACATTGTTACAAGGATGGGCTATATGAGCAATGGCAAGCTATAATGAGGGGTTATTACAAATGCTTAGCCTTATGCCTACACACCTCAGTCCCTGGTTGTAGAATGTGTGATCCGTGTGTTAGCAATGATGGAGAAAACAATCCCGAAAGAATGGCGTAGCAAATTAGTTTTCCTAGTTTAGCTTATTAAGATCTAGCTCGGTGGATGCAGCTCACACTTAGCACAGGAGAATGGAACCCTGTAGTGTTTTTATAGTGTAAGAAATTCTTGATCATTATTATACAAAGGCATGCCGTTATCTGCAGACGGCTTCAAAGTGACAAGTTCAATGTCTGGTATCATCATTATACAACGTGAATCAATCATTATTCAATAAATAACACCATTATACAATGCACCATGCATATTTTTAATTTAGAGGTCATCAGCAACAGTATTTAAAAATATAAGCATTCATGATTGCTTAATAGGAATTTTCAGTAACCATTAAATCATATGGTGGTAACATAGTAATGATGAGAAGATTTGTTATTGGTACATAAATATTTTTACTGTACAATGGTAAAATTATACTGACTGAATGCCTAATATAATTTAGACATGGCCCACTTTACTTCTTTTTCTGTCAACATTGTTTTTTTGTTACTTACATTTATGTGTTATCACAGTAAAACTGTAGAGCACTGTGGAATATTTTGACACAAAAAAAAATGAAAATAATAGTATGAATAAAACAATATGTTTACTACTTCACTATCAAGTCATATTTGTTCATTTGTTTTAAAATACCTAGTAACAAGTATTTGAAATCTAGGATATGAAACTAGTACATAAATATATGTAACAAATGAGCGTGTCCTCTTTTTTATTTTACAAAAACTGCAGATTTCAATAACAAATTGCACTTTTATAAAAAGAAACTTTGTTACACCCCCTGGCTCTCAGCTAGACAATTGGTGCTGTTACTTCCTGGTTTGGTTAACTCAGTGGAATTAAACTAAGAGGCAAGTAATTGCTCAGAGCACCTGCCGTGCAAAGACTTCTCATTCAGTTGCTTTGGGAAGTCTGTAATAGGACAGCCACAGAAAGAAGTGGAGGGCTTGCAAATACTTCAGACAAAAGATCTGCAGCTTTTGTGGGCTGTTTTTAGATATAGCTCCAAATTAAAATGATGCATAATTAAATATTTGTTGCATTGTTGCATTGCATTGGGTTATATCTAGAAAACAGCAATTTTTCATTATTTTTGCATTTGGCAGAGGAGTGTCCATTTAAGATATCACATATTTTATTTATTCAATTATTCTGTAGTTTATAGAAATATTGGGTATTTTTTGTTCGCATATGTCAGGTGGCATTTGGAATAATAAAATAGAAGGAGAAATGCATTTTTGTCACATACATTGAGTATAGCATATGGATTGATACAATTGTCAAATATTCTGCTTGTTGGTTGTTTCTATGACATTGGAAGCATTTCAATTAATGCAGCCTCATAAAAACGCTATGAGAAGGTTAAAATCATTAAAGCAATGTCTATATATAATATAATTTGGTACGTTAAGTATCTATACAACACAAGGAATAGCAGTCTGCAAATACCAGTTTGAAAATAATCTCTGTAGTGTGGTCAGCATGCTGAGAGTCCTTTCTCCTCTCCTGCATTAGCTGCTAACCTGCAGCCTTAGAGTTTGAATTACAAAGGTTGTTGTAAATTGTGGAAGAAGGAAGATTTGTTACTATTCATAATCATTCTGCAGAAGAAAAGCATTGGAGCCTGGGGCAGAAAACAAACATAGAGAGCCTGGAGCAGAGGAGTAGCAGGGAGAGCCTGGGGTAGAAGAGGAGCAGGGAGAGCCAGGGGCATAGGATAAGTATGGAGAGCCTGGGGCCAGGGCCGGCGCTACCTGTAAGGCGGACTAGAAACAGGGAGGGGGAAGAAAGAAACTGACAGGGGAGGGGGGAGAAAGAAACTAACAGGGAGGTGGGGGGAAAGAAACTAACAGGGAGGTGGGGGGTAAGAAACTAACAGGGGGGGAAGAAACTAACAGGGAGGGGGGAAAGAAACTAACAGGGAGGTGGGGGAAGAAACTAACGGGGGGGGAACTAACAGGGAGGGGGAGACATTGACGGGGAGAGAGAAATTGACAGGGAGAGGGGAGTGACAGGGGAGGGAGGGGGAATGAGAGTAACAAGGGAGGGGGGGAGAAGAGAGTGACAAGGGAGGGGGGAGAGATTGACATCCATCACACACACAATCACACACAATGCACCCCTTACACACAAAGACAATGAACCCCTTGCACACAGAAAAACACACAATGCATTACACACACACACACACGCAATGCAACCCTTACACACAATGCATCCCTTGCACACACAGAAACACACAATGCATTCCTTACACACACTCAATGCACCCCTTAAACACACTCAAAGCACCCCTTACAGACTCACACACTTCATCCCTTACATACACAGAAACACACCTTGCAGCCCTTACACATACAAACACAGATTCACACAATGCATTCCTTACACACAAATCAGGACATCCCCTACACACTCCACCCCCTGTGAACAAACTCATTGGTGGAACATGAAGGTGGACCCTGGGACCCAGACCTTGAGCTGTGTAAAGGGCCCCCAAAAAATGGAGCTGCTTCTCGTTCTCCCAGAACATTGATTTTTGTGACCACAGTTACAAACAGCCTCCAGAGATCCTTTTATACACCAGACCAGTGGAGCCAGACTGCAGCTAGAGCCCATCATCATCCTCATCTGCTTGTAAGTAGGTAATCTAGTATATTATTCATGGCACTAATCTCTAATTTACCTCACATTAAAGAAACACTATAGTCCCCAGAACCACTGCACCTTAATGTAGTGGTCCTGGTGTCTATAGCCTGTCCCTGCAGGCCTTTTAATGTAAACACAGCGGCACTGCAGCACTGCAGCACTAGCGTTAGTTAACATGGCAGGTCATATGGGTGGGGCATTGTGATGTCACGGGGGGGGGGGGGAAGGCAAACTTTACTTTTGCCTAGGGCGGCAAAAATCCTTGCACCGGCCCTGCCTGGGGCAGATGAAGAGCAGAGAGAGCCTGGGGTAGAAGAGGAGCAGGGAGACTCAGGGGCATAGGAGAAGTATGGAGAGCCTGGGGCAGATGAAGAGCAGGGGAGTCTGAGGCAGTAAGGAAGCAGGGGATCTTAGGGCAGAGAAAAGGGGAAATGATGCAGAGATAAATGTATACATTTGAAATAACAGCAACTATATTAATTAAAAACATTTTGTTAATGAGAGGGGTACAATTTATGGAAATGGGTTGCCAGGGGCTACACAAGTGAAAAAGGTTGGGAACCACTGTTCTAGACCGACTTGTCCATTAATAGTCTGACCATTATTTTATTTTGATCGACTAGCTTTTTTGCAGCTGCTGGATCTATCTGCCAGGATGTTTAAAATTATGTCTATTTATCCCTATTGTATATGTTATCAATATGTATTTTTGAGGTTTAAAAGTAAATTTAAATGTAGAAATCCACATCTTTTTTATCCTGCAATTGGGTTGCTCCATCTTAGCTACATGTCAATGATTTTTATAAGCCCTATTCTGACAGATATCACAGATAAAACATACAGTATCTCACAAAAGTGGGTGCACCCCTCACATTTTTGTAAATATGTTATGATATCTTTTCATGTGACAACACTGAAAAAATGACGCTCTGCTACAATGTAATGTAGTAAGTGTACAGCCTGTATAACAGTATAAATGTGCTGTCCCCTCAAAATAACTCAACACAAAGCCATTGATGTCTAAACCGTTGGCAAGAAAAGTGAGTACACCCCTAAGTGAAAATGTCCACATTGGGTCCAAAGTGTCAATATTTTGTGTGGCCACCATTATTTTCCGGCACTGCCTTAATCCACATGGGCATGGAGTTCACCAGAGCGTCACAGGTTGCCACTGGAGTCCTGTTCCACTCCTCCATGACGACATCACGGAGCTGGTGGATGTTAGAGACCTTGCGCTCCCCCCACCTTCCATTTGAGGATGCCCCACAGATGCTCAATAGGGTTTAGGTCTGGAGACATGCTTGGCCAGTCCATCACCTTTACCTTCAGCTTCAGCTTCTTTAGCAAGGCAGTGGTTGTATTGGAGGTGTGTTTGGGGTCATTATCATGTTGGCCCTCTTTCTGAAGGGAGGGGGCCCTGTCTCCGAAGGGAGGGGATCATGCTCTGCTTCAGTATGTCACAGTACATGTTGGCATTCATGGTTCCCTCAATGAACTGTAGCATCCTAGTGCTGGCAGCACTAATGCAGGCCCAGACCATGACACTCCCACCACCATGTTTGACTGTAGGCAAGACACACTTGTCTTTGTACTCCTCACCTGGTTGCCGCCACACACACTTGACACCATTTGAAACAAATACGTTTATCTTGGTCTCATTGGACCACAGGACATGGTTGCAGTAATCCATGTCCTTAGTCTGCTTGTCTTCAGCAATCTGTTTGTGGGCTTTCTTGTGCATCATCTTTAGAAGAGGCTTTCTTCTGGGACAACAGCCATGCAGATCAATGCGATGCAGTGTGTGGCATATGGTCTGAGCACTGAAAGGCTGACCCCCCCACCCCTTCAGCCTCTGCAGCAATGCTGGAAGCACTCATTCGTCTATATTCCAAAGACAACCTCTGGATATGACGCTGAGCACGTGCACTCACCTTCTTTGGTCGACCATGGCAAGACCTGTTCTAAGTGGACTCTGTCCTGTGAAACCGCTGTATAGTCTTGCCCACCGTGCTGCAGCTCAGTTTCTGGGTCTTGGCAATCTTCGTATAGCCTAGGCCATCTTTATGTAGAGCAACAATTCTTTTTTTCAGATTCTCATAGAGTTCTTTGCCATGAGGTACCATGTTGAACTTCCAGTGACCAGTATGAGAGAGTGTGAGAACGATAACACCAAATCTAACATACCTACTCCCCATTTACACCTGAGACCTTGTAACACTAACGAGTCACATGACACCGGGGAGGGAAAATGGCTAACTGTGCCCAGTTTTGACATTTCCACTTAGGGGTGTACTCACTTTTGTTGCCAAAGGTTTAGACATTAATGGCTGTGTGTTGAGTTATTTTGACAGGATAGCAAATTTACACTGTTATACAGGCTGTACACTTACTACTTTACATTGTAGCAGAGTGTCTTTCTTCAGTTTTGTCACATGAAAAGATATAATAAAATATTTACAAAAACATGAGGGTATTACTCACTTTTGTGAGATACTGTATACATAGAGTGAAAAGAAAATGTAGCGAGAAACCACGCAAGATGATGCTTGTAAGAGAGCTCTGCATCGCTGGTACCTGACTGAAGCAAATATATACAGCAAAACGCATGGTTAGTAGAAGAATAGCAAGCTTTCTCATAATAAAACAAAAAAGCAGCAAGAAAATTTTCAATACAATACAGATTTTTTACACTTATTATGCCTAATTGTTTTCATATTTATATATTCTGTATCTTTTGTTTCTTTTTATTTACAAATATGCCTTTAGTAGTACATAAGTATTGCAATGTGTACATCTTTTTTGCATTTTCTAAACATTTTTAAGCAATACAAATAAAAAATAATAAATTTCTCTACATATCTCTGAAAGTTTTGAGTGCTGTTTTATTGGTTATAGTATATAACTTTAGAGGTATCTTTATGGTGGTTTACCACAATACCTGCAACAGTTAGCCAGTTGAGTGCCAACATTTATATGTTATTTTGGTTGTACGCTGTTCATAATTAGTGTGCATTATTGAGTTAGATATTTCTGTTTATCTTATAATAAAACAGATGTAGACCATATCTAGACATCGATATTACCACAGTACCGAAAGCTGATATATAATGGAGACAGTTAGCTCCCGCTTCTGTAGATGTATCAAGATTTTACCTACTTTACCATAACAGACAACAATCATATCAAACAACACTGCACATTGTATAATGGTAGACACCTGACCTAGAAAACCTGATTGAGACTAGCTTCATTATAAGTTATATAGCGTGCACCTTGGCTCAGCTTTATTGGTTACTATAACAAATAAATAAAAAACTTTATTCAGTTTTTACACATAACGATACGTACCTGCCTACTGAATATCACTATTGCTACGTTAGCATGTACTTTGTGCTTTTGATGCTGTATGTGTACTATTTTGTAACACAAAATTAATTGGCAATGGCAGGCCCATACCGCAGTATTATAACACTGGCCTTATTCTATGCCCCACCGGGCTCTGGTCACCTATAGCTCACCATGTCGACAATACTTTCCGCTACTACCAGAATCTACTATGCATGTAAGACTCTAGAATATTATGCAGATTTCTCTTGATCCAAACTCATGTGCTGGCAATGACTCACACAACACTTGCTTACAACAATCGCAAGAATATTAGAAGAGCAATCTGTCATGAACTTACCCGTGCCTGACACCTGTGTCGCTCCTCTCTTCAGGAGGACTGCGTGGCTGCATTACTGATCAACAGTAAACAGTCCAGAGGTTGGGTTCACGTAATAACTATAAGCAAGGATTTTGTAGCCCGTATGAGGATCACGGAGGAAGCCTCAACAATAACCAAGCGATTTGAAAACTGGCGCAGTTTCTCTATAAAGCGTGACAAAGCTGCGTCAGAGAAGGAGGCGTGGTTTACTCTGTCTACCCGGAAGTGTCAGAAACGGAGCCATAGAGAAGCTGACAGGTAAGTTCTGACAGTATGACTCCCATGACACAGTCACATGATAACTCTGCACTCGGCAACCGTTTTTGTTAGATTGCAATGAACAGTCTGACTGCAACAATGGATTTTCCCAAGTTTAATTTTAATTATTGCTAGCTTAGTTAACAGTTTGTTTTTCCTTTTCAGTGCTAGAAGTTGTTCCATTATTACCTCTGTTGCTAGAAGAGTAAATATTACAATTCCGTGCCCTAAGAAAAAATGTCAATAAAAAAAGGAAACACAGTGACGAGGTGTGGTGCTTGTAGATGGTAATATGTATGGGAAATTGGGGCAAAGTGTTTTGGAGCCAAATCATGGATGATCAGTTAGGTTTTGTCTAATGTTCTTCCACAGTAACCCATTGTGGCTTATCTGGTTGTGAATGTGCCAGATTTATGCTACTCAATATAGCTGCTCTCTAGTATATTGTAATGTTAGGAAGTCCCATACCTCCTGTGTGCATTGGATTACAAAGAGTGTTTATGGCTACTCTTGGGGTTCTACTATTTCAAATAAATTTATTGATAGAAGAATGTAATATATGAAAGAACATTTTGGGAACTTCAATAGGTAGGTTATGGAATAAATATTGTAGTTTTGGAGGAATGGACATCTTTAGAAGAGCTGTCTGTCACAAACTTACCTGTGCCTGGTGCCCACTTTCTTTCCAACTTGCAAGAATATTGGTAATGGATTTACTAAGTTCAACGTAATTCCTTTGGTAAAAATTAGATAAAGAGTATGGAAGGTATATCTCCATGCAGAGCGTGGAGGCACTGAACGTCAGTGCTACACTAGAGGTGTTCCTAGGCAGCAATGTAAACACTGCCCAAATCTATCTGACAAAATCTGGTCATTGTAGGATATGTCTAAGTGGAAATAGTTAGTGAGGGCTGGCTACAAACCAGCCATCACTAACTATTGGTACAAAAAAATACACTGATAGGATAAGCGCTAGAGTGTCAACTGAGTATAGATATGATAACAGGCAGCAAACACTAATACCCCTTACTGAAAGATATAGAGAAAACAATATATACAAAATATAGGTTGTGCCAAAATAAAGTCCAATTAGACCACAACTGCTGGAGTCTGTTCTCAGCTGGTAACCGTCCAGACTTCAAATGGTGGGAGTATATGAAATTAAAGCAGAAAATAACCAGGGATGATGCTGGAACTAGGGGCAGGACATACAACAATAATGTATATGGTATATCACTCACATTTGAGAGAGCTATAAGACCAGCTCTGAGTTTAGCAGCATGCAGCGGTACAATCCCCACTGATGCATATGTAGATCTGGGGCTGGTCCCTTAATGTGTGGTTTGATATATAAAAGATACAAATGGCAAACAATAGTGCTCACTCAATATAATGATGTTTGTAAAAGTAAGAATATTCTACTCACATGTGGTGGAGCAGTAGATCCTGCTCAGATGGTAGCGCTTGGGTGGTAGAATCCCTACCTGGGATATGATTTTAAGTAGATTCTCCAAGAAGTGGTATCCAAAGTTTCCTTATTCAATATGTTTTTTTAGTGCCAGGAACAGAAAAAGTAAAAAAAATAATAAAAGCAGCTAAAACCATAACATGCCATATATACTTTAATGCTTTAAAAACAAAAGTTAAAACAGCACAACGCATTTCGCCAACTGGGGGGCTTTCTCAAGTGTAGATAATGGGGGCCGGGCACTTGGGAGTTTATATAGGGAGATGTCAGGTTCAAATGGAGTAATTTGCCGCCAAAATGACATGATATGTGAACTTTTACCTCAACTGGGTTCATATGTTGAGCGCAAAGGTCAATTTAGTGGATTGTACTTTTACTAACTCACTAACTATTGGGCAAAGGTAATCAATTATAAAACCTAGCATAGGTGCTACCATCCTCAATACTCCAAAGTGCTTCTTATTATTTGTTCTCCTTGTACAATGTTTAAAATTGGAGAAATATCAGATGTTTCATATTATTTTTTGTATTCTTTATTTAAGAGTACACATGAAGGCAATTTGACATATGAGAAAACATGTACAAAAGAAGTACAATTTCAAGCAGTGTACACACATTTCCTCATCATGACAGTACATATTTCAATAATGGCACCAACCCAACGCCAAAACCCTTCTAGCAGCCAAACATATTAAGTAACTGTGATTGACCGCTAGCACTCCGACCGAGTACCAATCGATTATTTGAGAGAGGAAAAATCCACAGGGAAAGATTTCTACAGGTCTCTGAAGGACTTTTGCTGCAATATCACGTACCACTTTCCAAAATTCATGTTGTTTGGGGCAAACACACCACATGTGGAGAAAAGTTCCACGATGGCCACACAAATGCCAACACAGGTCTGTTGGATTTTTACCGATCCTGTTCAGGTAAACTGGTGTAACATGCCATCGGAAAAGAGTTTTGAACATTTGTTCCTGTGATAAAATGCACAGTGAGAGCCTCTCATATTCCCTCCCACTCTCCCTCAGGGCCAGATTAAGAGCCCAGTGGACCTGGTGCTGACAATTATGACGGGCCTAATTACAGAATCATATCGACCAAAAACAGTAAAACACTCCCAAGCGTCATGTATCTGATGGAGATGGTGCTGGAGAGAAAGAAAACAGCAGCTATAAGAAAACACATACCCTAGGCTAATCTCTCACTAATTTATGTTTTCATCTTTCAAGTAAATCCATAACCCCTAACAGCAGTGTCCAGTCAAGCAGGAAGTCAATGGGCACGGTAAAAGGGTGTGCCACTGACACAAATCACGTAACCTGCCAAAAGGGGCGAACATGCCCAAAAAGAGGACATGTCTGCCCAAAGAATTAGAAGGCCAGCCTGGTATGAATGCATGTCAGGCTGCCTGCCAATCATGCAGCTGGCCAACTAAGGGCATACTATGCAGACAGCACCCTGAGCTTGGCATAAATGCATCTAATGATGCGCTCGCTCAACGCTTTTTAGCACTCGCTGGTCCACTTGTCTCCTTACCTTCTTACTAGCAGGCAGAAGCTCCTGGTATATAGTCTGGGACAGAGAAAAGCTGTATGTAGTGAATGTAGAAGAAAGGGAACATGCCACATTGTTAGAGAGACCAAAGTCAGCATTACCTTAAAGGATCACTATAGGGTCAGGAACACAAACATGAATTCCTGACCCTATAGTGTTAACACCACCACCTAGCCCCCCTGGGCCCCTCATGCCTCCATAAATATAGCAAAATCTTACTGTATTCAAGCCTGAAGCTGTAACTCTGCATGCTGTTAGACTCAGAAAAACAAGCAGTCTGCTGACATCATTAGACGTGGCGGCCTAATCCAATCACAGTGCTTACCCATAGGATTGGCTGAGACTGACAAAGAGGTAGATTAGGGACAGAGCCAGCATGATTCAAACACAGCCCTGGCCAATCAGCATCTCCTCATAGAGATGAATTGAATCAATGAATCTCTATGAGGAAAGTTCAGTGTCTGCATGCATAGGGAGGAGACACTGAATGTTTGGATGCATTTTAGGCAGCCATGACCCAGGAAGGATCTCTAACAGCCATCTAAAGAGTGGCCAGTGAAGTTATCACTAGGCTGTAATGTAAATACTGCATTTTCTCTGAAAAGACAGTGTTTACAGCAAAAAGCCTGACGGTAATGATTCTACTCATCAGAACAAATTCAATAAGCTGTAGTTGTTCTGGTGACTCTAGTGTCTCTTTAACTATATTCATTGTCAGCCCGTCCACACAAGTTTTGTTCCCATACATCCCTCTTAAGTTTCCATACTTAAGTAAGAGTAAGTGAAAAGTAGTTAGGGTTGCCACCTTTCTTGGAAAAACATACCGGCCTTGCTAATTTGCATAATTAAATATGTATGGGTGACATCACATGATGTAAATCACAAGGAGTGATATAAGAGAAAATGCTGTAAAATCACCAAAAAACTACTTAGTTTGATTCTGCTGTATAGATGGATTCCTCCCAGTGGTCCCATGTCTCCCAGTGCCCCCATGTGTCGATTACTCCAGGTCTCAGTGTTCCTATGTATCAGTGTCTCTGTGCCCCATGTCTCCCAGTGTCCCCAAGTGTCATGTCCCCAGGTCTCCCAGTGATCCTATGTATCACAGTGTCTCAATGCCTCATGTCTCCCTGTGTCCCCATGTATCCCAGGGTCCCCATGTCACTAGGAAGACGGGAAGACCTGGGGACACGGGTAGACCTAAGGACACGGAGACACCAGTGACACTGGGAGACTAGGGGACTCTGGCTGGGACGCATGGGGACACTGGGAAAATAGGGGACACTTGAAGACATGGGGACACAGACACTAGACACAGACACTAGAGACACAGACACTAGAGACACTGGCTGGGGGACATGGGGACATTGAGACATGGGGGCACTGGGAGACATGGGGACAAGGAGACACCAAGGCCACAGACACTAGGGACATTAGCTTGGAGACATGGGGACATTGAGACACATGAGGCACAGGGAGACATGGAGGCACTAGGAGACATGGGGACAGTGAGACACTGGCAGACTGGGGGCACTGAGACACTAGGGACACTGGCTGGGAGACATGGGGACACTGGGAGACATGGGGACAATGTGTCCCCATGTGTCTGTGTCATAATGTCTCCCAATGTCCCTTAGTGTCTCAGTGTCCCCATGTCTCCTTGCAGCCTTTCCCCCCATCCCTTACTTCCCTGAGCTGTAGGCTGTCTCTGCAGGGTGGGAGTTGCTGTCTGGACTTTCTGTAGCTGCACCCCTGCAGATCAGTGAGTATAGATAGGCAGGGAGGGATATGCTAGAACGTCCTATCCCTTCCCCGCTCCACACACAGTGACCCCTACTGACCAGTGCTGGTATTGCATAGTAATCTCTTGTTTATAAAAGAGAAGATACAAAACGCGCGCGTCAGGGGATTCTGGCGCTACTTTATCGCCACTAATTTATCATATTTTTTTCTTTATATTTTGTATCTTCTCTTTTTATCTGCTGTCTCATTTAGGAGAGTATTAGTGGGGGTTAGTCCTGGTGCCCATGAAGGCACATGGGGTGTTTCTAGCCTTAGGACGCTATTTACTATCATATGCTAGTGGGCGTTAGTCCTGGTGCCCACGAAGGCACATAGGGGGTATTTAGCCTTAAGACGCTATTCATTATCATGTTATTTTTTTGCTTATTTACTTTTCTTCCTTTTCTGTGAATATTATCACATTTATCCTGTCATTTTAGCACGATATTACGTTTCGTGCTTTACCCACTGCTATTTTTAATATCCTAGCAGCAGCTTCTACCATAACTAGGGCTTTCTGTCAGTATTTCCTTTCTTTTCTATTTAGCAAATGTTACTATGTACTATTCAGCACTTGATAGCTCTACATTCACTATGTAACATCTTTGCTCATCACATATTGCTCACTATTTGAGCAACGCTAGTTTTGTAGCCGCATGCCGAACTGGGTGCTGAATCTGATTTTTCAGTAATAGCTTATTATCAGCTTAGCTTCGTATCGCTAGGACCAATACTGTTTCCTTAGATTATGAGGCAGACATTTATTGTCTGGTACTCGGATATGCTCTAGTTTACATTATATTCATGGCCATTCGGCATTTCATTTCCTTATTATATTAGGGTTTATTGTATTCTGGTATCTTCCTACGATTTAGTCATCCAGCTTTTCCTGTTATTGCCGATCTGGACATATACTTCCTTTTCCAATACATATTCTCTCCTAACAGTATTGTTTATAGATTTGGATTAGTTTTATTTTAGTTATTATACCATCACCTTAGGCACTCTCCCCTTCGCCCCCCTCTCTTTTTTCCCCCCTTCCCTCTCTCTTATTTCACTCTGTGCAGACGTGTGCAGTGAGGTATCTCTGTAACTTGAGACATCAGAATATCCTCCCTTTTTGGGATATCGTTTTGTTTGATTTTATGAGTTCACCAGTGTTCCATTCTTTATTGTTTTGATACTTTTTAGCATTTATATTAAATAAAGTTATTTGTTATTTTCATTTTATTATTATTATTTT
This sequence comes from Pelobates cultripes, assembly GCA_933207985.1. Classification (NCBI taxonomy): domain Eukaryota; kingdom Metazoa; phylum Chordata; class Amphibia; order Anura; family Pelobatidae; genus Pelobates; species Pelobates cultripes. The sequence goes on from OW240912.1 coordinate 175,928,338, forward strand.
TTCACCGTATTAGTGATCAAACTGTACTTAATTTGCACAGTTTGCACATAGTGATAGTTCCTTTTCTTTTCTTGCTCTATATTGTTAGGTACTCTCCATATCTTTCTTTGATATTTATTTTCACTAGGGGTTACCCCCCTGTTTCGAGTGTACCTAGGCTGTATTTCCATTTATTTTTCTGAGGATAAATGTGTACAAATAAGGGATATTTAACCTTTTTGATATTTCCCAACTATAGAGATGTTCAAAGGTTGTGAGAGGAGCTGCCACAACTTCCTTTATGTCTGATGAGAACATAATGTTGCAGAGCTGTATATTCCGGAAATAATTCCTGTACTCCTGAATCTGTCTCTCAATCAGCAAACTTCCTGTAAAACCAAATATATCTTAAACTCATTATTTGTTGGTTTTATGTTTTTGTTTTCTATTATGTTTTATTATTTCCTACAGATTATAACAACACTGTAACAATTAAATCATAGTAATCCCCTTAACTATAATATAATTATATATATACACACATACATATATACACATATACATATATACACATATACATATATATACATACACAGTGGTGTATCCTGGTTTTGTGCTGCCCTAGGCAGGACAAAACTCAGACGCCCCCCTCCCCACCCCCACCCAACCCTTCCCCCCGCCCCACCTTCTAAATACACAAACACACACACACATTTAGACACACACACACACATACATAAACACACACACACACATACACAAACACAATCAGACACAAACACACACACACACACACAGTCAGACACAAACACACACTCACAAACACAGTCAGACACAAACACACACACACATACACAAACACAGTCAGACACAAACACACACACACACACACAGTCACACACACAGTCAGACACAAACACAGTCAGATACAAACACACACACACTCACAAACACAGTCAGACACACACAGAGTCAGACACATACACAGACACAAACACAGTCACACACACAGTCAGACACACACACACATTACCTTTTTTTTTAAATTTAAATCCCCCCCCAACCTCCTTACCTTTGGGAGTGCTGGGGGGGTCTCTCTCCCTGGTGGTCCAGTGGCTGCAGGTCGGGTGGCGCTGGCAGGCAGGCGGCTGGCGAAGGAACACTTCCTATGAGCTGACTGCTCAGCTCCCTTGCGTGCCGGCTGCAGAGTGAGGCTCGGAGCCGGAAGATGACGTCATATTCCGGCTCCCAGCCTCACTCTGCGGCGCGCGAGGGAGCTGAGCAGTCAGCTCATAGGAAGTGCTCCCTCGCCAGCCGCCAGCCTGCCAGCGCCGCCAGCTCGGGATGTCAGTTAGCCGCGAGGCTAACTAGGCATCTGCCCTGGGCATTTGGGGGGCGGCGTTTTTTGCCGCCCCCTGAAAAATGACGCCCAAGGCAAATGCCTTGTTTGCCTCGCGGCTAATACGTCCCTGTACATACATACATACATACATACATACATACATATATATATATAAAACATAATATAATTAGGACTGTGATTCTGGTGCAAAAGTGCATCCCCTCCCCTCCTGCTTACCACTCAGTATTCTCCACCTGGTTCCTTTCTCATGATTTTGTTGTTTACTCTCTAAGTAACTGATGTTTGACTGATATGCAATTTTAAACCCAATGCCCTGTCAATTCATGGACAAATGTGTAAAAAATAAGATGTTTTGCATTCTTGAATAAATCAATAAAATACAATTATAAAAAAAAAGAAAAGAAAATGCAGCATTACATGAATAAATGTAAAACAAGTTACATTTGATTTGCAAAACAACAAATACTGTTAATTAAACACAGATACAGATGTTATTATAAGTTTATTTCGTAAAGTAAAATAAATTGGATGTAAAATGATGCCTGTTTGGATGGATGTTTATGCTTCGGTTTTGGGTGGAAATTGTGTGATAGTTTTTGTATCTTAAATTATGATGTTTACTTTCTTTCCTTCCGTCTGTAATAAACGTTCTTATATTTATCATTGTGTTTACATTTATTATAATCCATTTACCAATGAAAACATTTTAGTGTGACTCTCCAATTTCTTCTGTATGCTATATATACTATGTTATGACAGGAGATAGATAGATAGATAGATAGATAGATAGATAGATGGTGAACTGTGTATTATGGGGGAATACTGCTATTTATGAATCCTGGACATCATCGTAAACAAGATTGAAAGGAGAATTTGATTACAAAG
>OW240912.1:175938872-176024244 GCA_933207985.1 Pelobates cultripes
CTTGCTCCCCATCAACGGCACCCCCCCAGCTCCCCAGGTACTATTCCACATCCCGGATGCGGCAGTGTCACAAAGCAGAGAGTCACACCGGACCAGCACTCCTGTCTGCCCTGAACGCACAGGTGGATCAGTGGCTGACTCCGCACCAACTGGAGATCGGCAAAGTGGTTTGTGACAACGGAAGAAATTTGTTGGCGGCATTGCATTTGGGCAAGTTGACACATTTGCCGTGCATGGCACATGTGTGTAATCTGATCGTACAACGCTTTGTGCATAAGTACCCAGGCTTACAGGACGTCCTGAAGCAGGCCAGGAAGGTGTGTGGCCATTTCAGGGATTCCTACACGGCCATGGCACACTTTTCAGATATCCAGCGGCGAAAAAACATGCCAGTGAGGCGCTTGATTTGCAACAGCCCGACACGTTGGAATTCAACACTCCTAATGTTCGACCGCCTGCTCCAACAAGAAAAAGCTGTTAACGAGTATTTGTATGACCGGGGTGCTAGGACAGCCTCTGCGGAGCGGGGAATTTTTTTGCCACGTTACTGGACGTTCATTCGCAATGCCTGTAGGCTCATGCGTCCTTTTGAGGAGGTGACAAACCTAGTGAGTCGCACCGAAGGCACCATCAGCGACATCATACCATTTGTTTTCTTCCTGTGAAGAGTGCTGGATCAGGCCATAGATCAGCGTGAAGAGGAAGAGGAAGAGTTGTGGTCACCATCACCACCAGAAACAACCTTATCAGCATCGCGTGCTGGACCTTCAGCAACGCTGGAAGAGGATTGTGAGGAAGAGCAGTCAGAGGAGGAATGTGGCTTTGAGGAGGAGGAGGAAGACCAACCACAACAGGCATCCCAGGGTGCTCGCAGGGCCAGATTAAGAGCCCAGTGGGCCTGGTGCTGACAATGACGGGCCTAATTACAGAATCATATCGACCAAAAACAATAAAACACTCCCAAGCATCATGTATCTGATGGAGATGGTGCTGGAGAGACAGAAAACAGCAGCTATAATAAAACACATACTCTATGCTAATCTCCCTCTAATTTATGTTTTCATCTTTCAAGTAAATCCATAACCCCTAACAGCAGTGTCCAGTCAGGCAGGAAGTCAATGGGCACGGTTAAAGTGTGTGCCACTGACACAAATCACGTAACCTGCCAAAAAGGGGCGAACATGCCCAAAAAGAGGACATGTCTGCCCAAAGAATTAGAAGGCCAGCCTGGCATGAATGCATGTCAGGCTGCCTGCCAATCATGCAGCTGGCCAACTAAGGGCATACTATGCAGACAGCACCCTGAGCTTGGCATAAATGCATCTAATGATGCGCTCGCTCAACGCTTTCTAAGGACTGTCCCTTAGCACTCGCTGGTCCACTTGTCTCCTTACCTTCTTACTAGCAGGCAGAAGCTCCTGGTATATAGTCTGGGACAGAGAAAAGCTGTATGTAGGGAGTGTAGAAGAAAGGGAACATGCCACATTGTTAGAGAGACCAAAGTCAGCATTAAAGGATCACTATAGGGTCAGGAACACAAACATGAATTCCTGACCCTATAGTGTTAACACCACCATCTAGCCCCCCTGGGCCCCTCATGCCTCCATAAATATAGCAAAATCTTACTGTAATCAAGCCTGAAGCTGTAACTCTGCATGCTGTTAGACTCATAAAAACAAGCAGTCTGCTGACATCATTAGAAGTGGGGGCCTGATCCAATCACAGTGCTTCCCCATAGGATTGGATGAGACTGACAAAGAGGCAGATCAGGGTCAGAGCCAGCATGATTCAAACACAGCCCTGGCCAATCAGCATCTCCTTATATAGATGAATTTCATTAATGAATCTCTATGATGAAAGTTTAGTGTCTGCATGCAGAGGGAGGAGACACTGAATGTTTGGATGCATTTTAGGCAGCTATGACCCAGGAAGGATCTCTAACAGTCATCTAAGGAGTGGCCAGTGAAGTTATCACTGTAATGTAAATACTGCATTTTCTCTGAAAAGACAGTGTTTACAGCAAAAAGCCTGACGGTAATGATTCTACTCACCAGAACAAATTCAATAAGCTGTAGTTGTTCTGGTGACTATAGTGTCCCTTTAACTATATTCATTGTCAGCCAGTCCACACAAGTTTTGTTCCCATACATCCCACTTAACTTTCCATACTTAAGTAAGAGTATGTGAAAAGTAGTTAGGGTTGCCACCTTTCTTGGAAAAACATACCGGCCTTACTAATTTGCATAATTAAATATGTATGGTTGACATCACATGATGTAAATCACAAGGAGTGACATAAGAGAAAATCACCAAAAAACTACTTTGTTTGATTCTGCTGTATAGATGGATTCCTCCCAGTCCCCCCATGTCTCTCAGTGCCCTCATGACTCAGTGCCCCCATGTGTCGATTACTCCAGGTCTCAGTGTTCCTATGTATCAGTGCCTCAGTGCCCCATGTCTCCCTGTGTCCCCATGTATCCCAGGGTCCCCATGTCACTAGGACACTAGGAAGACGGGGAGACCTGGGGACACGAGGAGATCTAGGGACACAGACAACAGTGACACTGGGAGACTAGGGGACTCTGGCTGGGACACATGGGGACAATGGGAAAATAGGGGACACTTGAAGACATGGGGACTCAGAGACTAGGGACACTAGCTTGGAGACATGGAAACATTGTGACACTTGAGGCAATGAGAGACATGGAGGCACTAGGAGACATGGGGACAGTGAGACACTGGCAGACTGGGGGCAATGGGAGACTGGGGGTCACTGGGAGACTAGGGGACACTGAGACACCAGGGACACTGGCTGGGAGACATGGGGACACTGTGTCCCCATGTGTCTGTGTCATAATATCTCCCAATGTCCCTCAGTGTCTGCCATAATGTCTCCCAGTGTCCCATAGTGTCCCAGTGTCTGCCATAATGTCTCTCAGTGTTCCTTAGTGTCTCAGTGTTTGCCATAATGTCTCCCAGTGCCCCTTAGTGTCTCAGTGTCTGCCATAATGTCTCCCAGCGTCCCTTAGTGTCTCAGTGTCTGCCATAATGTCTCCCAGTGCCCCTTAGTGTCTCAGTGTCTGCCATAATGTCTCCCAGTGCCCCTTAGTGTCTCAGTGTCTGCCATAATGTCTCCCAGTGCCCCTTAGTGTCTCAGTGTCTGCCATAATGTCTCCCAGTGCCCCTTAGTGTCTCAGTGTCTGACATAATGTCTCCCAATGTCCCTTAGTGTCTCAGTGTCTGCCATAGTGTCTCTGTGTATGTCTCCTTGCAGCCTTTCCCCCCATCCCTTACTTCCCTGAGCTGTAGGCTGTCTCTGCAGCGTGGGAGTTGCTGTCTGGACTCTCTGTAGCTGCACCCCTGCAGATCAGTGAGTATAGATAGGCAGGGAGGGATATGCTGGAACTTCCTATCCCTGCCTGTCTCCACACACAGCGACCCCTACTGGCCAGTGCTGGTATTGCGGAGTAATACAGCATTTGTATTGCCAGTATCACTGCAATATTGGCACCAGCCAGGCAGCCTCAAATACTGGCTGTGCCAATAAAATAAAAGCCAGGTGGAATCCCTAAGAGTAGTGTGTAAAAAAAAAAAAAGTTACATTTTTTTATTTATTTTTTTAAATTAATGGGCCTATTCCATGGGCCTGGGCCTGGAGCTGCAGCTCCATCAGCCCCTATAAAAATCCGGCCCTGGGTGATTGTTGTCACCTATCTGGTACCCGTGGTGTTGTACGTGCCTGGGGGGAAGAACATACCTTCAGTAAGATCACTGAGGACGAGAAACAGGACATGAGTAGCTCGGCATCCAACCTTGTGCAAATGGGGTCTTTCATGCTGTCGTGCCTGTTGAGGGACCCTCGTATAAAAAGGCTGAAGGAGAATGACCTGTACTGGGTGTCCACGCTACTAGACCCCGGTATAAGCAGAAAGTGCCTGAAATGTTACCGAATTACGGCAAGTCGGAAAGGATGCAGCAGTTCCAAAATCAATTAAAAAGTATGCTTTACACAGCGTATAAGGGTGATGTCACAGCACAACGGGAATCTAACAAGGGAAAAGGTGAAAGTAATCCTACTCCTCCCACAACCACGCCGGCAAGGACAGGACGCTTTACAGACGTGTTGTTGATGGAGGACATGCAGAGCTTTTTAAGTCCTACGCATCTCCACAGCCCTTCGGGGTCCACCCTCAGAGAGCATCCAGTGCCCCAAATTTGAAGTAGGAGGACCGACCAAGCATCTTTTTCCATCTCCCGGTTCCTAAAATCGATGCAATATACACGTCCCCTGATAGGGAACATAACAGGGATTAAATTGATAGGAATAGTACTACTTAACACATCTTATAATAACGCAGAGAGAGGAGTCTGAAGAAGAGGAGTCAGAGGAGGAAGGTGGCTTTGAGGAGGTGCAAGACCAAACACAGCAGGCGTCCCAGGGGGCTTGTTGTCACTTTTTGGGGACCCTTGGTGTTGTACGTGGCTGGGTGGAGGAAGAGATCTTCAATGACATCAGTGAGGACAAGGAACGGGACATGGCTAGCTTGGTATCCAACCTTGTGCAAATGGGGAGTTTGCGGTTGTGCAAATGGACTGTTTGCGGTTGTTTGCGGTGCGTTAAACGGGGAGTTTGGTCTGTCACTGTGAAGCGGGCGTAACCCTTACACTACCTGATCGATACAACATCATACCTGATGTTTTAAAGCATGTTATTCCAAACAATTTAGGAATGTTAGGTGATTTATGCCCTTTATGGATTAAAACCAGACTCTGCATCAACTATGTAATTTTCCATGGGAGTTTTGCCATGGATCCCCCTCCGGCATGCCACAGTCCAGGTGTTAGTCCCCTTGAAACAACTTTTCCATCACTATTGTGGCCAGAAAGAGTCCCTGTGGGTTTTAAAATTCGCCTGCCTATTGAAGTCTATGGCGGTTTGCCCGTTCGCGAACATTTGCGGAAGTTCGTGTTCGCGAAAATTTTATGTTCGCGACATCACTAATATTCACCCATCAGCCCAACTCATAGCTAGAGCCTCACTCCAACCTCTACAGGTTATTAGATAGGGCCTCACCTGTTACAGCCACTTATTTGAATCTCTTACTTGTCACTGAGGGGCCAACATTTGTGCCACTTCTTTCGGTGGTCTCAGTCCCTCAGCCAAAATCACAGCTAGAGCCTCTGTGAGCCATTTGGCATTTAGCAAGGCCTCACCTTCCCCTTGAAAAGCCAATTTCTTTGCCATCTGGCACTTAGTGAGCTGCCAGTTGATACATGGCTAAACTTGTCAAGATTCCCATTATATTTACTCATTGTTTATTCATCATAGTATCTCTCACCACGGAACTAGAAGAGGTTATTTCATTCCCAAGTACCCCGCCAGACCCTCCACCCCAGCTAGTCCATTGTACTCTGGTCTAGTACCAGGATACCACTAACACAGTTCCTAATTGCTGCCTAACTCATGCATGAAGATTTACCATTTCCAGCAACAGTACTGAAGCCGAGCTGTACAGACTCATGATTGTCAACTCTGAGCCCCCCAGCCGGGTATCTGCGCCTCTGCAAATATCATAGACAACATGACAGAGATGCATACTATGATAACATCCATCTTTTCATCATAATTATGTTCTATGATAGTCTGGAGAATTAGAGTCTCCTAACTCAGGAGTTCCTAACCCTCTAACCTAAGTACTCCACTATGTACCCCTTACTTTCATCCACTATGGGTAACATCACAAGTTACAGTCCGGCACACATTCCCTCTGCTCACGTTATTTCACCAGCACATTTAATTCTTCCATCATTAGGAAGTACATATTGGTAGGCAAAGACATCAATTTGGCCTCCTCGTAGATTGCCGGTCTTCACTAATTCATTACAAAGTAGTTCCCTGCAACATGCCACAGTGGACGTCTCTGTGGCATTTGCACAGTATTAAATGGTAGTGGCATTTTATTTGCAACCTTTGAATAGCCGAACATTCATGGAAGGTAAACGTTTTGCAGTGTTTGTGCTGTTGAGTGTCTGATTTGAGTTCCATGCACTTGACGACCAAACACCGCTGGATGTGTTTGACTAAACAAGATTGCTGCCGTCACATGTTCGTATGCCACTTCGAATGGCTTCGTGAGTTCCCAAAGTCCATTACAGGGGCCATAGTCCCACCACCCATCTCATGTCTGGGATCTATAGTAGCCCTAAACTATTCAATGTATTTGTGGTAACCCTCTCAACAGACAGGGCTTTGTTGAGGTACATCGGAGTGAGCACAGCCTCAGTACAGGTGGTGCCTAGTTCAGTGGCTGGATTGCGGTTTTCGGAGCTCTCTTCATCATATAGGTTCTCGGCCTGCATGGCCAGGGTGGCTGTTTTGTGCCCAAATTTTTTACATTTAAAAAAAAAAAAAAAATCGGATTTGGCGGAGCTCTTCCACACCTTGCTTTGAGACATCATGTCTATGGATCGGTATTGTGCAGTTCTGTGCTAATTTTCACTGTTTTGTGGAGCTCTTGTGCCCGAGCAAAGTTTTACACGGCCATCTTGCTTGGCAGTAGCCAAGCCCCCCATTTTGTATTTTTTTATGCACTAATTCATTAAATATTTATGATATGCTGCAAGGGCTTGAAAGGAAGAAAATATTTTGCCAATCTCATCAATTAAGTGAGTTACAATGGCCTCCACATTCTGATGTAAGCCTTTTTTTTTTTTTTTGTTCTCTCACCTTGTATTATACGTTTGTTGTACAGTTCACATTTTTATTTACAGTTCGTTTGTTTTTTGTTTTTCTTTTATTAGTCTTACTCATTGCACCATGTGGTATAACTGTTGTCTCATATGTTTTGGTATTTGGGTGTATGTACCGATAATGTTTCTCATTATATAGGTTTCTTATGAGCCTTATTATTATACAATATATTTTTAGCTTACAAGTTTTCTATGCCAGTCCCTCTTCATTCCACGACCGCCCAAACAGCACTAAGGGAACTCTTTAATCTATGGTGTTTCGCGTATATATATATATATATATATATATATATATATATATATATATGTATGTATGTAGTCGGGGACAATAAGCTGAGTTATAGTAGTGGTATAAGTCGGTTGTGGTGTGCCGAAACCGACGTTCAGGTAGGCCTGTAAAAGAGGGCCCACTAAGTGAATGCTTAATGAAGGGTGCAGTGGATGGGCTGAACCAGGAACTCTCAGTCCAGAGGAAGGAGAGGCCTGTGAATTTATAGGCCGGATAAACCCATCCCACAACTACAGGCTCCGCCTTTCCATTTGTAGTCAGGGACAGTAAGCCAAGTTACAGTGGTGGTATAAGGCGGTTGTGGTGTGCCGAAACTGACGTTCAGGTAGGCCTGTAAAAGAAGGCAAAAAGTTAACAGTTTAATCCTTAGTACGTGTTCACATTACATAACCAGTACTTAAAATGTCTCAGTTCCCTCTCCATTTGAGGGATATCTGGTGTATGCAGACAATTCCAATGTCCCAGTTTATCATGTGCACTGGGATGTTTACTAAAGGCTGCAGAAGCAGTGCTTATTCTAAAAGAATGACCTGAATATGTTGAAGGGTTGTATCAGAGTTTTATGAATTGCGTCCTGACGTACAGGATGAATTTGATATAGTGAGTGATTACCATGTAACCTTAAAAGAGAGCGTATGCCTGTGTAGTCCTGTGAGTGTCGGACAATTGGTCTAGTATGTTGCTCTGGCACCATTTATTGTTGATAGTATGTAGTTATATGTCTGCAGGTGGGTATGATATAAGTTTAAGTGTTTGTTAGCGAATTTAAGGTTGAGGTGGCAAAAGGATGTGAATGTCACCATGGTATCGATGGAGTACAGATTGCCAAACTGCCGAGTGAACTTACTGAAATGGCCAGAGTTCTGGTATATAAAGTGTTGGTGTAAGCAGAGAGAGACGAGTGTGCCAGCAATCTGCCATGACCATTAGATGAGCTAATCCAGAATGAGATCCTGGAATGTAGGAGTTTTAGTATGTGGTTAAGCAGCCGTGGAATGTTTGGAGGAATACCTGAAATGGGATTGAGACAAGGCTTCAGCTGTTATGTTGTGACAGACTGGTATGTGTATGCAGACAAGGTAAAATTGCTGTGTTGCTGCCAGCCAAGTAACTTTTCATACTGCTGTGTTTGAGTAGTAATTGACAGACTTCTTCCCCCATAGAGGCTTGTGCAGTGGCCGCGATGGAGTATACTACAACAAGAGCTGAAGGTTACTAAAAGAGCAGGCTTCATGTCTCTGCGGGCCATGTGTCACAAAACCATTTGTCCTTGATTATGGTTTCAAACCCAGTCTAAAATAACAGGGGAATCATTTGTCAGTGGGGGAATGAACCTTTGCAGATGAATGACTCCATCTTCCCTGATACGCTGGACACTGTCCGCGGGGGGCAGGGCTGTATTGACAATAAGTCAAGATGTACGTCTAGTAATATTACATGTATAGGCCTGAGGTATATCTTGGGGTAGCAGAATACCAAGGATGAAACGGGGCCATGGGCTTGTGAATGCTCTAGAGTATAGCAATAGGTTCCTCAACAGTCAGAAATGTGTCATGATAATATATCGTTGTATAGCAGTCACAGACTATAGGTTATAGTTACACCTACAGCCACTCTATATTTTTTGGGGATGAATCAGCGTGCATACCTCACTAGCCCGAGAGCACATGATCATTATGCTGCCCCAGGGTAATAGAAGTCACAATGCTGGCCAAGTTTTCTGCCCAACAAAACAAAACAAAAAAATTGACCTTCAGGTCATAAGAGGTTTGGTTATGTTTCTGACTGATTGTAACGGCACCCCAGATATAGAAGGGGTTAACGCCGCCAAAGATGTTCCATTCCCGAATACAAGGTCAGCTACCGAATACTCCTAAGAACTGAATAGGAAAACACACGAATAATCCCCCCCAAGTACGAGACGAGGCTCTGTATTGAGGGTTAAGTAGGAATCTCAGCAGTCTGAGGGTTTATTGTCTTATATGCAACTTTTCTCACAAGGTTACCACCCACGTGGTCTTGTGGAACAGCCAATCAAACACAATACAGTCAGACACTCCCAGTTAGGACACACAAACCCTCCCCTCTGCCTGTGGTATAATTACTGTACACAATGGGTTCTTAATTATCACAGGCAGGAAAATATACAGTTTCATACAATATTCATAACTCCCAAAATATACATACAATCTCCATATTCTGAATCAGCATACTCCATATACAAACATACTCAAAAATCATCCAATTCCCTCCAGTGGTTTAAAAGTTAGGTGGAAGTCCTACTTGACCGACCGCAAGCATGGCTTTCCTGCCCAAAAGAGTTCCATAGATTTGGGCTGTGTGGTCGGTCTATTTTCTCCTGTATACTGGAGATAATTGGCTTAAGTAACTGTAGTAAACTCAATTATCTCCAGGTACAGAAAATATCACCAAGATACAACTGCTACAAAACACATTAAAATACATAACTAATTTGACCTATACCCAGATAGCTTGGATCTGAGCGCTCAATATAGCCGAACAGAGCTCATATCCCACGATCACAGTCAAATCACCATGGAGTTAAACAATAGTTTCAACTGGTCTGGCAGTGTCCCTGGGACAACGCCCTGCTGGAGAACAATGGCACACCTTCCCATTGATTCAAAGGGGCATAAAAATTGTCCCAAAATCCAATAAGTCCAAACAGACTTTTTAAATGGCAATACTTCCCAGGGGCCATAGTCACAAGGCAAGAGGCTGGGGCACTTCGACACACTGATATTTTGCACAGTCCCACACCTACTGTTCCACCGTACATGAGCAAAGGAGCTCTTTAAGCCACACGATGGTAGAGGTATTACAACCCCGTCTCCCACATTTAAATGCACATCTGAACTACGCTGTATATACGTTTGTTTACCACCAGTTTTACGCCAGTTGGTCAACCCCCACATCCTTAAACCCCTTGTTTCTTCTCATGAACACCAAGGTGATGAACCCCACAGGTCTCCAGCGATGAGACAGCCTGTTTGGATACCATGGAGGATACGCTGCATGTATTTACTTTTTTTATTTGCTGTTTTCTTATGTATTTCTTCTCTCCTCTATGGGCACAGTATTTGTAACCAGGGAATACTCATGACATAATAGGTTATCCTATATATATATACATTTTAGAATTCCTAGCATTAATATGATCATAGAATGATTCATGTCTTGTGTGTATGAAGTTAATGATATAGTGTGCACTATTTATCTGATTTATGTATATATTGTAATATTTCACATTTGATATTTGTTTCTTTTACAATGCCTTTTTAAATTACCTTTTTATCAATTAAGAATTTCTACTAATTAGCAGTAATTGATTGATTGATTTCTTAGTTGTTAGTGTTTGTTATATAAGCACATTTTGCACCATGTGGTGTCAGCTTGAAAAAGACCTTTCCGGTCGAAACGTTGCGTTGCATTCTGTCATAATAAATCTGCCTGCGGCTTGAAGTTGGAGTGCCTGTGAGTTTTTTCCTCTTAGCCTGGATACAAGGGCATGAGACTCCACTCCATGCAGTCAATGAGGTGTCCGTTAGTACAAAGCTCCACATGCAGTCAGCTCAGGAAATGAGCGATAAATCAGGTCACATGGGCCAAACACATTCCCTGGCAAATCTAGATGTGCCAAACTTATATTAAACCCCACCAAAGATGTGCATATACTCCCACATTGTGAGGGGACTGAACAAACTCCACAAAAGACATGTTCTACTAGAGGATGCTAAGAAGCTCAAAGCAGATATCTTATGCATCCAGGAAACCGATTTGCTAAAAAATAAAATCCCCACATTTGGCAAACATGTCTACCCGATTCAGTACCACTCCATACACACTTCAAAAACAAGAGGCGTCTCATTCCTGTTTCACTCCTCTATCCCCTTCAAACTATTAAATGTAAAACAAGATAGCCAAGGGCGCTACATCATCCTGCACTGTAAGCTAAATTAAATAATATATACCCTGGTGGATGTGTATGCCCCTATCATACACCAACGGAACTACCTCTACAAGGTTTTTTCCAAACTGACCCCACTACAGACACCCTAATTGTATGTGGAGACATTAATTAGGTCTTCAACACAACCACAGACACTACACTACCCAAAACGTCACCAAGACATAAAGCACTCAAATCACATGCAGAGAACTCACCAAAGAAACTATGGAAATTGGCTTATAAGACATCTGGCACACACTCCACCCAAGCGACAGAAACTACTCCTTTTATTCACAAGTGCAAAAGACACACTCCCGCAGAGACGCTATGCTAACATCTGGCAAATTGCTACCACACATACAAACGTGCAATATGGAGGACATCCTGTGGTCTGACCATAGCCCAATATTCATGGACCTAAAGGATGCTTGCAACTTTAGAGGTCAAACCAGATGGCGCTTAAATGACTCCCTCCTATAAAACGAACAATTCTGCAAAAAACTACTAGGCCAGGTGCAAGAATATTTTCAACTCAACAAGTCATCTGAAGTAGACCCGCCCACGATATGGCAGGCCTACAAAGCAGTCACGAGAGGCTTGATAATCAGCCACGCATCCTACATACAATGGACCCAAAAATACATATTTTTACTAAAGAAACTTAGAGATGACAAATGCCCACCTAGCCCAACCGTCTACGGCCCTCCAGGAGGCCATAGATTCCACCACGAAACAGATCAATAAAATACTTCAAGCCAAAACAATAGCCATATTAAGGAAACTGAAACAAAGAACATACACCCAAGGCAACAAAGCGAACAAGCTGCTGGCCTCTAAGTTATGCCAGAAACAAGCCCAGTCAAAAATCCCATACCTAATCTCGCAGACAGGAGGGAAAATCCTGAATCCCCAAGAAATTAACAACGCAATGGCCCAATACCACCACACACTCTACAACCTACATGAAGACCCAACTACTCACCAACCCACAAAGACAGAAATGGAGGAATTCCTGAGCCACATGACATTACCAATTCTGACACAGACACAAAAGAACGAGCTCCAGGCTTCCAGCACAGTACAAGAAATTATTCAAGTCATACTCTCACTGCCTGCCTGCAAATCCCCAGGCCCCGATGGGTTTACCAACCTCTATTATAAAACATATGCAAACCAATTGGCACCCCATTTACAATGAACATTTACCCACATTGTAGACATGGACGACACGACAACCCCCAGAAATGTTAGTGGCTTAGGTGGGCACTCTACCGAAGCCTGGAAAAATCCCAAATAGATGCCAAAACCTGCAACCAATTTCCTTGTTAAACATGGACGTAAAAATCCTAGCAAAACTATGCTCCACCCGACTATCCCGAATCATCCCCACCATAATACATGGGGACCAAGTGGGGTTCGTGGGGGGCAGCCAGGGAACGGACGGATGCTGAAAAGGCATTTGACAGGCTAATTTGTTCCTTCCTCCTCTCGGTCCTTAAAAAATTTGAATTTCCGGGTACATTCATGTCCCTAGTCTTGTCCTTATATTCTAGGCCAGAGGCACAGGTATCCAATGCTGGTTTTGTCTCCACAAGGTTTAAACTATCCAATGGGACATGGCTGGGGTGCCCTTTATCACCACTGCTTTACATACTAGTCCTGGAACCCCTCACTGCATACATCAGACAGAGTCCAGGCATAGAGGGCATAAAAATCCACAACATGGAACATAAATTGACCCTCTTCACGGACAATATCCTGCTTACCTTACAACAACCACACACCTCACTGCAGGCATTTTATTGCATTATCAATCAATACACTCAAAGCTCATACTTAAAAATTAAATCTGACAAAAGCACAGGCCATAGGGATCAATGTATCGGTCTCCCAATTAGCGTCGCTGAGACAAGCCTTCCACTATGACTGGAGGTCGGACCATGTAACATTCTTGGGGGCCCTGACAGTCTCCACAACTGACCTTTACAAAGCAAACTATGTGACCTTGTTGGCTGAGGTTAAACAACAACTAACTAGCTGGAGGGGAAAGTTCCTCTAGAGGGCTGGCAAGATAACTGTCATTAAAATGATAATTCTCCCAAAGATTCAATATCGCTTTACCGCCTTACTAAGAAGTTCCTGGTCTTCTATATCAGGGAAATGCAACGGGCTTTAAATGACTTTGTCTGGGGAGGGAGGAAATCCAGAGTGCCGATGAAGACATTATATAGGGCCTTTGATGATGGAGGCATGGCTAAGCATAAAACATAAACATGCCCCAAAACATCATAAAAATATGTAATAACCCTACATAAATTACATCCTTAAATAGCCCTGATCTGAGTGCCCAAGTTCTCCTAATAGTGCTCAGTGCAGGGGAAACACCACCGTGTCAAAGTTCTGACCGGCCACACACATGGTCCTATGCCCAAAACAGTTCCAGGGCATTTGGTGCTTTGGCTGGTCAACTTTCAGGAGCTTCTGCGGCTGCAATACAGGGTGCTCCGCCTGGGTCTTGGGTAGCGTTTGTTCCCCTTAGTCTCAGGCACCTTCCCTCCAAAAAGTGATCTCCTGC
The DNA here is from genome assembly GCA_933207985.1 of Pelobates cultripes. NCBI lineage: Eukaryota > Metazoa > Chordata > Amphibia > Anura > Pelobatidae > Pelobates > Pelobates cultripes. The sequence continues at coordinate 175,952,457 of OW240912.1, forward strand.
CGGGTTTCAAAATGGTTCCAAACCCCAGACCATGTTGTCCGGGAACCGCACGGTCACCTCATGCCAAAAACAGTTCTTTAACATTCGCGGCTAAGTCCCACTGAGGTGTCCGGGAACCCACAAAGTCCTTATGCCAAAATTTGTACCATAGCGGTCACGGCTAAGTACCACTGATGACTATTCATGGGTTGGGTTCATGCGAGTGCCAGTGGTCGGTTCCATTCGTATGAAAGTGCCGAACCAGGGGCACTCAGGGAAAGCTGCTAATGGTGGCTGTGCAGGGTAACTTCTAAACGGTGTCTCAGACAGGGGAGGGCTGGCAGCCTTAGGCCTGGGGGGCAAAACCAGTCAAGTGGCCATTGCACCACCAAATCAGTTCACCATCCATGCCCACCTTTTCCTGGTTTTATAACGGATATTGATGTTATGCTAATCAGTAGCTCTTTGCCATACCCGCTCCTTCACGGCTCCAGGCACTGCTTGTTGTGAGTGTGAGCCACTGTAAATTAGGGGCAGAGGGCACTTGCACTGCGGTAAAGACGGGGCTGGGCAGGAGGAGAGTGCAGTGCAATCAGTGCACTCCCCTCCTGTGGGTCACCAGTAGACTGGTTCACCTGCCCAGGATCAGAGCCGGTGCAAGATTTTTGCCGCCCTAGACAAAATAAAAATTTGCTGCCCCCCCATGTGACATCACAATGCCCCACTCATATGATCTGCCATATGAACTAATGCCAGTGCTGCACACAGTGTGTGTTTACATTAAAAAGCCTGCAGGGACCAGCTATAGACACCAGAACCACTTCATTAAGCTATAGTGTCCCTTTAATATGAGGTAAATTATAGATTAGTGTCACTAATAATATACTAGATTGCCTACTTGCAAGCAGATGAGGATGATGATGGGCTGCAGTTTGGCTCCACTGGTCTGGTGTAGAACAGGATCTCTGGAGGCTGTTTGCAACTGTGGTCACAAAATTCAATGTTCTGGGAGAATTGGAAGAAGCTCCATTTTTTTGGGCCCCTTACACAGCTCAAGGTCTGGGCCCCAGGGCCTGACGGTGAGTATGCCCATAAGGCCCACTCATAAATTCCACCCACCCATGAGTTCGCTCACAGGGAGTGGAGTGTGTAGGGGATGTGTTATGTGTTATTGTAGAGGATCTAATATGTGTGCTTATGGTATGTAGTGTATAGGGATACCAGTTTGTGCAGGTGATGCAGTGTGTTTGTGTGTAGTGGAAGTAGTGTGTATTTGTGTATAAGGGATGTATTATGTGTTTCTGGTTGTGTGTAAGGGATGCATTGTGTGAATCTGTGTTTGTATGCATAAGGGATGCAAGGTGTGTGTCTGTATGTGTGTGCATTGAGTGTAAGAGATACATTGTGTTTCTGTGTGTATGTAAGAAAAGAAGTGTGTGTTTTGCATGTGTGTGTACGGGTTTGCATTGTCTGTTTCTGTGTATGTGTGCAAAAGATGCATTGTCTTTGTGTGTAAGGGTTGCATTGTGTGTGTGTGTGTAATGGATGCATTGTGTGTTTCTCTGTGTGTAAGGGAAGCATGTTGTGTTTCTGTGTATGTATAGGGATGCATTGTGTGTGTGTGTGTGTGTGTGTGTGTGTGTGCACGCGCGTAGTGTGAAAGAGCTCCCTGTCTTGGCCCCTGTCCTATAGAGCTGCCCCTTCTGTCCCGTAGAGCTCTCCCCTGCACCTTTAGTGGTCTCTCCTCTCCCCACCCTCCCCTAGCGGTCTCTTCTCACACTCACCCACCCTCCCTGTGCTCTTCTCATCCCCCCTCCACCCTCCCTGTGTTCTTCTCACTCCTCCCCCTATGTGTTCTCCTCACACCCCCTGTGTTCGTCTTACCCCCCTCCTCCCTGTGTTCTTCATACTTCCCCCCTTGGTCGTCTTACTCCCCCACCTGTTCTTCTTACTCCCCCACCTGTTCTTCTTACCCCCCTTCTTCTTATTGCTCCCCCTTCTTCTTCTTAACCCTCCTACTTCTTCTTACTCCCCCTTCTTCTTACCCCCTCTTCTTCTTCTTACCCCCTTCTTCTTCTTACCCCCCTTCTTCTTCTTCCTCCCCCTTCTTCTTCTTCCTCCCCCTTCTTCTTCTTCCTCCCCCTTCTTCTTCTTACTCCCCACTCTTCTTCTTCTTACTCCCCACTCTTCTTCTTCTTACTCCCCACTCTTTTTCTTACTCACCCCTTCTTCTTACCCCCTTCTTTTTCTTATCTCCCCTCCTTCTTACTCCCCCCTCCCCTTTTTCTTATCCCCTTATAAGAAGAGGGGAGGGAGGGGAATAAGAAGAGGGGAGGGAGGGGAATAAGAAGGGGGGGAATAAGAAGAGGGGAGGGGGGAGTAAGAAGGAGGGGAGATAAGAAAAAGAGGGGATAAGAAGAAGAAGGGGTGAGTAAGAAAAAGATGGGGGAGTAAGAAGAAGAAGAGGATGGAGTAAGAAAAAGAGGGGGGAGTAAGAAGAGGGAGAGGGGGAATAAGAGAGGGGGAATAAGACAGTTAAGGGCTTGACGAAGCTTGACAGCAGTAGCAGTTTCAAGCTTTGTCAAATGTAGTAATCTTCACTTTGTCTTACGATATGTTTTGGCTGGGTCTTTATGAGTATTTCATAAAGATTTTATGTTTTTCAAATGAGGGTGACAGGGTCGCTTCAATCTCCATATTGTGGTCATTTGTAAGATTTCTGATAAAACACTGTGCTTAAAAAAAAATTTGTCCATTTTTCCACAGAGAACAAGCCAAAATCTTTTTGAAGTTAGATTATTACGAAGCATAAGCATATACAGAAAAATAAAAATACTGAATTCCAGTCTAATGCAATGTTTAAAAACACTAAGATTATTTTTTCTGGGGGGAGGGGATAAGCTAAAATATATTGAAGAAATTTGAAATTCTATCGTGGGTTTTAGTCCTGCAGGACCTCATTTGTGGCGGTTTGTAGAAGCGCTATTGAGAACAACTAGGTATATCAAAAAAATGCAACAAAGTTTACATATGTCATGTTTCAGCAGACTTTGTACACTCATAGTCTCCTGGCTAGCAAGGGAAGAATAGAGAAGACAAGGAACAGTGGGGAAATGGCAGACATTTTTAAAGGACCACTCTAGGCACCCAGACCACTTCAGCTTAATGAAGTGGTCTGGGTGCCAGGTCCAGCTAGGGTTAACCCATTTTTTTTATAAATATAGCAGTTTCAGAGAAACTGCTATGTTTATTAATGGGTTAAGCCTTCCCCTTAATCCTCTAGTAGTTGTCTCATTGACAGCCACTAGAGGCGCTTGCGTGCTTCTCACTGTGATTTTCACAGTGAGAGCACGCCAGCGTCCATAGGAAAGCATTGTAAATGCTTTCCTATGCGACCGGCTGAATGCGCGCTCAGCTCTTGCTGCGCGTGCGCATTCAGCCGACGGGGCGGAACGGAGGAGGAGAGAAGGAGGAGAGCTCTCCGCCCAGCGCTGGAAAAAGGTTAGTTTAAACCCCTTTCCAGAGCCGGGCGGGAGGGAGTCCCTGAGGGTGGGGGCACCCTCAGGGCACTGTAGTGCCAGGAAAACGAGTATGTTTTCCTGGCACTATAGTGGTCCTTTAATAGCACACAGTGCCGGTCACTGATAGCTTTAATAACTCTTACTGCACATTGCTTTGTGCAGGCTCAGCTACCCAGTGCTCGGTCACTCTACAGCTGAGACCTAAGACACTCATCATGTAGCTAGGTTAAAAAGTTGTAAAGCTTCACACTGCAGAATTGGGGCTGTGACTCTGAGGACTGAGTTGATTTAGATTTCAATCTGTTGCAATTGGAGTGTCTGCTTTAACTAATGTGCACTCTGTATGTTAAGAGCTAATAGTGAGTCTGGAGTAGCAGACATGGTTTATAGTAGCAGCACTATTTACTAGAAAGTTGGTGACATAGCAAAAGTGCAACCGAAGATGAGATCATGAAGGGAGAGCTATATACTCAGAGTGTTAGAGCATTATACAGAGATATTGTATAGGGTATCTCTGTATTTACAGCTCTCTGTAATCCATCATAGTAACCATGTCTCTGTGTGTGTCTCCTTATTGTGTGTGTTAAAATTATGCATTTTACTCAGCTCTGACCATTGTGTATGTATATATATATATATATATATATATATATATATTTATATCTTTGTGTTGATCCCAGCTATGTACATTGTATGAGTATATACACTATCTCTGTTTCATGCACAGCTCTGTGTATTGCACTGGTATCTCATTATTGTAGTGTATTCATTGCATGGGTATCTCTGTATTGAATAAGTGCTGCCATTAGCACTTATTCAATATAGTTGAAAAATACCTCTTGGTAGGTCGAAACATTGCTGTCTGTTTTGTTGCAATAAATCTGCCTGTGGCTTTCACTCTTTGAGTAATATGTTTGCGCATTATGTATCTTCTGTACTACATGATGTTCTTTTTAAATTAGGTTTAGGGCCCAAGTATATTGATCAATCTTAGGGAAGCAACAGGAACACACATGTTATGGCCTACTCATAATTACTGGGAGTCACTATGCCAAGAAGGAACTGCTATTTGTGGCTGATTTGTCGGGAAAGGGGGCTGTGGAGAAAAAAAACAGTGCGCCCCCCCTCCCCCCGCGCCACCCCCACCCAACCCTTCCCCCCGCCCCACCTTCTAAATACACACACACACAGTCAGACACACACACATACACAAACACACACACATACACAGTCAGAGACACACACACATACACAGTCAGAGACACACACACATACACAGTCAGAGACACACACACACTCACAAACACAGTCAGACACAAACACACCTCACCAAAGACAGTCAGACAAAACACACACACACAGTCAGACACAAACACACACACACACAGTCAGACACACACAGACAAACACACACACACACAGTCAGACACACACCACACACACACAGTCAACATCAAACACAGTCAGACACAAACACAGTCAGACACAAACACACACACACAGTCAGACACAAACACAGTCAGACACATACACACACACACAGTCAGACACATACACACACACACAGTCAGACACATACACAGACACAAACACAGTCAGACACAAACACACACACAGTCACACACACATACACAGTCAGACACAAACACACACAGACACACACACAGACACACACACAAACAGAGTCAGACACAAACACACACACAGTCAGACACAAACACACACATTAACTTTTTTTAATTTAAGTCCCCCCCAACCTCCTTACCTTTGGGAGTGCTGGGGGGGGGTCTCTCTCCCTGGTGGTCCAGTGGCTGCAGAGCGGGCGGCGCTGGCAGGCGGGCGGCTGGCGAGGGGGCACTTCCTATGAGCTCTCTGCTCAGCTGCCTCGCGCGCCGGCTGCAGAGTGAGGATGGGAGCCGGAATATTGCCGTCATCTTCCGGCTCCCAGCCTCACTCTGCGGTGCGCGAGGGAGCTGAGCAGAGAGCTCATAGGAAGTGCTCCCTCGCCAGCCGCCCGCCTGCCAGCGCCGCCCGCCCGCTCGGGATGTCAGTTAGCCGCAAGGCTAACTAGGCATTTGCCCTGGGCATTTGGGGGGCGGCGTTTTTTGCCGCCCCCTGAAAAATGCCGCCCAAGGCAAATGCCTTGTTTGCCTCGCGGCTAATACGCCCCTGGCCTACTCATAATTACTGGGAGTCACTATGCCAAGAAGGAACTGCTATTTGTGGCTGCCACCAGTTCTTTTACTGATTTGTTAGGAAAGGGGGCTGTGGAGAAAAAAAAACAGTGTATCTCTGTATCCCTTTCTTTAACTCTCTACAATCTATCCAAACATAGCAATAACAGGGGGAGCGGCCATAATCTTTTTAAGTTAATATCCATAATACCATCACTTCCTTTGTTTCATTTCATTTATATGCCACGAGATGGACTGTAATGAGAGAGATATTCTTTCATTAAAGGAACATTATGGGGTCGGGAATACAAAAATAAAAATAGGAAAGTATTGGCTGAGATTGTTAATTACGCCGATCTCAGTCAATGAGGTGGGCCGGGGCGGATCCAAACGCTGCCCTGGCCAATCAGCATCTCTCCCTAGAGATGCATTGACTAAATGCATCCCTATGAGGAAAGTCAGTGTCTCCACCCTCTGCATGGAGACACTGAAATGTCGGTCACTGCCACAGGAATCACCTCTAGTAGCCATCTGAGGAGTGGCCAGTAGAGGTATCCCTAGGCTGTAATGTAAACACTGCCTTTTCTCTGTAAAGACAATGTTAACTTCAAAAAGCCTGCAGAGATTGACTTATTAACCCTTACACTGCGGGAATGGGGGTTGCGCGAGGGAACTATAGTGCTAGGAGTACAACTTTGTATTCCTAGCACTATAGTATCCCTTTAACCCCTTAAGGACACATGACATGTGTAACATGTCATGATTCCCTTTTATTCCAGAAGTTTGGTCCTTAAGGGGTTAAGAAAACACATGTATTCCACAAAATGTCTTAACTGCATCAAGTGCTTTTTCTGCCCTCTTTCTCTATGTATTGTAACTCTATTCTTTCTGTTCCTGTCTGTGTGTGTTGGAAAGCTGGATGCAAATTGCAAGCACCCTCATTATAGTAATAGGAGCAGTGCAAGTCAGGCAGATCTTTTATCTCCCAAGCAGATATTTACTCTTGCATAGTTCTCCACTCCTTGTTGAGCCAATTCTCCAGGCAAATGCCCATTGCCATCCTCCCACATCTGCGTGCAATGGCAAATGTGTGGTTGAGTGTGAAATAAAGCTATGCATAAAGAGTCAGCAATACCTAAATATGAATGGCTTTCTTCCAGGATTTAAGCAGCTATTTGATTTGCATGTTCATGTACGTGCATTTTACTACTGGAGGAACCCCTGCATTTTAGTGAATGGTTGGGTGCAGGGAGTAACAGGGAAAGACCTAACAGGCAGGGGTAGGTAACCTTCGGCATTCCAGATGTTGTGGACTACATCTCTCTTGATACTTTACCAGAGCATTTTGGGACAAATAGTCTTGCTAAAACAAAAAAAACAAAAAATAGATGGTAACTGTCAGGTTTCATGTTTGAAGCTGTGAAGGCACTCAGTTTCTAGCATGGTCATACTACTTTGTAATTTGTTTGGATTTTAACCCCTTGCCGACCGATGACGGTTCAGAACAGTCATCGGTAACATACCACTGAGGACCGGTGACGATCCTGAACCGTCATAACGGAAAACGGCTGGCGGGAGCTCCGCCGAAATCCCGTTATTACCATCTGCCGGGTATCCCAGGCAGATAGTAACAGCCAATTGCGGCGTGGGAGTGATCCGCGATCGCTCACAACTGGCTCATGTCAAAGTGGGTGTTACAAACACTCACTTTGACACAGATCTCTGCCCCTCTCTCCTCTGTAGCGTTTTGTGAGGCGAGAGAGACAGAGATCAGAGCGGATAGATTGTTGCAGTGTTCAAAGAGTTGCTAAAACCTTTTAAAAAGTAAAAATAAAAATCAATTTTAACCCCTTCCCTGTCAAGTCCTATTACAGCAGTGCATTAGTATTGTCTGTAATTTATTTTTTTTGCCCATAAGATTTTTTTTTTCTGGTCAAAAAGCTGCTTTAGTGTGTTTTAGTGTCTTTTAGCGTGTTTTATTGTGTTTTAGACTTTTATTTTTATAAGTGTCAAACTTTAGTTAGTCAGTTTCCTACCCCCAAATCTCCATTAGATTCTCTTTGCAGGAGTTAGTTTAGGGATTTCCGCTAAAGTCTGTTTTAGTCTATTTAAAAAAAAAACTTTAAAAAAAAACTTTACAAAAAACTTTAAAAAGAAAACTTAAAAAAAAAATTGTGTTAGCAATTTGTTAGTTTTGTGTTAGTGTATAGCTTGGAGGAGGCATATGACAATGCGTCCGATTTTGACCCAGGTCAGTTTAGCGTCACGTCTAGTGACACGTCATCTGTCCAGGGCCGTCTTTATTAACGAATGGACCCTGGGCAAGTGTTTGCTTGGGCCCCCTGTGCCCTGCCGCTCCCGCCCCTCACTCCCTGGTATGCAATCACGGCATCCATCCCAACGCAGTGGCGGTACTAACATAGAATGAATTTTATTGGGACCCCCAATTGCAAGGTTGGACTAAAGGTAGAACCCCATCTGTCGTGCAACTCCAACAATGCTTTGACAGCTGGGACTCTACCAATTTCCCATGCTTGCAGGGTTGTATTTAGCACTGAGCCATGTTGGTATGTTTGAATGTAAGCATGTGTTTGTATGGAGTATGTTTGTGTGAATGTGTTTGTATGTGGTACTAGAGTTTGAATGCAAGTGTGCATTTATGTGTAGTGTTTGTTTTTGAATGTAGGAGTGTGCTTGTATGTAGTGTTGACGTTTCAATGCAGGAGTGTGTTTTATATGTAGTGTTGAAGTTTGAATGGAGGGGTGTATTTGTATTTAAAGTTGCGGCTCAGATGCACGGGTACACACTCTGACGCACAAGCAGATACACAGATACATACACTGACTACATACAGATAAACAGGCACATACACTGACAGACACACTGACACAGGTACATATATTGGCACACACACAGACACATACACTGGTAGACGTACTGACAGACATACTGACACAGGCACATATACAGACATACTGACACACAGACACATATACCGACATACTGACACACAGACACATATACCGACATACTGACACACACACACAGACACATACACTGATCAACATACTGACACACATACACTGACAGAAATACTGACACCCACACACTGACAGAAATACTGACACACACACACAGGCACATATACTGGCACACAGACAGATATACTGACACATGCACTAACAGACATACTGACGCACTGACAGACATACTGACACATACACATACTGACACACACAGATATACACACACATATATACTGACACACAGACAGACAGACAGACATACTGACACACACACACATACACACATACACTAACACACATACACACACACTAACACATATACACAAACACACACATTAACACACACACACTAACACACAAACACACATAAACACACACACTAACACAAACACACACACACACTAACACACAAACACTAACACACACATACAAACAAACACACACAAACACACACATACACTAACACACACACACACTAACACACAAACACATTTTTTTTTAAAAAATGTAATCCCCCCAGCCTCCTTACCTTTTGGAGTGCTGGGGGGATTCCCTGGGGTCCAGTGGTGCTGCTGGGCTCCTTGAGTGCCCTCGCTGCCTCTTCTCCTTCGCCCGACCGGCCACCCACCCAGACTGCCCGCCGGGGTCAGCGGGGCCCACGGGGCAGGTGCCTCGGGCCCCCCAAGAGAAACTGGGCCCGGGGCAGCTGCCCCGTTTGCCCCGCGTTAAAGACGGCCCTGCATCTGTCTGTGAGCCGGCTGCGAAAAGAAGCTGTGCTTCATCTGCTACGCCGAATATGGGGAAGGACTGGGTACCTCCACAGTAAGTTGAGCCCAACATCTCCCCTTTTAGTGCCAACGCAGGCATTAATGTCAATGTGCAGGACTTCTCCACTATGCAATATATGGAGTTGTTTTTGGAGGATACCATCTGGGAGGAGATTGCTTCCCAGACTAATCTCTATGCTACCCAATTTTTTGATGCAAATCCAGGTAGCTATGTAGTCAGGGAGCCAGGGCCGGCGCATCCATAAGGCGGCACAGGCGGCCGCCTTAGGGCGCACCGGCTCTGGGGGCGCAAAATTCCAGTGACCAGCAGGAGGGAAGTGCTCCCTCCTGCCAGGTCACCTCCTGGATCCCCGGCGCGGCGTGCGGCTGAATTGGATGCCGAGGTGGCGAGGGAGCTCTGATCTCTCTGATCTGCTCCCTCGCAGGCTGTTTACTGATGACGTCATATTCCGGCTCCCGCGGCATCAGTAAGCAGCCTGCGAGGGAGCACATCAGAGAGATCAGAGCTCCCTCGCCACCTCGGCATGCAATTCAGCTGCACGCCTCCCGGCCGCCCCACTGGACCACCAATGAGAGACCCACGCCAGCTCTCCAGGTAGGGAGGCTGGGTGGGAAATTTTAATTTAATTTAGATGATTAATTACTGTTAGTGTGTGTGTGCATGTGAGTGAGTGTGTCTGTCAGTGTGTGTGTGTGTGTGTGTGTCTGTCAGTGTGTCTGTCAGTGTGTGTGTGTATGTGTGTCTGTCAGTGTGTGTGTGTGTGTGTCTGTCAGTGTGTGTGTGTCTGTCAGTCAGTGTGTGTGTGTATGTGTGTCTGTCAGTGTGTGAGTGAGTGTGTGAGTGAGTGTGTCTGTCAGTGTGTCTGTCAGTGTGTGTGTATGTGTATGTGTGTCTGTCAGCGTGTGTGTGTGTCTGTCAGTGTGTGTGTGTGTGTGTGTGTGTGTGTGTGTGTGTGTGTGTGTGTGTGTGTGTGTGTGTGTGTGTGTGTGTGTCTGTCAGTGTGTGTGTGTGTGTGTATGTGTGTCTGTCAGTGTGTGAGTGAGTGTGTCTGTCAGTGTGTGTGTGTATGTGAATATGTGTGTGTGTGTGGTTCTGTCAGTGTATATGTGTGAGTGAGTGTGTCTGTCAGTGTGTGTGTGTGAGTGAGTGTGTCTGTCAGTATGTGCGTGTGTGCATGTGAGTACATGTGTCTGTTAGTGTCTGTGAGTTTGTGTGTGTGTGTGTGTTTGTCAATGAGTCTGTCAGTGTTTGTGTGTCTGTGCGTGTGAGTGTCTGTCAATGAATGAGTGTGTCAGATAAGTGAGTCTGGCTGTCAGAGATGTCTGTGTGTTTGTCATTGAGTGTGTGTGACTGTCAGTGTTTCTACACCCCTGACTGTAGCGTGGCCAAGCGGAGTGTACCGTGGTACAGGAACTTCTGTTTCCTGTACCTAGCAGGACTGACAGGAAAAGCTCACTGTACCGGGATTCGCTCCGCTCAGCCACGCTACAAGAAAGGTAGGAGGCACACCAGGAAGGGGAGGGGACCACTATGGGGGTGGGTGGCGCACCAAGGGACAGGGAGAAGAGGGGAGAGATATCCTAAGGTACAGGAAAAGGAGGGAGGGGGGAGAGGAACACTAAGCGACAGGGAACAGAGGGGGGAGGGGAGAGGAACACTAAGGGACAGGGAAAGGAGGGGGGAAGGGAAAGGAACACTGAGGAACAGGGAAAGGAGGAGAGAAGGGAGAGGAACAGTAAGGGTCAGAGAAGGGAGGGGACCATTAAGGGACAGGGAGAGGGGCTGGATGTAAAAGAAACACACAGCTGGGCTTGAGAAGGAAAGAGACACACAAAGGAGCTGGGAAGAATAAAAGACACAAAGAGGAGAGATAGGAGACACACAAAGGCAAAAATAGGAGATAAAATACACTAAAGGGAGTCAGATATTTAAAAGACGGGATAAGAAACACAAAAGGGAGGTTAAGAGGCACATGGGCGAATATGTTTTTGGGGGGGGGAGGAAAAATGCATCTTCGCCTATGTACCCAAAATTCTTTGCACCGGCCCTGCAGGGAGCATGCTTGGCATCCCACAGATGTCCCTGAACTCAAAAAAATCTGGGCTCTTACCATGCTCATGGGGATAATAAAGAAGCCCTCAATCCGGTCTTACTGGAGCACCAACCCAATCTGTTCTAGTCCTATATACTCCCAAACAATGTCTAGAGCAAGATATGAGTTGGTGCTGCGATACTTGCATTTCAATGATAATACCCCAGAGATCACAGGCTTCACAAAATACGCCCACTAATAGACCATCTGCAGCAAAGATTTTCTAACGTTTATACTCCCCAGCAAAATGTATTTGTTGATGAATCCCTTATGAAATATAAAGGGAGATTGGGGTTCAAACAGTACATTCCCTCAAAGCGCGCTAGGTATGGCGTCAAGTTTTACAAATTGTGCAAGAGCGAAAGTGGCTATTGGTTTGCCTTTCGCGTTTTGAGGGGAAAAATGGTCAACTGGACCCTCCTGGCTGTCCTGACCTCTGGGGACAAGTAGGAAAATAGTTTGGGACCTGCTGATCCCCTTGTTCAATAATGGTTACCACCTTTATGTGGACAATTTCTATACTAGTGTCCGTTTGTTTAAATCGCTTTATAGTTTGCAGACACTGGCCAGCGGCACTGTAAGAAAAAACTCCAAAGATTTCCCCAGACCTTTCATAGAGGCCAAATTAAAAAAAAAGTCAATGCAAAGCTCTGCGCAAAGCTGAAGTGCTTGCAATTAAATTTAAGGACAGGAAGGATGTTAACATGCTAGCCACCATCCATGACGAAAGCATGTCAGACGTCACTGTCTGAGGCAGAGTAAATTCCAAACCTGTTTGTGTCAGGGCTTATAACAGGCACATGGGGGGTGTAGATTTGGCTGATCAGCTCATGCAGCCATATCTTATTTTAAGAAAAACTAAAGCCTGCTACAAAAAGGTGCCTATCTATCTGATGCAAGTAGCAACCCACAATTCGTTTATACTTTTTTTAAAAATGAATCCTGGAAGAACTACCTTTCTCCAATTTCAACTAAAAGTGATTTCAACAATCGTTTATGGAGATGGTTCCATTGAAGTTCCAACAACGGTGCCAGAGGAATCAAGAATTGGTGCTACGCATTATATTTTTAAGATCCTCCCTACTGCAAATAAAACAAATCCCCAGAAACGTTGCTGGGTCTGTTACAAAAAAGGGAAAAGGACAGACACCCCCTTTCACTGTCCCGATTGCCCTTAAAAACCCGGATTATGTATTGGAACATGTTTTAAGCTCGACCACACAGAGCATACCTTTTTGTAAGACTTGTTCCTGAATTTTTTTTTTGTTTCTTTTGAAAGCAGAACATTTTAGTTCGTTTCCTTTCACCAAATCTCCAGTTAGATTCTTTTTGCAGGAGTTAGTTCAGAGATTGCTGCTAAAGGTGCATTTGATACCTGCACATTTGGTTAAAAAAGTATTGTGGCCGAAATCTAAAAGCAAAGTGTGTATAAAAAACAGAATTAAAAAATTACCACCACACACTTTCTCTGAATATTAAGGGGCAAAATAGTTGGGTAAAAGAAGTCAAAACCTTGGATGTGTACTTTATACAAATATATACTTTCAAACCATAAATTCACCTTGGGGGATGGGAAAATGCACCACACTCAATATGTGCCTAGCAAAGCAAGCAAACTATATTCAGCCAAAATGGGCAAGTCCAAAATTGTGACAAACCAATGCATGGGGGCCCATAGGTGTACTCAGGGGACTTTGCAGAAAAAAAAGCTGGGGTGTTTTCTGGCAGTAACATATAACCTGCTGGCTAAAATCAAAAAGCAGAATTCACAAATTATCATCAAATATTTTAGCACAATGGTTGGGGAAATGATGTTAAAACACCCTGGAATGTCTACTTGATAAAAATATACACTTTCATGATGGTAACACTAACTGAGGAATGCAAAAATACACCAAACTGGAGATAGGCCAAGCATTCCTATATATCAAGTTGAAAACACTGACATGCACAAGTCTCTATCGTGGCATTTTAGTCCCCAAACAACCAAGCAAACCTATGCATGGGTGGTATCACTGTACTCAGGAGATGTAGCTGAACACATATTGGGGTGTTGCTTGGCAGTGATGCATAACAGGATCTGTTAATTCATGCCTAAAGTACAAAGTGTGTGGAAAAAAACACGAAAAAATTACTACCCAAAAGTTTGACAAAGGCTGGTGGTAGAATTCAGTGCATGAAAAGTGTTAAAATACCACCATTTGAAATACCCTGGTTTGTCTACTTTTTAAAAATATATGGTTTGATGGGGGTAAAATACATTGGCCAGCCTTACAAATGTCCCATATAGGACATGTGCGCAGGTTGACTACATGTCAAAATTCCAAGTTGGAAAATGGATATGCGCACCTGCCAAATGTGGCCTTTTAGTCCCCAAACAACCCGATAAGCCTATGCATGGGTGCTATCACTGTACTCGGGAGATGTTGCTGAACACATATTAGTGTGTTTTTTGGTAGCAACACAAAACAGGGTCTGTTAATTTATACCTGAATTGTAATGTTATGTGAAAAAAAAAAATAGCTATGCGAAGTTTGGCAAAGACTGGTGGTAAAATGGCTGCATAGAAAGTGTCAAAATATCCTTAGATCAATTCCCTGGGTTGTCTACTTTAAAAAAATATATATATACATGTGGGGTGTTTTCCAGAGATTTATGACAGATAATAGTGTTACAATGTCACTATTGATAAATTTTAAAAATGTATGTTTTGAAACCGCAATATCCTACTTGTACTTATAGCCCTATAACTTGCAAACAAAAGCAAAAAAGCAGTAAACACTGGGTATTTTTAAACTCAGGACAAAATTTTGAATATATTTAGCAGTTTTTTTCATTAGCTTTTGTAGGTGAGTAAACGATTTTTCAAGTAAAAGTAAAAAAACATGTATTTTTTTAAATTTTTCATCATTTTTTTTTATTTTTTTAAAATTAAATTACATGTGATTATATAAATAATGGTATGTAAAGAAAGCCTTTTTTGTCCTTAAAAAAACAATATATAATTTGTATGGGAACAGTAAATGAGAGAGCGGAAAATTACAGCTAAACACAAACACCACAAAAGTGTAAAAAAGAGGCCTGGTCCTTAACGTACAACATTGCAAAAACAGGCCGGTCCTTAAGGGGTTAATAACCCTGAGAGGTGAATAAAATATGTGGATCTTCTATTTCTGACTGTTCCTGTTTACATTGTATTATTACCACCTGGGTCGGACCTTACCCTTTGGAACTCCAGGAACAGTGAGTACTTAAAAGGTACTAAACAGTGATTTCATTGGCATGCTGAATAACTAGGAATCAAGGTCGGTTTGTGTGACAAATACACTTTACCCTGGACGTTTGTCACGAACTCCTGGAGGAGCCTGCTAGCTAGCCTCCTGCCCAAGCACTATGGGCCACATACAAAGACCCTGTTCGGGAGTTAAATCTCCCTGGCCTCCATTATCAGCTTTCCCTGGGTGCCCCTGGTTCGGCACATTCCCTTCATTCTAATGGAACTGAACACTAGCTCTCTGGCGGCTGTACGCATGAAGAAACCCACAAATTGTCCTCAGCGGTACTTAGCAGTGATCGTTATGGAACTAAATTTGGCATGAGTACATCGTGGGTTCCCGTTCACCTCAGTGGTACTTCGCCACGAATGTTATGGAACTGTTTTTGGCATGAGGTGAATGTGCGCGCCCGGACAACTTGGTCAGGGGTTTTGAATGACTTTGAAATCTGCCAGGAGAGCGCTTTTTGGATGGAAGGTGCCTGCGATTAAGGGGAACAAACGCTACCCAAGACCCAGACGGAGCACCCTGTATTTCGGCCACAGGAGCTCCCGAAAGTTGACAAGCCAAAGCAGGCCCGGACTGGCCATCGGGCAGACCGGGCAAATGTCCGGTGGGCCGCGGTGGCCATGGGCCGAGGCCGGCAGGGGAGGTCTCAGGATCTCCCCTGCCGATCAATGCAGGGCCGGCACTATCCGAGCGCCGGCCCCGCTATTTGCCATGGAGGGCCGGTGGGGAGATCAAAGATCTCCCTCACCGGCCCATTTAAACAGACCTGCAGCTGGGGAAGGAGGGACAGGACCCGGCGGAGCTCTATCTTGTAGCTCTGCCCGGTTCCTCTCGCGAGATCCGGCGCGTTGCCATGGCAACACGCCGATCTCGCGAGAGTGAACTCTACCCCTCAGGCTAGAGTTCACTCACCACTGGACCACCAGGGATGATGTGAGTGTGCCGGTCCCCCCTCCCAGCTACCACGTGCCTGTCCTCCCCTCCCAGGCTAAAGGTAAGAGGGAGGGGGGGATTTAATGTCTACTAGGTTTTTTTTTTTTTTTTTTTTTATTTACCCCCCACACACACACACATTTATACACAGCACTCTCACACATCACACTTTGCACTCTCACACATCACACTCTCACACACAACACACACAGCACTCTCACACAGCACTCTCACACACATACACAGCACTATCACACACAACACTCTCACACACAGCACTCAGCACTCTCACACATCACTCTCAAACACATAACTCCCAGCACTCACACTCAGCACTCACAACACTCTCACACACATCATACACAGCACCCACACACACAACACCCTCACATAGCACCCACACCTCACACACAGGATCCATCACACACACATACTGCACCCCTCACATACACACACAACCCCCCCGATACACTGCATCACACACATACACAATACTTCCAAACATATTTATATAATATATATACACATATAAATATACACACAGCACCCCTAAACATATTTCATTCCAGACACACACTAGATCCTCTACCCAACTCTGGATCATCTACACACATACACACACTAGATCCTATATACACTCTGAATCCATTATATACGCACGCTCACTAGATCTCCTATACATATTCTGGGTCATTCAAACACACACACTCTGGATCCCCTATACGCACACTAGATTCCTTGTAAGCAAACACATACTACATTCCCTGAACACACACTCTCTACAAACACTACATCACCTACACACACACACACACTATAGCCTGTATACACACACTTGCTACATCCCCTAAACACACATTCTCTAAAGCCCCTAGCCACATATGCATTACATTACACCACAAACACAACATGACTAAAACCGACCTTATTACACAATACCACACCACGACCAGCTCACTCTGCACACACGCAATACCACAAGCAGGCTCCAAACACATGCACAATACTCTTTCCTGGCCCTTTTGTCTCCTGGTATCCATTTATAGAGACACCAGAGACAAGTTGCAAGGAAACACAGTGCAAGCATGTTATTAAATTTGCTTGCACTGTGCAGAACAAATACAGGGCTTTTTTCTCATGCTAGAGCTCTTCAGCAGAGCTCTGTGCATGGTCTGCCCTGGAAGAGCATTGAACCAACATGCTCACTTTGAGAGGGGGCGTGTTTGTCATGAGTGATGACAAAACACACCCTCTCTGCCCCGCCCCCTTCTTAGTGGGCCGCTGTAATAAAAATATGCCCGGGCCAATTTTTTTTCCCAGTCCGGCCCTGAGCCAAAGCACCAAACGCTCTGGAACTGTTTTGGGCGTAGGACCATGTGTGCGGCCGGTCAGAACTTTGACACGGTGGTTTTTCCCCTACACTGCATGGGTCTGAGCGCTATTTGGAGAACTTGGGCGCTCAGATCAGGGCTATTTAAGGATGTAATTTTTGTAGTGTTATATATTTTTATGATGTTTTTGGTCATTTTTATTATTTATGCTTCGTCATCCTGACTGAGAAATTCAGGAGCGTGTCGTGGGAAGTGTTATGGGCGTGTTTGACTGTAACCCTGATGTGTATAAAAACAGGCCATCTGGCCAGAATAAATTATTCCTGTTGTACCCTTCATCAAGTCTAGGCTGATGTTCGGGTCTGTCTCAGAGATCTTTGCCAGAAGCTCAAGGAAGCAAGGTGAATGGTTAGAGTTAGGACCCACCTGGGGGGGTTTGTCTTGATGTTGGCAGGTGGGCTTATCCTCTTATGGCCATTACAGGTAACTAAAAACTCCATTTGTTTAAAAATACATAGGGATTAAGGAGAGAGCGCAGGTAACTTGTTTTTCTTTGGTTTTTACTATATATTGGGGCTGATGTGTACTGTAGTCTTTGCTGTCACCCAGTGATGGGAGTGAGCGCAGGACTTATCTTTCTGCATTTGTATCCATTTTTTGTATCACAATGTTACAATGCAGCCGCCCATCCCATGTGTTCCCTATTAAGGGTTAATAATATATAGGGGTGTAAATAAAAAATACCCCTTTCTATCTCATTAGAGATCTTTGGCAGAAGCTCAAGGAAGCAAGGTGAATGGTTAGAGTTAGGACCCACCTGGGGGGTGGGGGGGGTCTGTCTTGACGTTGGCAGGTGGGCTTATCCTCTCATGGCCATTGGAGGTAACTAAAAAAAACTACATTTGTTTAAAAATACATAGGGATTAAGGAGAGAGCGCAGGTAACTTGTTTTTCTTTGATCTTCGGGTAGCTCAGAGCTTAATCACAGCTTCACTTGGGATTTGGGAGAACTACAGCAGATATACTCAGGATAGGGGATCCATTACAGTTTGTTTTGTGTGGTTTTTTTCCCCCCAAACATCCTTATATAATGTAATCTTGTTACACCCCGACTGTCAAACTGGTCCTGTTACTTCCTGGTGTTTTAAGCTCAGTGGAGCCAAACTCAATATGCATGCAGTTCTTCAGAGCATCTGCTTTGAAAATACTACTCAGTGAGCTGCATTGGAAAGTCTGTGATTGAGCAGCCACAGAAAATCTGGGCTGGGTTAGACGAGGAGGGCTAGTAAAGGCTGCAGACTTTTTACATATACCACCAGTGGAAAAAATACATAATTAATTGCATGCATGGTTTTATTTTATTTGGACAAGGGAGTGTGCTTTTAACTGAAATTACTCTGCAAAATGAAGGTTAAACTGGCCAAGCTATGATTATTGGCATTGGAGAGTTTTTTTTAAAATAATATTTTGTTCTATTTCAGTCTGGTTCTAAATTCACTACAATTTCCAGTTTAAGGAATCTAGAGTAGACCTTATATTTCCTGCTTGAACTTTATTCCTACTTTTAGAACCGACAAAACATTTAAAATGTTTATTTTCAATGTTTTAAGGAAGCAATGCTATCAGGGTTATGGTTATGACAAATGGATTTGTTGAGAATTTAACAGTTTTCCAATGTGGTTATTTTGTTCTAAAATATTTTGATTGTAAGCTCATGGGGGCGGGGTCCTCATTCACGTACGGTTCTTATATGTCAAACCTGTTTTGTTATAGTGATTTATCTTTGTTTATCTACTTACAGCACGGCAGAATACGTTGGCACTCTATTAATCATTGTAATTGTAAAATGTCAAACTCACTGCCAGTTTACAATGTGAAACCTGTGTATTCACTGTTTGTGATTATTATTATTTTTTTTGAGGAGTAACTTGATTGATGTATTTATTTTCATCAGTTATTCATGATTTGATATACTCTTAGAGTCGGTTGTTAATAATTAAAAAAACAAAAAAAACAAACAATAGTAAGTTCATAAACAGAAGTCACCCACAACAATGGCTATAAACTGATCAGGCTACCAAGCTCACATGTGATGCCTTTGATGGAATTACGAGTAAAACAGAATATGCATTCTGTGTAGACATGTATACAAATCACACACACAGACCCAGCCAGTATATTTTTGTGTGTAACAAAGGAATACAGTACAGACAATTCATTGCAACAAGTCTATTAAGCTTGAACACTGTGCTTTTCCTCTAACTGTGTCCATACGAACGTTCTTTCTTTCCTCATGCAGCTCTGCTGGTGGTCAGAAGATCCTTTTTGCAGTGCAGCTGCCATTCCATAATATTAAACAAGCAACGTAATCAAAAATCACCAACATGGCACTACATAATAGCCTTGTTTCTAGGAGACAGAGACCACACATTTCTAGCTACAATAAAGTCATTTATGAAATATACATTTTTCACGGTCGCTAAGGGCATCTATTATTCCAGTAGAATCTAGAATATTGCATTTTTCATGAACATTTCTTTTTTTGACAGTGGCTTAGACGTGCACTTTTCAAGGAACGCAAGCTATAACTTATGCTTAAATCTGTATTGCACATACCTACAAGTCTGTTTTCCTTGCCAACGACAATATTCAGGGATAGACTTAATTATTTCCATTTGCTCTGTTCTGATAAAAAGACATCAAATATACCTAACTCCCACAGCCTTCAAAATGAGATTTAAAACAGTCTGTAGGGTTTATTCACTACAAAAATGGATTGCAGTGTATTGAAAATGAAATTGCCAAATTTAGGCAAATAACACAGCTGTGACTTTAATGAAATGTAAAAAATTGTCAAATCAGATTGTCAAATATGACCCAAATCCAAAGATATCTGCACGTAGAGACATTGCTCTTCTAGAAGAGAAGTCAAATGAGTACATTAGATTTGTAATTACATACAGGCACATGGTGCATATAGGCAATGAGGGGAGGATCATAAAAATGATCTTAGGGACCAGCTCTGTGTTATAGTTGAATAGCTAAGTACGTTTCTTAACAAATCTAAACTGGAAAATATTGCATCTTACTTTTGGGTTGTGTTTCTGATTTGACTAAGCTTAAAATTTCAAAGTACTAGACTCGGCAATTCACTTATCTGTTTCTATCTGTGGCTTTGGTTCAGGAATGATTTTAAAATCATGATGCATACATAAATTATCCATCCGGACAATCAAGCCTCTTAAAAATAGTTCCCACTATGTCTCGTCTAGACTGCTTAATGAGTAACAGGTCATCCTTGCACTTCCCTCATCTGGTGCTTACTAATACTTGCATTAGGCTGGAAAACCTGTGGAGTGAACACCTTTTTTATTCTTGTTTCAAACTTCAGATTAAAGTGATACCATAAGTGCCAGGAATACAAAGCGGTATTGCTAGAACTATCACTCCCTCTGCCTCCCCCTCCTTCCAGGTGAATATTAGTTAATGACTCTTTATTTACTTACCTGCGCCCAGCGTCTATGCCCCTCAGGGCTAGGTAGACACTCAGTCGCCGTCTGAAGTCCTGAGACGAGCAGGCGCTAATGCGCATGCACGGCCAATGCCACCCACACATTAGACCTCCTATGGGAAAAGTCTGATGCTGGATATTTTACATTGCAGCACTAAAATCAAGAGAGACACTGCACCCAGATCACTTCAATGAGCTTAAGTCAGGGCCGCCATCAGGGAGTGAAAACCGTGATGGTTGTCAAGGGCCCAGTAGCCCGGGCCCTATGTGTAGCAACAGAACTGCCGCTGGTGCAGCTGCACCAGGGCCTGCGCACTGATTGGGCCCATCGGGTGGCCCAAGCATTTAGGGCCACCTGATGGGCCCTCTTCAGGGGCCTAGTCAACGCTGTGGCCGTGTAATAGCGCATCCAGGCCCCTTTAAAAAGGTCAGCCGCAACTATTGCTGGGAGGAAGTAACAGTCACTTTCTCCCAGCTCACTCCGCGCAGGAGAGACAGGCCGTGAAGAGGGACAGCCACACCGACTCCCATCACCACCAGCCAACCGAAAAGGTAAGAAACAAGGAGACTGAAAAAAATATCTGCATGTGTGTCAGTATGCATGTATGTACGTGTGTGTGTCTGTATGCATGTATGTGATGGTGTCCCTATGTATGTATGTATGTCGAGTTCAGTATGTGTCCTTTTGTATTAGTGTGTGTGTTTGTGTGCGTATTCGGTGTCAATGTTTGAGTGTCTGTGTAGGTGTGTCAGTGAATGTGTAAGTGTATATACTACACACAAATGCACACCTGCATTCAAACCAGCATTCACACACCATACAAAAACATACTTACATTCAAACAAATTGTGTTTGATATATATACATACACACACACACACACAATTTGTTTGAATGTAAGTATGTTTTTGTATGGTGTGTGTATGTGTGTGTGAATGTTGGTATATACATACACACACACAGTGTCCATTCTACAAACACTGCTTCCTTGTGGGTGGATTTTTAGGTGGGCCCTGGGGGCGGGCTTGGAGGCCAGACCTTGAGCTGTGTTACAGGGCCCCAAAATTTCTGATGGCGGCCCTGGGTGAAGTAGTCTGGGTGCCTATAGTGTCCCTTTAAGCATATCCAAGCTTTAATAGTCAGCCAAACCACATTAATCCTCATCCTCCCCAATACCATCTCATATTGTCACAATCTTCCTTCTTTTCGAGAACTGTTCATACAGGATTCCTTTAATGAACATTAGGGCGCAAAATTGTAATAAAAGACTTGTTAACATTGTACTAATTCCACTTCGTCACATTACGTTATGTGATCAACATCAGGTTCTATTTAAAGAAGTGTAGATTTTATTATCACTATAAATAACAATCACTCTTCCTGACTGCATCTGCCTATCATCGGTTTCCAGATTATAATGTCTGTTTTGTATTCAATGGATTTTGTATTTGGACATTTGAAAGCAGTAGCTATTCTCAACTTTTGACTTTTTAAATGGTCAGAAATTGACTCTACTTGAGGAGAAGAGCTTAACAAATTGAATGGATGGTATTGTCAACTGTAATTCATCAGACCTATTTTGTGGCTTAGAGATATAATAAAAGATGATCTTATATTGGGTGCTGTAGAATTATATTGGTGGAGCGTAGTTTGGGAAGAGATTTCTTACTACCTAAACACTTTAGTAGTCTGTAGTAACTTGCATCTGTGCCACTGCCAAATTCCACTAATGCTGTTAGGTAATGTTCTTTGGGGAATGGTTAAGAATTAATTTCATGTACACTATAAATTAATGTAAAGCTTTTTAATATTCGGATTATGTACTCTAATTAAATTGTGTTTATCTGAGAACATGATAAATTCTGCTATCAATAGGTGTTTTTTCCTTTCCAAATATAATGTTGGTTATCGGTCTGTCATTCATAGCACAGATTCAGTTGTCAGTGGGCCATGCAGAAATCACCACTACTAAATTACACAACTGGAACTCAAAGAGTTAAACAGGAAATACAAGACATATTGCAAGCTGCACAAAAATATTAGCTGCTCAAAGCATCTGAGTCTGTATAAGAGTTTACAAAGAGTTTCTAGCGAATGAATGAGGCAATGTGACTGACTGAAATGCTTTCTCCAGGGAAAATGCAATTAATATGCCTCTTTGTAATATTTTCACATCCATCAGGATGTATAATTGTGCTAGGACTTTAAAGACAATATTTGAGAAGTAGTTTTTGGTTTTGTCCTGAATTTTCATTAAATTTGAGTAAAGGAAGGGAATCTTTTGTTTGCTTTCTTTAAGGGGTCACTCCAGACACCTTAAGCACTTTAGCTTGCTGGAAAGCCTTGTGTTAAAGTGTGTTCTTTTTTTTTTTCATTTTAGAAAAAGAAGTGCAGATTTCAAAAGAAACTGACACTTTTACAAATTAACCTTGATACACCCCATGGCTTGTAAGCCGACAACAGGTCCTGTTACTTCCTGGTTTGGCTATCTTACTGCAGCTAAACTAAAAATGCCCAGAGCACCTCCCTTGCAAAGATTTCTCATTGAGCTGCAATGGGAAGTCTGTGATTGGACAGCCACAGAAAGTCTGGGTAGGATTAGAAAGGGAGAGTTTGCAAAGGCAGTATACAATAGAGCTGCAGGTTTTGCATGCTATTTTTAGATGTACTCACTACAAAATGCATAATTAAATGCATGCAATTTTTGTTTTGGGGTATATATCTACTGAAAAGTGAGTTTTATTTATTTTGTGTTTGGGTGGTGTCCTTTTAAGGGTTACTCCAACTCCTTTGTATCTTAATGTTACTTTATTTGATATAGTAGAGGCTTGTCCACCACTTCTTTATTGACAAACCCTGCAAAATAAAGGATAAGACTTCTAGGTAATCTAGCGTAGGGCGAAATTCTTCCAAAAAAATAAAATATGGTAAGTCCAGAGTCCAGAACCATATAAATAAAAATATCAAAAGTGGATTGTAAAGGCTACCCCAGTGGAGATCCTTTTTCCCTAGCAAGATGCTGTGCAGTAATGGAGTAGCCTTCTTTCTATCAGCTGGATCCAAGTAGAGAGAGAGAGGTAGAGCTCTTAAAAGAGCTAGTGATTAGCTGAGCAGGTTCCCTTTCAATAACGAGACAAAGCTACGTTTTGAAGGGTAAAGTAGAACTGATGTTTAATGACAGGTACTCTGCTTTTATGCAGTGCTCCCCTGCAAGGGAGACGCCCACAGCCAATTAGACATTACCCAATCATACAGTGGTTATATCCCCCAGATTCCCTCCCCTCTGCTTGGGAGATAATTGAGTTTCTTACTGTATCTCCTCAATTATCTCCAAGCTAAAACTTATACTTTTTATGCATTTTTATAACTTTCTGATTTTTTGTCACACAGCAATAAACTTCTATTTTTATAAACAACACAACTTTGGGAACAACATACTCAACATTCGTATCAATCCGTTCAGGGGCTCCAGAAATAAATAAAAAATCTCTTTGGACCGATCGCACGCCTGTTTGCAAGCCCAAAACAGTTCCACAGACTCAGGCTGTGCAGTCGGTCTATTTCTGCCCTGAAAAATGGCAAAGTCCCATCCAAAGGCGGCGTTCGAATAGTCGAGCGCACTTCGACTTCGGGCGAAGTGAAACCGGGGTTGTGTTACAGTGGTGTTTGATGGTCTATTTTACACCAGAGCGACTAAGTCCCATTCGAACGGGACTTAGTCTCCAGCCGCAGTGCCGAAGGGTAGGGGAAGGTACAGGCCAGCGGTGTTCGTTCCAATGTGTGGCCGATTTCCGTTCCAGGGAATTGATGGCACACACCACTGACCGCGTTCGACTGGATTAAAATGGCCTTTTGGTAAGAAAAGCCAGGTAAAAAAACAAAACAACGGGTGCGAGTCCTGACCGCCGGCGGGATCAGACGTGCTCTGTCTGAGCTCCAGCTCCAGGGTCTGAAAATCAGAGCTAGCTGGAGGCCAACCACGAACACTGACCCCCAGCCGATGGGGTACGAAGGGATACCGCCCAATCACTGACAGGAACCCGATAGGGGCCCGGAGCCTCCGGCCGGCGTCGAGCATCTGGACCCGGGGGGTGGGGGGGGTCATCCCGGTCCGCAAGGGTGCCTACCATCACACCGGGCCAGGCCTCGGCAGCAGCACTGGCACGCAATAGCCACCGGACAGCGCCCCACAGGAGAGCCACAAGACAGAGTGCAGCCAGGAGGAATCCCGGAAAATCATGGGACTCACTGTGGCTGAACTCCCTACAGTGGCCCACCTGTGGAATTGGGTGACATCCAGATAAAGTGACTCCTGCTAACACATGGCAAGATCATCACCAGTAGTGTAGTGACTTATGCTGTCCTCAGTCTTTGCATTACCTCACCCTAATGTTTTTTGGGACCCTGTGGTATTGATAGCAACATTTAGCAAGTGACTGTCTTACCTAATTAACCTAATCTCCTGATGGCCCAACATGTCTTCTAGCACTGTTTTTATTTCTGCTGTTCTATGACAAACGTTTAACTCCTCGTGTTCACTTAGTTCCTTGTGTCACATGTCTGGCTGGCAGGTTCAGGTACACATGTCCTTGACTATAATCTGTCTTACTCCTGTACCACACGTGATGTATACCAAGCTTAGACAACTCGCGCCTCCAATTCAGTGTGCCCACCAGCTAAATATGTCTGCCTAGCCTGTCCATTAACGTCGAAACAATGCACTGTGCCATTGCTAACCTAGACGCATGTTACCACACTACAACTACACTAGCAAAGTTATCATAGCAGTGTTAAATGTGGCTTACCCTACCTTATGCTAACATTTTTGCTGTTTAACCAATCCTGTTATACCTATATAAAAATGTGCAATCTCTCATGCCACTGTCAAACTTAAGTATATCTTCAAACACGATGTGGCGTATGTCGATAACGTGTAATTAACTGCACAACAAAAATAAAGAATTAAAAAAATAAACAAACATAAAAAACACAAAAAAACAGGTTTTTGTCAAATATTCTGTTATAAGTTGAACATCTGACATGTTTTTATATGATAAACAAATAAGCACAAGTAGCTTAGTAGATAATTGTTTACACAAGCAGTCTTTGTTTTAGGGTCAAGAATCCAGAAAACTCAAGACCAAGTGGAGATCCCAAGGTGCTGTATCTATTGTGGTTTCTGAGGTTGTGAAAATCTAATTCCTTTAAGAAGTCGACAAATAAAAGTATGACTAACAGAAAACCATGAAAACCTTGATAACCAAAACAGCCGACCTATAGTACAGTATGTCCTGCCTCAAAGACTGGTGAGGAAATGAAGAATGGCATTTAGAGATGCAGATAAGTGATCCAAAAACCATCCCATGCTCTAATGTGACCATGTCTGCCACACTCCATGGTATGAGCGTCTAGTTCCTGGTGCCCTGGAAAGCCATGTATTGTCCAGAGTCCCCGGAAATCAGCCAAGCTAAAATATGAAGGAGGCAGAATTAAGTAAATCGTGTGACTTCCTGTTAAGAAGTCAAATGTCTGATGGCAATTGTGGAAAATCAATCAACATTTCCAGGAGTCTTCGGAACCAAGGTTGAGATCTCCAGAAAGGTGTGACTAGAACAAATGTGCCCCTGTGACGAAGGTGGGTAAGGACCCCTGAGATGAGGTTCAGGGAATGCATAATGCTGTGCTGAAGACCAGTTCTTTAGAAATAGGTCTACTGCTAGAGCTGCTGAATCTGGTCTCCAACTGAAGAGAGATGAGAATCCAGCAGGGATGCAAAAAGATCAATCAAAAGGGTGAACAAACTCAGGAGTTAACATAACTTCCAATCTGCTGTTGAATTGGCTAGTTCTGAAATGTGTTCCACCACAATAGAGATATTGTGAAGAAGACAATAGTGCCAGAAGTCCCGAGCCAGAACTCCTAAGACTTATGATTTAGTTCCTTCTAGATGATAGAGAGATTATATCTGCCAAAACTTTATCCATCTTAAGAATTGAACATAATATGCTTTTGGGGGAAAGACTGGAAAAATTGTAGCAATCTGTGATCTTCTGCAATCAAAATCAGATAGGTGTCTTATAGATCCAACTTGACCATCCAGTCTGGTGGCAGCCTCTTGAAATGTGAATAGTGGACGAAGGCATTCAATGGTTTCAGGTTGATAATGGGACTTACTCTGCTGCCTTTCTTTGGACCAGGAAAATGCTGCTCAAGAATCTCTGCATTTGCCATGGGATTTCTTGTATAGCAATATTTGCAAGTAATTTGAGGATCTCATTGGAAGTAAGTCTCAATAGTTTTGTATCCCAGATCTTAAATGTATTTTTTTTTTTTACTTATACAATATTTTACTAGGAATATTTCAAGTATGTCCTGGGTCCACAATTTCATTGATACAATAGGGTACAATAAAATACAAAAACAATATTAATACATAATATATACAAAATTTAACATAGAACAGGTAGAAAATATATAATCAACCATGAAAGGTGCATTGTTTTTTGCAATATGTAGAGAGGGATCTCTTAAAGGCCTGGGGAAGATTTGAAAGTGTGCTGGAGGTTGTTCCATAATTGGGGTGCTCTGTAGGAAAGGTGGATCGAGTCGCTTTCTTTTTGTATTGAGGTAGACTAAAGTTTTGGTACTGGATCGGAGTTTATAGGAAGTGGGAGCAGCCGGGGAGAGAATTCTGCTCAGGTAGGGTGGGAGCTTCCCAGAAAAGCTCTTATGCACAAGGCTGGAAAGATGAAGGGTGCGTCTGGATTCCAGCGACAGCCAACTTAGTTTAGTTCTTTTAGCATGTCACATGGTGGGTCCTGTAAATACATTGTAGCACAAAGTGGCAGAACAAGTTATACAATGTATTAAGTTTATTAAGGTGGGTTTGTGGTGCAGGTGCATATACTACATCCCCATAATCAATGATTGGCATCAGCATTTGCTCTACAATCTTTCCTTTACTGTAGGGCTTAGGCAAGATTTGTTTCTGTACAGGGCACGTAGTTTTGGATAAACGTGGAAGCCAAAAGATAGATTGGGGTCTAACAACATACCCAAGTATTTAAAAGAGTGGACATAGGTCAGTGTGCTATTTGATTTTGTTTTGATGGATAGGTGGGAATTGTGTAATTTAGGTACTGTCCCAAAGATCATTGTGACAGTTTTGTCAGTGTTTAGGAAGAGTTTGTTTTTGTGATCCATTGGTGCTTGGTTAATTCCATACGTATAATTTACCAAAATTAGATAAACAATCCACACTCATAAGGATCTCAGAATAACCCACAGGTAGATCATGGAAAGTGCATACTTTATTGTAGAAAAAAAAAATTGTTGACATGCCATAAAAATATGTGCAGACCTCATAAATGACAGGCAATCCAAAATCTTCAAACACGTCAATTAATGCAGACTCTCTCCCTCACAAGAGTCCAAGGTTTAAAAAAAAAAACAAACAAAAAACAAACAAACAATACAAAAATACAAAAAAGGAAATACCTGCACCTGCCAGAAGGGTGGTGAAACATAAATATGAAAAAACACTTTCACTAACTCTCATGCTTGTCACATTTCACAACATAAGCATGAATCAGAAACCTCGGAATCCTGCTCCCCGTAGGGGTCCAAATATATGTGCACTTTTTGTTTTTCTGTATGATTTCTCTCACATTTTCTTTGCTGCTGAGGGATATAAAAGAAAGTGAAAGCATAAAAGAAGCCCCTGTGTTTTTAATAAATTTAAGATTATCCTCCAATCCCGAAAAATACTGAGATTGTAGTTTTGCAAACCTGAAACAAATTTGGCTACGGATGCTCTGTAAAATGCAGTTTGTTCAGTTTAAATGGAATTACCCATATCAAACTATTGCCATATTGAAGCACAATTGGTCAAAAAGGAATATTGTTGACTCACAAACAGCTGAACACAAGGAAAATTAATGGGAGAGCTTCATACTGTGATGGTATGCTCTTGCTGCAAATGGGTCCTGTGAGATGTCAAGGTTTATGAAATAGAACTTTTCATTCAACAAAAAAAGTAAGAACGTTGCAAAACTACTGAATAGCATTAGAGAGACACCTTCAGTCATTCACTCAGACAGACAGACATGCATACATACACATGCGGACAAATACTTTGAACCACACAAACCGATACAAACTAGATATATATTTTTGTACTCGCCAGTGTCTCTTTCACAGAAAAAATATATACATTGTTGGGTACCCCAACGGGTTTCTGATATTGTAAGAAATTCAGTTTACCTGTGGAACTATGTTTTTCATTGTAATAAACAATATTTAGAACTCTGCCCGGCCTGCCTGCTAAGGATTATGGTGGCTGAAGAGGCTGCTCGTTGAGGTCCTGCAAGACACTTCGAGCAGGTCCTGAGCTTTAAATCCACTGCAGCACTGGGACATGGTAAATATTGGGTCACGGTGATGGTTAAAGTTAGGGTTAGACCATTTTTACTTCCCATTTTGAGTAAAAAGCTGAGGGGGGGGGGGAGACCTTTTTACTTTTCACCACCACTGGCACGCCTTTGATATTGCTGCCCACTCCTCCTCCCACGAGGTCATCCAGCTAGCTCTAGAGCCTATGTTCCAATCTAATTTTCCTCATACAGGAGCATTGGGGACACACACGTATCCAACTTCTCCCAGAAAATTGCATTCAATAACCAAGCTTTACTCTGTCATTATAGAGTTTCTATGAGAGCTTCTATTGGCAGTCAGGTAGACAATATTTTATATTGCCACTGCAACCAGAGCAAGTGGTCTGGGTGACTTTGGTGATCCTTCAAGTACCTAACTGTAAATCTCAGTGTAACATTAGCTCCACTTACCTTGCAGGACCTCGCTGAGCAGACGCTTCAGACACCGTGATTCCATGGAGGCAGGTGGGGTGTAATTCCAATAATTACCAATTGCTGGGGAAAACAGTTCCATGGGGAAACAATGAATTACAAAACCTGCTCCACAAACTCCATGGTGCATCAGTAGTTGGAAGGGATATGATCTCACATTTACAAAAGGGGGGCCAGGTACTCCATGGCACACAATGATACCTGGTTAGAAGAAATATTCCTCTCCCCTTTAACAGAGCAGCATGGGCATAAAGCTCTCTTAGAATATCTTTGTCTAACTCCCTCATGGCATGCATGAGTGTTAATATTCAGAAAAAAAAAGAAAACAAAAATGGGTTTCGAAAAAAAAAAAATCAGTATGAATGACCTTTACTCTAGAAGAAAAGACTAAACATTAATATATCATGTATACACAGCTCTGAACATTTCTAATTGTAAAATATTGGGTTTTTTTTAAATCTCTAAATCGAATTGATCACTAATGTGTAAATTGTGATGACTTCGATCTGAAAGAGACAAAAAAAAAAAAATCTTCAAATCCACTAGCCTATATTGGCCTGAAATAAAAAAATTACTTTGCATTGCCAACAACTCACTTCAGTGAATAAACGTGTCAAAATACTTTTTGATTAAGAAACCATATTCTCTCTGTGGGAGGAGCAGTTATCGGATGGTGGTCTTTGGTCTTGCAGTGGCTTTTCACTTTTTTTCCTCCACATTTTTTTTTAGTCATTCACCTGATTTAGTTATTATTGGCATTTATATAGCGCCAACAAATTCCGCAGCACATTACAATATTATAAGAGGGTGAGATTTAACAATAAATGAGACAATTACAAAAACTTACAGGAACAATAGGATGAAGAGGACCCTGCTCAAAGCTTACAGTCTAGTTTTGAATTGTTTATATATGTATTTAGATTCCCATTCTGTATTGCTATGATGCTCTTGTACCTAAACCATAACATTTTCTACTTCTGCCTGTTGTGTATTTCTAGGCCTTCTTCATTGCGAGTTTGTTCTGTTATATTGAAAGCATGGGTACACTATGTGGTGATTTCTATGTCAAGGTTTATATATCTATTTATGCCTGTCTTTAAATAAAAAGAGTAGAAAAAAAAAAAAACCAGGCCACTTGCATACATAGCAGTTATAGCACACTTGCTCGCCATCCTCTGCTATCACTAAAGGCAGATTGAGGGTGGAGACATGTAAATGTTACAATTCTTCTCATCATCACATTTTTAGTTTAGTATTAGTTTAAGGTTCCATTATCTTACCAGCTACCAGCAGAGGGAGCAGGCAGTGCAACACATAATTATGCTGGATATAGATACATACATTGAGAAAACACACACATTGTGCTCAAGGACAAGTATTTTCATTAAGCTAAAACTGTTCAACCAGCACACATTTAACAGGTTAATAATGAACATTATAAGCAAGCCGAATGTCTATAGACAGCTCCCACATTATTGCAAAAGAAATGGTGTTTACTTATCTAAATAATCAAACAATAGCAACACAAGATGCTGCTGCATATATTATACAAACATAATAAAATACATGTAATCTATAAGGGCTGCCTGTACTCTAATAATCAAAGTGTTTCACTGAATAATAGCCCTTTACGGTAATCATTTACAATAATTACCAGTATAATGAGCAGCAGGTATAAATATGCACAGATAATGAGCATGCTGCAATAAGGAATGATACAGGAATAATTCCTTATTGCACAGGTTCATTATCAAAAACATAACCCAGCTAATCACTATGGAATACTGTATACTCAAACGGTTTTAAAAGACCTGTGAGATCATCATAGATTGGTTTGTGCCATTTGGTATCATTATTTAGCTCTGTAGGTTCTCTTTCATGTGCACAAACATTGATACAATAAAAATTAGTATTACCTGTGTAATGATGTATTGTATCTTCTGTATACAATAGTACAGCACACACCGTGCTCAGTTAAACCATTTCATAGGCTAGAAATGAACATGAATTTCAACCTTTTAATTACCACTGGTAATACATTTTCAAGCAAGAAACATCTAGTATTTAGCAGTACTTCTCAAATAATAATACTTACCCCAAAGCCTATCAGAAGTACCATGTAGTACACACACACATTATATAAAAAGAAATGTTTCAAAGCGCTCAATAAAACGTAAATTGGAGATACAACAAGGAAAACACAAATGCTATTCTAGGGCAAAGTGTTCTACGTTTTTAGACATGCAGTTGGTCATTGCTTCTGATTTAGCACCTAACACAGCCTGAGAATAACACTTTCGCCATAAAAGCAGCCCATGGAACCTAAAACCACAGAGTTTATCATATAGTTTATCATATAAATAGACACTAATCTCCCCTTTATTTTCGACAATGCAATAAGTCTATAATGTAGCCTAAAATATATATACAATATATCCTAATAGTGAACAATCGCAGTATAACAGCCATACACTGATAAGAGATAAATCTTATTTTCTCCCACACGTCTTGTGGTAATTTTCCAAACCAGTTAATTAGCCCCTGGCAGCATGACATGTCGCTAATTGTATGAGCTGCTAATTAGCTCTCCGACTTATTCTGAATCCTCCTCAGTAAATGTTACTCTGCCTCCTGCAAGGGAACATACAAGAAGGAATTAACACATTGTTTGCACCTTCTAATGCAGACAGTGGAGCTACTTTACATACAGAATTTTCACCTTGGTAATGTAAATATATTTTTTTAGCGGAGAGCAAGTCATCTTTTAATTCAGAAACACCTAATACAAGTGTTCAATTCTGAAACCAAACTTGTACCAAAGTCCTCCTTATTCTTCTCATGTGTATCTTGTTTGGAACATGTCCAGATGGTGGTCAGATACAGGTTCAGATACTATTTAACTAAAACACGGACTGTTATACACTATTTCCCTAATACATTATAGAAATAGAGCATTCTTAGAGGTCACTTAAAGGACACCCGCAGCACCACGACCACTACAGCCATTGAGCAAGTGTCTGAGTGGAGAGTCTTCACTTTTTGTCAGGCCACTTGAATAGTTTAACAACTGGGGAATCCTGGCACTCAAACTCTGAATTTCCTCTTAAAATTGCAAAGATGTCCAATGTGGACAGCAACAATAGGGTAAGAACTATGGGCTAAGTTAAGTGACTGGTGAGCCCCAGTTATTCTAAAAACCAATTCAGATGGTTTGACAAAAAACCAGAAGGCCTGCTCACAAATACAACTTCACCCACTGCATACATACCGCGGAAGTGACTGCACGTCACTCCTCCCAGCTAAAACACAGAGCCCGCGCGAGAGGAAGCAGAGTGAGTCAGAGAGGGAACTCTGACTCCCATCAACATGAGCCACCACTGGACCCCAGGGAAAGTCACCCTCCTGCACCTAAAAAGTAGGAAACAGGAGGGTGACAAATATGTGTATGTTTGTTTGTATGTATTTCTGTGTCTTTGTATGTATGTCGTGTGTGTCTGTCTGTATGTGTCTTTGTATGTATGTTGTGTGTGCGTGTCTGTTTGTATGTGTGCCTGTCTGTTTGTATGTATGTTTGCCGTGTGTCTGTCTGTATGTATGTATGTGTGCCTGTCTGTTTTTATGTGTGTGTGTGTGTGTCTGTCTGTATGTGTGTGTGTATGTCAGGGGGTGGTTAGAAGGATGGAGGGTGTGGTGCCCCATTGATCATTTTCGCACCATTGGTTATGTGTACGCCACTGCTTGCACCAAAACCACTACAATAAGTGGTAATGGCTAAGGTACTTACAGTGCACCTTTAGTTACACACACACACATACATTTTATATATATATATATATATATATATATATATATATATATAAATTATTAATAAAAAAATGCCTTTTATCCAGCACTGGGACAGTGTCCTTGCAGCAGCCTTAATGATCTCTGGTCAAATCAGATGCTTCTCAGAGTAGTACTTTGGACTTACCTCAGTAAATGTACTTCAAATTTGATGTTTTCATTCCAGTGCTTCTTAGAGATGCATTGATTCCAATGCTTCTCATGGTAAAGCAATAGCTGTATTTGGCATCACAGTCACCACTGAAAGTGATAAGGGATGCTCCAGTGCCCAAATACAAAAAATACCACCATTTGGTAAGTACACCCAAATATGCATGCATTTTATTATGCAAATTTTCATTGGAGATTTATCTAAAAAGGGCTTGCAAAACCTGCAGATCTTTTGCCTGAAGCCTTTGCAGACCCTCCCCTTTACCCCAGCTCAGACTGTATGTCCAATCACAGACTTTCTAATGCACCTCAATAAAAAGTCTCTACAAGTCTACTGCCAGTGTCCTAAATTTAGCACCATTGAGCTAAGCAATCAGTAATAGGACAGGTTGTCTGCATGAAAGCCAGGTGGGCTTAACCAAGCTAATTTATGAAAATGCAAATCACTATTAAATTTAGTTTTAAAAAAAAAGAACAATGTGCTTTAGGGGTCCCGAGTATCCCTTTAAAGAGAGATAGTGCCACTATTAGCTGTCATACTCACAGTCAATATGGATATGTTCTTCAACAGTGCTAAACGCCATAATTTCTAAGAAACTAATTTTTTTTAGGGTCTATGCACTAAGTGGAACAGCCTCTTTCCTGGCTTTTTAAAATGTGCTTTACATATCTCTAATTTAACAAATATGCATTTGTAAAGTGTGAAAAATAAAACTAAATGTAAAAAACACAAAACCTCTTTCAGGAATATTTACTAAAAATGAGAATTAATTTTACATTTCAAATTTAAGACCAGAATAGCCAAACAAAGCATATTCGGCCTAGAGAATTTTGCGTTCGGCTATTTGGACCTAAAATTTAAAATTCTTACTTTAGAGAATAAACCTGCCAATCTTGCAGCTGGGCTCCTCCATCTTAGCTACTGGTCAGTCATAGTTTTAAAGCGCAACAGTACATATATAAACAGTACTTTCCCACAGAGTACATGAACCTAGCTCCGTCTCCAGCCAGTATCACAATATAAAAACAAAAAAAGTGTTCCAGCATGTACTTAGGACACTTAACCCCTTAAGGACACATGACATGTGTGACATGTCATGATTCCATTTTATTCCAGAAGGTTGGTCCTTAAGGGGTTAAAGGAGCAGTTTTGCATTCCTAAAGCTCTACTGTCCCTCTGCCACTCCATCTCCCCCCCCCCCATGTTAAAAGGGTTTAAAAACACTTTGAATACTTATTTTAGTTCCAGAGCCAGGGGCCCTCAACACAGTCTGATTCTCTTAAACCAGCGCTGTCATGCCGATTGAGGACCTAATGCGCATGCACAGCGAATGCCAAGTTCACATTAGAACTTCCTTGCAGGAAAGCATTGTGGATAAGTGTGAGGACTTATGTTGTTGTTCCGCTGTGTTAAACTCAGAGACAGACACTACAGGCAGTTTTAACCCTGCAATATTTTACATTGCAGGGTTAAGGGGACAAGGACATTGCACTCAGACCACTTCAATAAATAAAGTGGTCTTGATGCATATGGTGGCCATTTGTACACCTGGATTGCCAGGTGTACAAAGCAAAACATGAAAAAAAAAAAACTGTAGTTAGAAATCTGCTTTGTACAGTTAGACCCTAAAAAAAGGGACACCGGATTACCAACCATGTGCTGTAATGCTCTTTATTTTTATTTTTTTTAACATAGCTATAATATCCCGTCTATACATCTCTCAATCAACAGAGAAAGCATACCGATAAGAGGCATTATGAAACAATGATTTCATTTCTCCTATTATTGCAATATGTGCCCTGGCTGAGACTTTACTAAACTAGACTGTAATGTAATTTGCCATGGTTGAACTTTAGTCTTTTCAACCTAGACTACTATGTAAACGCGTTAATATACATTTAAAAAGAAAAATGGATTATCTCATGAATACATGTTAGACGATTCTCAGGGTTTTATTTAATGGTGTAATTTCCAGATAAGTGAATGTTTCCCTTTATTGCCATTAAGAATGTCATCCATCCCTGCTTGTAAATTTACATATACTCACCTATATTATACAAGAAGTATTGAAAAAGAAACAGCAGCAAAAAAAAAAAAAAAAAAAGAATTAAATTTCAAAGTTTACATTTTTTATTATCCTTAATGGGTACAGCACAGAAATAATTATAAAATTAGGAAGAAACATTACTGTAACATTGCGTAAGAATTATTGGCAAATATACAGTTTAACTTTTAAGTGAAATTATTCGATTTTTGCTCGTTTTAAGTAACCGGTTTAACATTAGATTAGATTTTGGCTTTAAAGTCTGTGCAGTGAGATACTGAAACATTATGGACAGACTTATAGAAGCAAACTGTAATGCTAAAATCCTAGTGAACTACGTACATACAAAAAATGTTCCATACAGTATAACCAGATTACCCAAATCCCTCCCTAGAAATCATTTTATCACCCAGGATTCATCTTCAGTTAGCAGCTAACCCACATTTTAATTTGCAGGTAGCAAATGTTCTACAAAACAAAATTAGGTTTTGACCCTGGCCATTTTAGAAGCAAAATTTTGCAAAGCTCTGAAGAATGGTTGCTGTAGCTGCACAAAAGAATTACCGAAATATTGCACCTAGTCTCCCTTTATGAAGTTTAAATTAAAATGTTTCATGTGTACTATTGGACAATGAAATTATATGGTTGTTGGGCGATAGGGGTTCATTTAAAAAAAAAGAAAAAAAAGTCACTAGAACACCTTTTCTTTAGACATGTAAAATTCCACTACAACACAAAAAGTAAACATTCCCCATCATGGACCATAGCCACATTTACATTCATGTCCCAGTGGCGTATTATCAATACCAATATAGTCCAAATTAAGTTTCTGGTTACAATCCTATTATGGAATTTAAACAATAAAAGAAAACATAAAACAATAAATACTCCACCTTAACATTCCTATAACTGTGGCACTTGCAAAAACAGGGACTGTTTTTGGCAGATCTCTAACAGGAATAGTACTGGCCAATCAAGAGCCTCTAATTATGTTTTTTTTTTCTTAGTGTTTCCTTGTCCCATAATCTCTTGTCCAGCAGGGTTTTATGGGATAGGTTTATGGTCCTGCTGCAATTCCACGCATCACAGTGGATGAGTAAAATTGCTCAATAAGCAGATAGCAGGCATGCCATGGCTACTATCCACCTATTTACAGTCTGGTTTATAGCTTTGCAAATCATGCTGTAAGCAGAGATCTGCCAAATACGCATGCATTTTGCCACAGCTCGAGGCAAGGAAGGAAATGTCTGTCCTAGTTGTACATGCAGTAGGCTTGCTGTATGCACAAGTTGGATTCATCTCGAACGGCAAAGAGTGAAGTAAAAATGACTGCTTTGGTATCTAAGTGCCAGGAGGTGTCGCTTATAGCTGCAGCATATCACTGCATATATAAAGCCTTCTCAACAGGGAGACTGGGTAAAGTACACCCTCTGCATTAATGCAAAGTTGTTATGGTGCCCAGTGTGATCCTTTAATCCAGCAATCAGCCTTTTCAGCAGATACATCATAGCCTTGCTAGAAAATGTTCAATAAAAATTATTTTTACTAAATATGGGTTGAATGCAAAGCTGGAAGTTAAGACGATGGGGTTTGAGAGACTAAATTCCTATTAAAACTATTTACATGCATCTGGTGCTAGATAGGAGTTTTTGTTTTAAATTTTGTTCATCTCCCTCACACGTACCATGATGATCTGGTGCATTGGTAGAAGCAAAGGAATACAAAGCAATAACCATCCAGACATAAGACTTTATATCAGGCTAAAGTGCACACCAACATTGAGTCAGAATTTCACTTCTGTTTAGCATCAGTGGGGGATGGCTATGTGAGCAGGGCTCTAGCAGTATAGAGATTAATTCGATTAAAAACCAAATTATGGCACTGTCACTGAAACCTCTATTTCATTCCATCAGAGTCCCCTTACATAGAGAAAGGGACACTTGCCTATTTAAAAGTTTATAATCATAACATTTCTGCAGAAAACAATTTTTGCTTAAAGATAAAAAAAAAAAATATTAATTTGTTATTTACCCTACTTAGGTCCCTTTATGTAATGTTTTATTAATTTACACAAGATCCTATGTACAGTTTAGGTACTAAGCCTGTGGCCGGAGCAAAAACAAGTATGTATATATATTAATTAAAAAAAAAACAAAAAAAAGTTAATATGGGTTATTAAAATGTAAACAGTTTTTAAATAACTTTCCGTTTAGTCCTGTTCTTAAATACAGTAGGAAATATTTAGACTTCTGGAGAAATTGGGAAGTGAAAGTCACTTGTTCTGCAGTATATTTTAACTGTATACAGCAATACCGCAGTATCGCTAAACCAATAATAAATCTCTTGTGCTTTTGTGAGCTGCTGCTCTGTGGTGGTCGTCAAGAGTTAAATTCATAGCAAAGACTGGAGGAAGAACCAAAGCTGCATGGGGCAGCTATGATTAATTTTATGGACAAAAGCAGGAATTGCAGAAAGAAGGCAACAAAATAGTAATCCGTAAAAGAAGAAAACTGTTTTCTATTTGTAAGAGGAGATGGATTGTCCTGATGTGATCCACATACAGGTTTGCTTATATCCTGTCAAAGTGTTGAGTCTTGAAAGTAAAGGGTAGGGTAGAAAATGGCCGCAGGCTCGCTAGGCATATGGACTAGGAAAGGGTTGGCCGCAGGGTGCATCCCCTTACTATGCATAAAACTCTTCATGATTGTCCGGTTTCTGGTAGGAAACACTGGCTGGTTTGGGCTCCTCCAGTGCATAGCTTCCTTCATCTTTTTTCTTCATCCGATAAATCAGCAGCATCACCAAGAACGCAGCGAACAGAGCTCCAACAACACCACCTACAATTACCGCTGAGAAAAATGAAACCAAGTTAACCAACATACATCCTACAAATAATCAATATAGACATTTTCTGTAGCTACACAGCCAGTGGCATGCAGATACAATCAATCAATCTCAAGGAACTATAACAGGAATATCTAATTCAAGAACTTTAGAAATTAAATTTGGGTGTACAAAGGTAATTTTTAGGATCCAGATTACAAAACTATGATTATTAAATACCAAAGACTAATCGATTACTTCAAAAACAGGAATACACACTTTTTTGATTCCCTTCAACATTTTATACAATTCTATGGACATAAGAAAAAAAAAAATGGAAGCATTTAACAACTCTAAAGGTTTTCCTTGGTAATAAAGTAACTATCTTCATTCATTCACTCATCTTGCATTTTCAGAACAGCTTCAATTGGCTGTCTAATTTCAGATAACATTACAGATCTAATGGAATGAGTATGAACTGTTAATAAATTCTATTAAACTTCATCACCCTCCCATGTTGGGAAAGGAACATTTGGATGTAACTATCAGATTGGATGTGACACAAATGGGGAGGATAAGCACAAATAATATATACACTGATCAGCCACAATGTTAAAACTACCTGTCTAATAAATGTGTAGGTCCCCTTTGTGTAGCTAAAACAGCTCAATGCATCAGGGCATGGACTCCACAAGACCTCTGAACGTGTCCTGTAGTATCTGACACCAAGACATTAACAGCAGATCCTTTCAGTCTTGCAAGTTGTGAAGTGGAGCCTCCATGGATTTGATTTGTTGTTCGTATTGAGATCTGGAGAATCTGGAGTCCAAGGCAACACCTTGTACTCTGTCATGTTTCTTTAACCATTCCTGAACTTTTTTTTGCAGTGTGGTATGATGCATTATCCTGCTAAAATAAAAACACTGCCATCAGGGAAATGGGTGTTTGCTGTCTGGAACTCTAGGTAGGTGGTACATGTCAAAGTAATATCCACATGAATGCCAGGACACAATGCTACCCAGCAGAACATTGCCCAAAGCGTAACACTGCCTCTGTTAAACTTCCTTCTTCTTGCATGATGCTGCTACCTCTTTCCCAGGTAAACGACCCACATTCCTCCGGCCATCCACCTGATCTAAAAGAAAACGCAATTCATCAGACCAGGCAGCTTTCTTACATTGTTCCATGGTCCATTTCTGATGCTCATGACCCTATTGAAGGCGCTTTCGGTAGTGAACAGAGGTTATCATTGGAATTCCAAAAAGTCTGCAGCAATGCAGCCTCATACAGAGATGCAGTGCGTGTACAGATACCTTTCAATCATCTCCAGTATTAAGTTTTTCAGCAATTTGAGCTACAGTAGCTCTTAGGTGCGATATGACCACGTGGGCTAGCCTTCGCTCCCCAATGAGCCTTGGGCACTCATTATCATGACACAGATTGTCGTTCCTTGCACCACCTTTGGTAGGTACTAACAAATGCATACCGGGAACATCTGGAACATACAAATACTTCCTGTTTTGGAGATAGTCGTGTAGCTATCACTATTGAGCCCTTATCAAAGTCACTCAAATCTTTTCACTTCCCTATTTTTTTCTACTTTCAACATATGTAATACAAGAACCTACTATCCACTTGCTGCCTAATATATCCAACCCCTTGACAGGTGCCAGTGCAACGCTATAACCAATGTTGTTCACTTCACCAGTCAGTGGTTTTAATTTTGTGGCTGTCAGTTTAAATGAATAGGGATATAACATGGGAACAAAAGAGGACATATCAGAAATATGAAGGGGTTAACAAGTAACATTGTGGCTCCAGAGCTTCATATTAGTTTTACTTACATGTGACAGATCACCGTGCTTGAGCATGACACCCTACTAAACAAAGGTAAATGTAGAAGACAGACGTAAAGAATTAAGGAGATTCAATATATAGGGAATATGTAGGAGACAGGGTGGTAAACACATATTAAAATGTTACCAAGGCTTTAAAGTACTTGCCTATTAATACTTCTCTCCTCTCAAGAATGTTTTTCTGGGGCATTTGTGCCAGTGTGTTTCCAGAATCTACAGTGTTATCAATAAGGCCGGTGCCAGCTTTTCTTCCTCCTCCTGGTCGAGATGGGGATGTACCAGGTGGAAAAACCTCATTACCAAGGTCCATTATTGTTGGTGGTTCAGTTTGAGACACACCATCCTCTTCTTGGATTTCAAAGTCCCCACTTGGCCCACCACTGACTGGAATCTCAAAATCACTGTCGCGAGCAGTAACTGTTGTCATCTCCCAGCTGTCTGTCTGTCAATGAGAAAAACATGATCATAGTCAGAAAGCTATGTAGTGTATGGGTGAGAACATTATGCAGATAAAAATAAACTGATTGAGGCAAGAAGAAAATATAAATAAAAAGGCCAACAAGAGCAGAAAAGGAATGTTTGTGAACTATTAAGTTATAACGGTTAAGCGGTAAGTCGATGTGATATTCTAAAAGAACAAACAAGAAATCATAGACAAGATTTGAGCATTACTTATTATAATAGCCAGGGAGTGGCACATTCATAACTTTAAAACAAATCATGAACAAAGTATGACTCTCTGCCTTTAGAGGTTTGGCAAGCCTTGATCTTAATTAGGCCCGCCTGGGAAATAATATGTGCAATATAATAGGTAATGCTTACAGGAACACTAAAGCATTAGGAATACAGATTTTGTATTCCTAATGCTTTAGTGTTTCTGTCCGTCTCTCGACACGTGTTCCTTCATCCACTTTGGCATAAAAATTATTAAAAAAATAAAAATGGTTTTTACTTACCTTGTTTCCAGCTCACTCGGAATGGCTTATCTCTCATTCTCCAGCGTGTCATTAAGGAGGATTGACCCTTATCTGGAGTCTGTTCCCACATGCACATCTAGTTTCAGTATAGGACAAGATTGAATCAATGCTTTCCTATCGGATTTCAGTAACGTGACTTTTTTACTTTGTTACTGCAATAGGAAGCAGCTCTAGTGGCTGTCAGTATGACAGCCAGTGGAGGTGTGTTTAACCCTGCAATGTAAACACTGCAGTTTCTCTAAAATAGTAGTCCCGACCCGTAAAGCACTTTGCTAGCTGAAGTTATTCTAGTGTAAAAGAGTGCGTCCTTTCTCTTCCCTTCCCCCCTGTGATTGGAAGAAAGTGTAAGATTTCATAGGTTGCAAACAAAGGTGCCGGCACGTGGGCTCACTTAAGCTAGAACTCAGAGAGGGCAACTTTTATCACTGTCAGCCCCAAGTCCCCTGGGTGGACTGTTCCTGGCCCAGCACAGCCTGATGCTTTGTGGATGCAAAACAGAAGACATCTCCACAGGGAGGCAAAGTATCAAAATGACTTTCATGAGCCCAGGTTACTCAGAGCATTGCAGCAGGTTACCACAGAGTATAAGCACCCTCATACTTTTCATGCTTCAGTGGAAGAGCAAAGCAAACACACTAGACCACCAGTGTAAGTTAACCAAGGGCTGGAAGGAATAAACCTTTTTCTCTTTCCCAAAGATCTTTAAATTGCATGTGTAGCGTGTCTGTATCTGTAATTTTATGTGTACCACTAGATTTATTTATGAGGGAGCATAGGTTGGGGTATTGGGTGAGCTCTCATATATTTGGGCTGAAGCCTCTTATCTTTTTGTCACATACCAATGCCTCTGACAGATCTGCAGCTTTTGCAAGCTGGTTTTAGATAGCCCCCAATAAAAAAAAATAATAATTATTATTATTATTAAAAAATTTTTTTTAACAAAATGCACAATTAAATTGTATTGTACTTCACTTCAAATGCTACAGATGAAAAGTGATGACAATGAAATTGTGAAAGACAGAATGAATGTGATGAAGATGCAATACAATATTGTCTTAGAAATAAAATGCTTTGGAATTTGTAAACTTGGGACCATGTAGAGGACGGTTTCATAAAGTACAAACATTACACACACAAAAAAATAATAATAAAGTAGCCCAAAAGTAAAAAATACAAACGTCTCACCTGTGTCTGCTGAGTGGGTAGCAGATCTCCAATGGTTTCAATAACACGTTCATCTACAGAGGTTGTAAACACTACTGTTTCACCCTCAGTAGGCCAGAGCCTTCCACTTTGACTGGCATTGATTGAGAATTGGTTATCTGTCATTTCCAAAGTCATGGTCTCTTCCACAGTGGGATGTTGTGTGGGTGTTGCAACAGTCGAAATTACTACTACTGGTTGCAGCCTGCGCACCTCTGTTGTCCTGGCTGTTGCTGTGGTTACTACTGATGTGGTTGGAGCCTCTTTGGTAGGACTAGTGGGTGCTGGAGAAGCAGGCACAGATGTAGTCTCTGGAGTCTCAGGAGGCTCCCATGGGTGGTGCCGGTGCACTACTGGTACTTGGGTGGTTGGCAAAGCCCAGGTGCTTTCCTCAGGAGCATGTGTGTGAATTGTGGGTGCAGGTTTCAGTGCTGTAACTGAGGAAGGTGAAACTGGGGTCTCTGTAGTGAATCGGACACCCGAATCAACCCTGGTCTCCCTCTCAAAATCTGTGGATAGAGAAAGCAAAGTAATAAAATGACTTTATAAAAAAACAAAAAAAAAACACCACATTTTGAAAACCTAATAACATCTCGTATTCTTTTATTACAATTTTTAATATTAAACACATACAATATCACGACTGAATCAAGGACTATTTAATATAATTTACATGGTATTAAGAGGCTGCCTACAGTAACAGATTCAAATGTGAACTAGACATTCTAACTACCGTCTTTCCCCGAAAATAAGACCAGGTCTTATATTAATTTTTTCCACCGAAAACCGCACTTATTTTGTAGGGGATGTCTTATTTCGGGGGGAAACTGTAACAAGCATGTGCTAGAAAGCATGTCACCGTTCGGGGGAATTCCCCCCAAACATAGACCAGTTCACTAGGGCCTGGAATTCAGCGATTCTATGTTCAGGGAAACTTTCCAGAAAACAGATTAGCTCACTCACAAATGGAATCCTGCAAATCTATGTTCGGGGAAAATTCCCCGAACATAGATTAGCGAACTAGTGACTAGGGCTTATATTACAAGCATCCCCTGAAAAAAAAAAGTTGGGTCTTATCTTCACGGATGTCTAATTTTCAGGGAAACACGGTATTAGGGAGGCTGAAACAAGAGCAAGAATTTGACTGCCTAGGGCACAAACATGCCAGTGTTCTCAAACTTGAGTCTCAAGGAACTACAAAATATTAATTTATTTACGCTTTCATGACCATCTGATATCTTATCCAATCTGTCTGATCGCATGCATATCCTCTTCCGCTCAAACACCTTTTACCATCCCAACCATGTGCTTTCTTCAACCTTCACTTGGGGAAGGGAATATCAACAAAAAAAACTGGCAAGTTTGTTTACGAATCTAATGCGTTCTCCGGGACGTTTCTTATTGCGAAACATTTGTAAACCGAAATGCGGTTTCCCATAGGAATGCATTGAAAACCAATAAATCCATTCTGGAGGTCAGAAAAAAGTAAAAATGAGCTGGCATAGAAACCAACCCACAATGAAGAACACAATAAAAGGCATGCAAACGACGAAGCTCAGCTCCCTACCTTTCCACAGCTTGAAAAATGCACCAAAGAGTCCCAAAACAACTGCAAA
The DNA here is from genome assembly GCA_933207985.1 of Pelobates cultripes. NCBI lineage: Eukaryota > Metazoa > Chordata > Amphibia > Anura > Pelobatidae > Pelobates > Pelobates cultripes. The sequence continues at coordinate 175,996,476 of OW240912.1, forward strand.
CAATTTCCAGAATGGCTGCAAAACGCGATACAAAAGCCGCTCCAACACCTCCACACTCGACGCCACGTGCTATCCACAGGCTCCAGCATGCAGGGGGCGGTGCTATAAACCTCCCAGGTGCAATGCATACTGGGGAAACTTGCTTTATATTGCGAAAAAAAATGGGTAAACCGAGGCATTATTTTCAATGGATTTTAATTTGCAAACCGAAAATTATGTTAACCGAGACGTTTGTAAACCCAGGTCCCACTGTAATTCTATTTCAATATACAAAAAAGATTGTTCAAGAAAATAGTAGATTTATATAAGAAAAATAAATTAAAAAACATTTATAGATAGGTAGATAAGCATCTGCAAATATAAGACTAACAAAGGGAAAAAATAGTACATATAGGGAGTATTCATTGATTGAACACTTTGGCAGTAAAACCTTATTTTAAAAAAGAAATTGTGTTTTGGAGAGTAAAAATGGTATGCTTATACATACATACAAGACACCCTCAGGTATCTACCATTGACATTACATCAGGTGAGTCATCGGAGAACGAAACCCAGGGGGACTCTAGTCCTTTTTTAGAAGAACCGACAATGGGAACTACCACGAGAAGTCGTGGCAGAGGTATAGAAGGAAGAGGAGGAGAACGCGGAGGGGAAATAAAGGCAAGACCCCTTTTCCAGGGAAAACCGCCTCTACGGAAATAACCCCCATTTTCAATTTGTCCAAGAGACTTTTGACTCCTTATGAGATTGAAATTCTCAATAAAGGACTCTCCTTCATACTTTCCGGATCAATTCAAATGGAATACGGAACTCTTTAACTTTGGCAGACAGATGCGACTCAAGGAATTTTTCCATCATCCTGATAAAGTGTTAGGCTCCTCTTCTATTTCGACACACGAATCACGATTTAAGGTCAAGTCCAAGTTTGATCCATATATCAACAAGGCATCCATTAAAACATATTTATCCACTGTTGATAATCTTGCACAGGAGGTGATCAGCACTCACAGATGCAAACATAGAAATATTACAGCACGTCAACTACAAGGTATTAAGAGTTTGGCTAATGACAGTTCTATTATAATCCGCTCAGCTGACAAAGGAGGTGGGATAGTGATCATGGATTATATTAACTATTCTGAAGAGATCTATCAACAATTACGGAATACTACAACATATCAACAATTACCAGGTGATCCTACGGACAAGATAAAAAAGAAAGTGGAATCTGTTCTACAGAGAGGAGTAGAATCAGGTTGGATTAATATCCAGTTGAGTGAATATCTCCTTAAACAACATCCCCGTACGCCGGTTCTATATACCATCCCTAAGATTCACAAAGATCCGTCCAACCCCCCTGGAAGGCCCATTGTTTCAGCTATTGATGGGCTACTTGAACCAATAGCCAAATGGCTTGATTCGCTATTTCAACTTCCAGTCATGGAACTCAAGACTTGTATTAAAGATACTCCTAGCTTGATTACTGCATTGAAACATCTTAACTTGGAGAATGAGATCACTACACTTATCACTATGGACGTGGGTAGCTTGTATACGGTTATCCCTCATCAACAGGGTATTGAGGCTATGAGATTAATTCTTAGTTCTTCTACATCCTATGAAGGCCCGCCCATTGAGTTTGTTCTTGAATTACTCGCTCTGGTTTTAAATAACAACTACTTCCGTTTTGAAGATAAATGGTACCTCCAGATCTCTGGTACGTCCATGGGGGCCACTATGGCCCCCATGTATGCTAATGCATATATGTATATATATACGAACAACGTTATATTCTACCTAAGTATGGTCAATTCATCCAAGGATATTTTCGCTATATCGATGATCTGCTTTTGCTTTGGAGTGGCAGTACCATAGAGGCTATGGATATGGTACAGGCACTTAATCAGATTTGGAGTCCTATTAAATTCACGTCCAACATCAGCACGACGTCAGTACAATTCTTGGATTTAGAGATATCTATCAAGAATCAGTGCCTTTCATATTGCCTCTATAGGAAACCCACTGATAGGAATACGATATTACATAGCACTAGTGCACACCCAATGGCGTTGAAGAAGTCTTTACCCAAAGCTCAATTTTTGCGAGTAATTCGCAACAACTCGGATGTAAACATCATGGAGGAATAACTTAAAATACCGACGTAATGACCTAGTGAGAGCATTAGAAGAAGCTAAGACAGCCAACTCTCCTAGAGTCAGGGATGGTCCCCCTAGATTGGTCTTTCCAGTTACTTACCATGATGCTTCTTTGGAAGTCACAAAGATTATCAAAGACAATTGGAAAATGTTGTCATGTGATGACACACTCCCCAAGGTCTTCAAAGAGCCTCCACTTATCTGTTATCGAAGGAATAAAAACCTTAGAGACCTGTTGGTACATACGGATCCTACCAAAAGTTATGAGAAGAATATCCGCATTCAGCCTCGGGGCAGCATTCGCTGCCTTGGATGCGTGACTTGTGGTCATATGACACCTTCGCGAGTTTTCCATCATCCACACAGCAATAAGTTATTTCATATACGACACACGATCACCTGTAAGACTCCATATGTGATTTATAAATTGTCATGTCCATGTGGCCTTTGCTATATAGGCAAAACGGAAACTCTGCTGTGTGAAAGAATTAGGGGACACAGGTCAAGCATCAGGGTAGCCTATCGTGATGGTACCTCTGACCAACCTGTAGCCAAACACTTTCTTCTCCACCAACATCCGTTGTCGTCCCTTAAGTTCTTAGCCATTGACTATATCCCTCCACTAAAACGTGGCGGAGATAGGGCTGTGTTGCTCCTGAACCGAGAGACATTTTGGATTCATACATTAGACACTATAGCCCCACATGGCTTGAATGAAATGATTTCATATCACTCTTTTATCTAATATCCTGTTTTTTTATGGATTTTTAACTATGGATAACACTGTATAGTTTTATTTTTATATGTATTTATTTAATAGTCTATTTAAGAAAACAATTTTGCATTGCAGAGCCGCCAGCCCCTTCAGTGTTTGTTTGTTTATAGCCACCACTTTTAATGCAATACATTATAGGCCTAAGTGGATATATTCATTAAGGGTAAGCCCATTTTTCACTATATTTTGATAAGGATGCAGAGACCATTAACATTATTTATAAGTTCACTTTATTATTTTTTTTCAGTCACATCTGCACTTTATGACAACTTGTCATTTTCTCATTATGCATTCCTTGCTTATTCTCATTCATATGCACTTTACACTTTGTTTCAACATGATACTATTAGAGGATATATTCCTTGTTAGTTAATACATATATGTAGCACAGTTTATTCTCATTAATCATATGCATATTGCACTTTTTTTCAATATGATATATATAGAAGATATACTCCTTGTCAGCTTTTGTATACACACTCTGCAGTCTATTGCTTTTCACTATATGTACTCTTTATCTACCATATGCATTTTGCACATTATACATACACATAAGTATCTTTATATATTACTGTATTGTTAGCCTTGTATGCCTCTCCCCGTCCTGGTTGCTTTGTGAGCCGGCATTTTCGTCCGGTTTCCATGGCAACGGACGCTTTATACGGTCATACATAGTGGGTGGAGCCCTTTTGAGTTCCCACAGGCGTCCTTGATATGTAATGTGTTTGCTCTTTATTTGGGTCTCTATTTCTTTTTAATTCTTTAGTTTAGTGCACCTATGTGCGGCGATCGTTGTTGCTGCTGCTGCTGCCATGGTGTCGCGGGGGGCGTCTCGCGGTCGCCATGACAGCAGGGGTTGTGCGGTCATGCAGACATGGGAGGGGCTATGGGCGCGCATGCGCGAAAGCGTTCTCAGAACGCCGGCTGTCACTGCAAACATACACTGGTGAGTTGGATTTCGTTGTTTGTATATACCTGTTAATATGTTAATTCCTTGAATTTAGCTTTCAATTATGCTAATTCAGTTTGGGATTTAATGTTTAATTATGTTAATTGCTGTGCCTATTTAAAGATGGGTATTGTGAGATGTTTTTATTGTTCCTGATGAAAGTCCCAGAAGAGGACTGAAACGTTGAGCTGTCAACAATTTTTTAAAATTTTTCATTAAACTTTGGATGTTTTAACTCTTTCATGAATCCGTGAGTGCTGGTCACCTGTTGCAAATTGGATATTTGAACTTCCCTAGGACTACAAGCACCCGGTATGTAACCATTTAGTTAGAGTGCAAGGATATTATGTATTTACATACATACATATATATATATATATATATATCTCATCATACATACAAATAAGGTGGAGTCTCTTCTTGTTAATATTTAAAACAATTTCTTGGGTAAGTATCCTCCTAATAATAAAATACAAAAAGGCAAACAATAGTGCAATATTGCCAGTAATAAAATAACTAATCTTTGAATGTGGAAAATGGTTGGAAATACACTCACAAAGTTGGAGCCCAAAATTTTTGTCTCACAAATCCGGCTCTGTGGAGTATAGAGGCCTTCTTTAGGAGGGTAAGGTGGTTCCAAAAAGTCGCATTTTTCCTCAATGGTTAAAAAATTATGTACCTCTCAAAGATTTTATACACACACACACACATACACATACACACACATACATACACACACATATATATATATATATATTTATTTATTTCCTGGCCATATCCATGGCAGCACAACAATGGGTAGCTCCTCCCCATCCCTAGTTAGACAGGAACTAATTAAAACAAGGGTATGAGTACCCCCTCCTACCCTCAGTCTTTTTGTTCCTGTCCTATCTCTAGGACAGATTAGTCTTTTCAGACTGAGAACTATTTTTTTTTTATGGCTTACTTTAAGGGTTTTTTACTTACTTTAAGGGTTTTTACTTAACGCCCCAGGGGAGTTAAGCCTCTCTTCCTTGGGAAGCTCCAGTATACGGAGCAAATGTGTCCCCCTGGAGAACTCCCCCAGTGACCGGGGGGAAGCTTGCAGTGACCCTAGGGTTAGCAATCATAAGGAGCCACTACCCTACTGACTGCAGTGACCCTAGGGGTAGCAGCTATGGGCAAGGCATAAACAGTAATATTTTTCCCTTATTATAGTACTTATAAAGGGAAAAAGACAACTGGAACATCCAAAGGAAAGTCTCCCGCAAGGTCCCTATGCGAAGCATGTGACAAGAGGGTCCTGGAGGGGAAGCGCCTATGCTCAGATTGCCTACAGGCCGCAGGATGTCCCGCATCATCCACCCCGGACTTCATGCAAATTATTCAGAATGCTGTATCCCAAGGCATTAAAGAGGCTTTTGTATGTCTATTTATATAAAATGTTTTATGCTATATAATTCAATAAAAAAAAATTACAACTAAAGAGGCTAGCAGAGCCCACAAAAGACCTAGATATCCAGATCCTCCCGACTACTCCCAATACGACTCTTCGGATGTGTCTATGGAGGAGACATACAGGGAGAGGTCATCTTCCTCGGATGAGGAAAAACAGCACACTCCTGACACTTTGGACCCAACCGAAGTGGATCACTTAATTTCCAGGGTCCGCAAGTCCCTGAGCATGAAGGAACCTTCAAGAGAAGAGCCTTCTACATCCAGTCGATACTTTTCTGACCTCAGAAAAAAGAGGGTTACTTTCCCGGTTCATGAGGCGATTAAGGGCATCATTATGGAAGAATGGTCCAAAACAGAGAGGAAACTTCCCAATCAGGGGAGAATTTCTCACCTTTACCCTTTTGACAAAAAGGACGCAGGCCACTGGGAGTCAGCCCCTAAAGTGGATGCAGCGGTGGTAAGACTGGCCAAGCGCACCACATTGCCAGTGGATAATGCAGGATCTCTAAGAGACTCCATGGATAAGAAGATGGACTCTAACCTGTCCAGGGCCTATGTAGCAGCAGGCACAGGCGTCCACCCCGCAGTAGCCCTTACCTCGGTCTCCAGAGCTTTGAAGATCTGGCTGGAAGGGCAGATATCAAAGAGGGCAGAAGCAGATCTAACCTCATGGGCAGTCTACAAGACATTAAGCTGGCCGTAGATTTCACTACTAAAGCCTCAGTTGATATGGTCAAAGCAGTGGCCAGGAACATGGCATTTTCCATCTCAGCTAGAAGGGCTTTGTGGCTCAGATCCTGGTCAGCAGATGCTTCATCTAAGAATAGCCTCTGCTCTTTACCGTTCTATGGAGACATGCTCTTTGGTAAGAACCTGGATGATTGCATTAAGAAAGCGGCAGATGGCAAGAATGCTTTTTTACAAAAGATCGTAGGCCTAAGTGATCTTTTCGACCCAAAAGACCTTCAGATCAATCTTCCTTTTGGGACTTCAAATCCTAAAGACCAGGTAGAGAATATGGAAGATCCCAGCCTTGGAGAGGGGGATAGTCTTCAGTCAAGGGAGGAAGATCCAGAGGCTCTGCATTCAGCAGGAACACGAGAGCTTTATGACGGGTTGATCTCCCAGCCTGGAGGGGTAGGAGCACGCCTCCTCCTATTCCAAAAGAGATGGGAGTCTTCTACCAAAGTCAAGTTGGTGATGGACATCATCAAAAGAGGATATCTTCTGGAATTCAGAGATGCCCCACCTCGTCGCAGTTTTCAAATTACAAGATGGCCGGGAGACAGAGACAAGAGATTAGCTCTTCTGGAGTTTTTCTTCCCTACAGCAAAAAGGCGCCATTATGGAGGTTCCAAAGGAGGAAAGAACACACAGGTTTTATTCTCACCTATTCCTCACAAAGTCCTCAGGAGCATGGAGACCCATTCTAGATCTTCACACTCTCAACAAGCGATTGAACGTAAGCAGATTCAAAATGGAGTCGCTTCAGTCCATCATCAAAGCAGTCTTCCCAGGGCAATGGCTGATGTCTGCAGATCTGCAAGATGCCTACTTCCATATTACGATCACTCAACTGCATCAAAGATATCTGAGATTCGCAGTAGAAGGAGGACACTTCCAGTTCCGAGCCCTTCCCTTTGGCCTCAGTACGGCTCCTCGCATTTTCTCAAAGATCCTGATCGCAGAATTAAGAAAGAGGGGCACTGCCATTTTTCTTTATCTGGATGACATCCTGGTGCTGTCAGAGGACAGGTACACTCTCAAGCAACAGGGACAGATCTGTATTCAGTTCCTGCAGGAACATGAATGGAAGATAAATGGAGAAAAGTCACCTTATTCCTTCACAGTCCAGGCTTTATCTGGGAGCCCTGTTCAACACTGCACTGGGGACAATTCAGCTCTCAAGAGAAAGAGGAGTAAAGCTCATCAGGAAGGTGAAGGAGATACGACAAGTCAAGCTCGCTACGGCAGAGAAAGTCATGAGCCTACTAGTATCCATGTCATCAACCATAGGCTTAACAAGATGGGCACAATGGAGAATGAGAGCACTCCAGAGGAATTTTCTTTCCCAATACAGAGGGAAGAATCTACTCCAGCCCATCAGGATTTCCACCCCGGTCCATCTAAGCCTGCCATGGTGGATGAACAAGAAGGCTCTATTCTCAGGGTTCCCCCTGGGGAACATTCCCTGGATTACTATAACGACAGATGCCAGTCACTGGGGTTGGGGAGCCTACCTTCAGAACAAGGTCACCCAGGGGTAAGTGGGAGTTTCATGCACACGAGACCCACTCAAACCTCCTGGAACTTCTGGCGGTTTTCAAAAGCTCTGAAACACTTTCAGCATTTACTACAGCACAAGTGGGTGAAGGTGAGAACGGACAGTGCTACAGTAGTAACACATATCAATCATCAAGGAGGTACCCGAAGTCGCAGTATGGTAAAGTTGATGATTCCCCTGATGTCTAGGGCACAGAAGAACCTTGCGGGGCTAGTGGCGATTAATCTGCCAGGAGTGCAGAATACGGTAGCAGACTTCCTCAGCAGGGTAAGAATAGACCTAGGAGAGTGGAGTCTCTCAGACGAAGTCTTCAAAGATATTGTGAAGAAATGGGGTCTTCCTCAGATAGACATCATGGCCACCACCAACAACAAGAAGCTCCAGGGATTCTTCGAGGGGTCACGAACCGCAGGCCCTGGAGAGGGATGCCCCATCATGCAGATGGGAGTTCCTCCGTCTCCCCTCATATTTCCTCTACTAAGGAGGATTCGGCAGGAACCAGTTTTCATGATCCTGATTGCCCCATACTGGCCTCGTCGGCCTTGGTTCCCTCTTCTTCTGAGCCTCTGTCAGGAACCTCAATGGTATCTTCCAGCAGTTCCTTCTCTTCTGCACCAGGGTCCTATCCTACACCCAGCATCACTCAACCTGAAGACCTGGAGGTTGAAAGGGAAAGGGAGAAGGGTTTCTCGGCTGCAGTCACAGATACCTTGTTACAGGCTCGGAGGCGGTCCACTTCCTCTACCCACTATAGAATTTGGGACGCTTTTTCTTCCTGGGCATCTCCTAAGCAGGTTAACATACAGCATCCTGCTATTAAAGACATCTTGGAGTTTCTACAAACCGGTCTGGATAAGGGTTTGAGCTACAATACCTTAAAGGTACAGGTCTCCGCTCTTTCAGCTCTCACTGACCACAAATGGGCCTTTAATCCAGATGTATCCAGGTTTCTTGCTGCAGTCCTCAAGATTAAACCTCTGATAAAGCCATTTGCTCCCCCATGGGATCTACCCCTGGTATTACAAGCCATGAAGTCAGCTCCCTTCGAACCCTTGGAGTCCATCTCTCCTCATCTTCTTACCATCAAGACTGTTTTGCTGGTGGCGTTTGCATCAGGGAGAAGGGTTTCGGAGCTCAGTGCCTTATCAGTCAAAGAGCCTTTCATGGTGTTTCACAGAGACAGGGTGATTCTAAGAACCATTCCCGAATTTCGCCCTAAAGTAACCACAGCCTTTCATGTTAATGAAGACATAGTGCTTCCAGCCCTGACGCAAGAAGAACATTCCCAAGAAGGAGGTTCTTCTCCGCTGGATTTGGTAAGATGTTTAAGAATCTATATTGACAGATCTCTTGGCTGGCGTTCATCGGATCAGCTATTCATCATCCCGAATGGGGCTAGGAAAGGTCGCCAAGCTTCTAAAGAGGCCGTGAGCAGATGGCTTGTCTCCGCTATCATTCAGGCTTACCGTGCCAGTGGGGTTCCAGTACCTAGCGGTCTAAAGGCTCACTCGACCAGGTCCCTTTCCTCCTCTTGGGCAACTGCAGCGAGAGTATCTCCAGAGCTTATCTGTGAACACCTTTATTCGACATTATCAAATAGATATCAGAGCTGGTCAATGGGACAAGTTTGGTAAAAGTGTCCTTTCAGCATCCAACTAATGTCTTTCTTTTTGTATGATTTCACTTATAGATGTGCTAATACACTTGCATTACGAAATATTTTGAGTCCGTGTATTCTTTTCCCTCCCTTGGTTTTGCTTGGGTATTACCCATGGTTGTGCTGCCATGGATATTGCCAGGAAAGAGGAAAATTTATTCATACTTACCGTAATTTTCTTTTCCTGGTCATAGGCCATGGCAGCACTAAGATCCCGCCCAGGGATTTTTGCTGGAATACAAGACTGAGGGTAAGAGGGGGTACTTATACCCTTGTTTTAATTAGTTCCTGTCTAACTAGGGATGGGGAGGAGCTACCCATTGTTGTGCTGCCATGACCTATGACCAGGAAAAGAAAATTACGGTAAGTATGAATAAATTTTCCTCTCTATATTATACACACATGTATAAAAGTACGTCCATGACAACAAAAATACAGGATAAAAACCTAGTACAAGAATCTAAAAGAATAATTCATAAAAATGGCAAAGTTCAAAATCTATGTTTAAGCCAAATGGTTGCAAAGTATTTAAAGTAAAAACATACATTATTCATGTATGTGCATTTTTATTTATTTTATCTAAAACATTTTAATATATAGTTTTCCCATATTTTTTCTAAGAATTTATTTTATTTGTTCATTATGCACATACATGAAATAACATAATCCCATAATAACGATCATATGTAAATTAAGCTTTTTTCCCCTGAGGCGCTTTAGTCGACTTTTTAGACATAATTATTGGCCAGATTTCTTATGTACAATTCCTTATTTATTGTAATACTCATGCAATATGGTGATTCCGGATGCTTGAATGTATATACAAATGGCCTCTAATATAGCCAAGTATCCTGTTGTGTTGTGAAGTGACGTGTTGCGAAGGGTGTAGCTTTACTTCAGTCAATGTCGAAAAACGTCAGTTCTGGAAGCCGCGATTAGCTTGGACAAGTCATGTGATTGCGCAAACTAATGGCAACAATGGTTTAAAAGGAGATGCTTACCTGGATTATAACATCACTTACTAAGAAAAACATCTTTGCAGGACTACAATACTGGACTTTTGCAAAGCTGTGGATCTTTTTGTCAGATTAAAGGTTTACTTAATGGGCTTCTGTCTTTGTTCTCTATGTGGTGGCAGTAAAGTGTGTTACTAGGGTGTTAGTGTAGAAGGGATTGCAGGGGTTAATTTAGTGTTTGCTGGGACTAGCAACAGGTAACCAGGGGTCTGGTGTCATTAACCTTTTCACTTCCACACTCTCCCCACTATCCAATAGCCCACGTTCATGACAACGTTAAATTGTCAATGAATAATTGGTTAGATCCAATATGATTCAAGGTTCCAGGTGTTTCACCCCACAATTTGCCCTCACGCACTTCAACCTCAGCGTCAGGAATTTATGGTGCTCTCTATGAGGGGACTTAACTGCATTAGCTCATGTAGATTTGTCCCACTTTTCTTTTTTTCCCCATTTTGAGAGTAAAAATCCCAGAAGCAAGGTGTGATGCAGCATAAATAGAACCACACAAAAAAATAGCCATTTATTCAGGCTCTAACCCATGTCATTACTCTGTACGTCACTTTTAAATAAACATCTGCACTATACGTTTTCTGTTTTGTATTTTATATCGCATTGTATTGACATCTCTATATTGCATGGGGTAAGACACCCTTTTTCTTATATCTAGTGCTAATCTTTCCACTAATTTGTTTTTAATGAGATTTCACTTATATGCAGTGGTGTATTCTGGATTTGTGCTGCCCTAGGCACGACTAATTTCGGCACCCCTTATCTAAATTTGCCCCGCCAATTTGTGTCAAGGCCTTTTTTTTGACTGACCGACACACACACACTCACAATGTCAGACACATACAATGACAGACACAAACACACACTCACTGACAGTCACAAATACTCATTTTCACATACACTCACCAATTGTTAATATGTTTTTTAATCTAAAAGGACATATCTCCCTCATCACCTGGCTAGAATATTAGTACTTTAACACCTAAGGTGGAGGCATTTACCTGGCTACTTTGCTGCCCCCTCTGAAAGTGCCGCCCTAGGCAAATGCCTTGTTTGCCTTGTGGTAAATTCACCCCTGCTTATATGGCTGTTGAGGAAAGGTATCTTCACCAGTTGTTGAGCTGGTTATCGTTTGATACATACTTTACACTGCTTTATCACACATCTTTTGATGAATACCCTTTTTTTACACAAGACAAATTGTTCAAGCAGCATTTTAGTAACTGACGATTGATCAGAAACCGCTTAATATATGGGCAAGCAAGATATCTGCATTACAATGTATGTCTCTACCTTTAGAGCTCAACTACAGTATACCAACCTTAATATACAGCGTGTTGAATAAAAGAAAACACGCTTATTAAAAAGAAAAAAAAAGAAAAAAAATTTTTACAAATGAATTATGTAAGCATTGCAATTTAGTTGTAAATAACAGTATGGTACAGATTTATAAAGCTACAGAATAGTTGTCTTTGTTTGCAACTGTAAAGTAACCAAGTGAGTTGAGGCTATAGTGCAATCTCAATTTTTTCTGGATACTCTATGAGGGGGGTTGAATATAAAGAAGAGAAAAAAAAGCAACCAGTAATACAAACAGAGGAAAGTGTACAAAAAAAAAAAAATAAAATAAAAAAGGAGTGGTTTTGAAAAGCACAACAGTAAAAGCACATTTAGTTGTCCATTCCCAGTATTCTCTTGCAGTCGGTTTTGATTTGTTTGCAAATGTTTTTGCTTCGAGTAACCCTTTAAGGACAACCCGAACGGTTTTTAATAAAAAAATACTTTTGGGTTGGAGTAACCCTTGCTGACATGTATGTATTTCCACCACCATAAAAGAAAAAAAGAAAAAGGCCGAAAGAAACCAAAAACACACCTACATACCGTCCCAAACCAAGGACAAGCTCTCCCTGCTGTCCAATATTTCACCGCTGATATCACACTCCCTCACTTCATGAGGGATGTCCCAGAGGCCAGCCTGAGTTGAGGACTTCAGCAGCATGGAAGGGTTGGCGTGCTGCCATTGGGCATTTGTCGGCATGCATATTGACGACAAACATCCATACTGAAACACTGCACAATCAGATGACTACAAATGAGTTAAAGGGAAACTCCAGTGCCAGAAAAACAATCCGTTTTCCTGGCACTGCAGGTCCCCTCTCCCTGCCACCACCCATCCCCCGATAGCTGAAGGGGTGAAAAACCCTTCAGGTCACTTACCTGAGACCCCGCCGATGTCCCTCGTCAGTGGTTTCTGCTCGCCGTCGCTACTCCCAGTGATTCAGTCAGCTGGTGGGCAAGACTGATCCCGCCCGCCGGCTGAGGAAACCTAATGCGCAAGCGCAGCAACGCCGTGCATTCGCATTAGAGCTCTCCATAGGAAAGCATTGAAAATGCTTTTCAATGCTTTCCTATGGGGAATTGAGTGACACTGTAGGTCCTCACACAGCGTTTCCTGTGCTAGGGACACGGAAGTGCCCTCTAGTGGCTGTCCAACAGATAGCCACTAGAGGTGGAGTTAACCCGGCAAGGTAATTATTGCAGTTCATAAAAAACTGCAATAATTACAGTTGCAGGGTTAAGAGTAGTGGGTGTTGGCACCCAGACCACTGCAATGGGCAGAAGTGGTCTGGATGCCTGGAGTGTCCCTTTAAGTGGTCATGGTGCTTGGAGTAACCGTTTAAGGTTAAAAGGGTAATCCAAACATTGACCCCTTTCTCATGGTGCTTAGAGGCTTTCAGCCACATCTCACTAGTGATGTCGCGAACCGTTCGCGAACTTGCCGCAAATGTTGTTCCTATTCACAAGAAAGGTAGTAGGGAGGAGTAGGGCAACTATAGGCTAGTAAGCCTTACTTCAGTAGTGGGGAAAGTAATGGGAACCATGTTAAAGGATAGGATTGTTGAACATCTAAAAATCACATGTATTTCAAGATCAGAGACAACTTGGGTTTACTTCACCGAGATCATGCCAAACTAATTTAATTGATTTTTTTTGATTGGGTAACTAAAATAAAAGATCAAGGTGGTGCAGTAGACATTGCTTACCTAGATTTTAGTAAGGTTTTTGACACTGTTGCACATAAAAGGCTTATCAATAAACTGCAATCTTTAAGTTTGGATTCCATTAGTTTAGAATGGGTAAGGCAGTGGCTGAATGACAGGCAACAGAGGGTTGTAGTCAATGGAGTATATTCGAAGCATGGGCTTGTGACTAGTGGGGTACCTCAAGGATCTGCACTTAGATCTATTCTCTTTAATATTTTTATTAGTAATATTGCAGAAGGTCTTGATGGTAACCTTTTGCTGATGATACTAAGATATGTAACAGGGTTGATGTTCCAGGAGGGATAAGCCAAATGGCAAATGATTTAGGTAAACTAGAAAAATGGTCAGAGTTGTGGCAACCAACATTTAATGTGGATAAGTGCAAGATAATGCATCTTGGATGTAAAAACCCAAGGGCAGAGTACAGAATATTTGATAGAGTCCTAACCTCAACATCTGAGGAAAGGGATTTATCTGTAATTATTTTCAGATGACTTAAAGGCAGGCAGACAATGTAACAGAGCAGCAGGAAATGCTAGCAGAATGCTTGGTTGTATAGGGAGAGGTATTATCAGTAGAAAGAGGGAAGTGCTCATGCCATTGTACAGAACACTGGTGAGACCTTACTGGGAGAATATTGGTGAAACCTTACTGGGAGAAATATCTCCAGAAGAATATTGATACTTTAGAGAGAGTTCAGAGAAGGGCTACTAAAGGGGTTCATTGATTGCAGGATAAAACTTACCAGGAAATGTTAAAGGATCACTATAGGTTCAGGAACACAAACGTTTATTCCTGACCCTAAAAACCCTTAAAAACACCATCTAGCCCCCCTGGGCTACAGCCTGAAGCTGTAGATCTGCATGCTGTTTGTCTCAAAAAAAACAAGCAGTCTGCTGACATCATCAGAAGTGGTAGCCTGATCCAATCACAGTGCTTCCCCACTGGATTGGCTGAGAATGACAATGAGGGAGATCAGGGGCAGAGCCAGCATGAGTCAAACACATCCCGGGACAATCAGCATCTCCTCATAGAGATGAACTGAATCAATGAATCTCTATGAGAAAAGTTCAGTGTCTGCATACAGAGGGAGGAGATACTGAATGTTTAGATGCATTTTAGGCAGCCATGACCCAGGAAGGATCTCTAACAGCCATCTAAGGAGTGGCCAGTGAAATTATCACTAGGCTGTAATGTAAACACTGCATTTTCTCTGAAAAGACAGTGTTTACAGCAAAAAGCCTGAAGGGAATAATTCTACTCACCAGAACAAATTCAATAAGCTGTAGTTGTTCTGGTGACTATAGTGTCCCTTTAAAGGATCTTAAAGGACCACTCTAGGCACCCAGACCACTTCAGCTTAATGAGGTAGTCTGGGTGCCTGGTCCAGCTAGGGTTAACCCATTTTTTCATAAACATTGCAGTTTCAGAGAAACTGCTATGTTTATGAATGGGTTAAGCCTTCCCCTATTTCCTCTAGCGGCTGTCTCATTGACAGCCGCTAGAGGCGCTTGCGTGATTCTCACTGTGAAAATCACAGTGAGAGCACGCAAGCGTCCATAGGAAAGCATTGTAAATGCTTTCCTATGTGACCGGCTGAATGCGCGCGCAGCTCTTGCCGCGCGTGCGCATTCAGCCGACAGGGAGGATCGGAGGAGGAGGGTGGGGGCACCCTCAGGGCACTATAGTGCCAGGAAAACGAGTATGTTTTCCTGGCACTATAGTGGTCCTTTAACATGTATAGCTTGGAGGAAAGACGAGACAGGGGGGATATGATCGAAACATTTACATACATAAAGGGAATCAACACAGTAAAGGAGATTATATTTAAAAGAAGAAAAACTACCACAACAAGAGCACATAGTCTTAAATTAGAGGGGCAAAGGTTTAAAAATAATATCCGGAAGTATTACTTTACTGAGAGGGTAGTGGATGCATGGAATAGCCTTCCAGCTGAAGTGGTAGAGGTTAACACCGTAAAAGGAGTTTAAGCATGTGTGGGATAGGCATAAGGATATCCTAACTAGAAGATATGGCCAGGGACTAATGAACGCATTTAGAAAACTGGGCAGACTAGATGGGCCGAATGGTTCTTATCTGCCGTCACATTCTGTGTTTCTATGTTTCGTTAGCCAGGGGCCTCTCAAAGTAAGCCTAGAATTCATGTCTACCTTGCTGACTATGTCCTCTAAGTTACCCCTCTTTATCTTCTTACATACTGTGGCCTCCATAGAATCATTGGTACTTGGTCATATATAAAATACCCTTCTTGTAAAGTGTCCCATGTATTAAAAATGGCAGTTTTGTACAGTAACATATCAAGAACCAATGCACATAAAGTATAGTTGTACTTTCATGGTTTTTCCCCTTTAGATTTCCTTGACATTAATCATCTTTTTTGTCCTTGTGTCGGTTCTCAGTAGGTACAAGCTGCCATTTTGTCTGCTGTTGGCTCTACTGTGGGATTCTTTTGAATTGTGGGTAAATCCACTTGGCAACAAAAGTGGAGTTTGGTTTAAGCCCGCCCATTAACACAATTCCAGACCTCATGCTTTCCATAAGAAAATAGTAATGCCTGAGGATTCATATGTATAACTAAAACAACAATGAAGGTGAATTTAAAAAAAAAAAACAAGCAAGTAAGTGGAAATGTAGGAAAAAATGAATTTAATAATAACCTAATTTAAAAAATTGAATTAATACATTTTACCAGCTATATCAAAACACAAACTTACAAGATATATACACGTACATTTTAAATAACGCCGCCAATAAACATCAATACACCATTTATTAACCCCTTAAGGACGGAGCCAAATGTACACGTTATGAACAAAACAAAATGTAAACAAAACCTGGCATTTGTGCTACATGTCTGTCCAACCGTAATTCACCTCTTTCATAGTAAATGCACCCACCCTTATTATATATCATTTTATTCAGGGGAAACAGGGCTTTCATTTAATATCAAATATTTAGCTGTGAAACAATTTAATATGAAAAGAATGGGAGAAAATAAGATTATTTTTTTAGTTCTACATGACATTTTAACTGTCAATAAAATACACATATTTGTATTCAGCAAAGTCTCACATGTAAAACAGTACCCCCTATGTACAGGTTTTATGGTGTTTTGGGAAGTTACAGGGTCAAATATAGCATGTTACATTTGAAATTGAAATTCGCCAGATATGTTATGTTGCCTTTGAGACTGTATAGTAACCCAGGAATGAAATTTACACCCATAATGGCATACCATTTGCAATAGTAGACAACCCAAGGTATTGCAAATGGGGTATGTCCAGTCTTTTTTAGTAGCCATTTGGTCACAAAAACTGGCCAAAGTTAGCATTAGTATTTGTTTGTGTGTGAAAAATGCAAAAAACGCCAATTTTGGCCAGTGTTTGTGACTAAGTGGCTACTAAAAAAGACTGGACATACCCAGTTTGCAATACCTTGGGTTGTCTACTATTGCAAATGGTATGCCATCATCGGGGTAATTTTCATTCTTGGGCTACCATAGGGTCTCAAAGGCAACCTAACCAATCTGTCAAATTTTTATGTGAAAAAAAATGAAACACAAGCCTTATATTTGACGCTGTAACTTTTGAAAGCACCATAAAACCTGTACATGAAGGATACTGTTGTACTCGGGAGACTTCGCTGAACACAAATATTTGTGTTTCAAAACAGTAAAAAGTATCGCAGCAATAATATCGTCCGTGTAAGTGCTGTTTGTGCGTGAAAAATGCAAAAAACTTCCCTTTTACTGGCGATATCATCCTTGTAATACATTTTACTGTTTTGAAACACTAATATTTGTGTTCAGCGAAGTCTCCCGAGTAGAACAGTACCCCCCATTTCCAGGTTTTATGGTGTCTTGGAAAGTTATAGGGTTAAATATAGTGCTAGCAAATTAAATTCCCTGTAATTAATTAAGATACCTAATTATGTAACAATATTACATAACTATATATGTAGAATTAATATATATATATATATATATATATATATATATATTGATATATACGTATATATTTATGTATATAGATAGATATATTATTTCATTCTACGTGTATTTTGGTAGATCACAATACCGTTAGAACAAAATAACATACATCTATATATTTTTTAATTATTTATTTTTAATTATTTTTTTTATTTGATTTTTTAACATATTTCCTTTTTTTTTATATTAGATATATATATATATATATTTTAATAGTAAAATACACCTAGACAGTGTATGTGTGTCTATGTATGTGATCTAAGTATATATATAAAAAAAATATATATAATATATATATATATATATATATATATATATAAATATATATATAAATATATATATATATATATATATATAAATATATAAATATATATTTTTTATTTTTTATTTTTTTTTTACACTTTATTAACATTTATTTTATTTGAATTCAGCCAGCAGGGGGACCGGGTAAGTTAAAAAAAACCAAAAAAAACAGAGGGCGTACTATTACGCCCGGCGTCGTTTAGAGCCGCCTAAAATAGGATGTAATAGTACCCCTTCCGGTGTTAAGGGATTAAACAAAATCCTCTACCAGCTGCGTTTTATAAAATTTGGAATATAACTCAAATATAATTCCACACATTAGAAGCTATTAGAATACTACTAAAAATACTTACAACCAGATCCAGAGGCGGAGTAAAAACCATCCATCTCCTCATCTTCTAGAAAGTAATCATCATCCCCTGAACTCTCAAGATCCACCGGCCTCCCGTCTTCAAACTCACTGCGCCATCGCTGTGCCTGGAAAAGAATAGTATTTATAATTGAAACAATAGCAACACTATTTTATCACCAAAGCATAGAGTAACAAGAATAGTTATAATAATAAAGTACTTTTTTTTAATTAGTAGCTTACAATTACCACTCAAATACACACTGCAATACATGCAACCAAACAGAATAAGCTAGAAGGTTGAAAAATGACTCAAGTCAATTGCCTTCAATGGACGGGGCTCTGTACGGGCCAGTCAAGTACGTCTACACTAAACCCATGCAAGCATGTCTTTAGGGACGATGCTTTGTGAATTGGGGCACAGAGCCATGCTGGAATAGAAAACTGCCTTCCCAAAACTGTTCCCCCAAAATTGGATAGCATAGCTGTGACAGACCGCCTGGCACCCCGACCGGGTACCTCCATCAATCACTGCTTACTAGTATTTGCGAGCACCATAAACACTGTAATGGAACACCATAACCACCGCAAACACCACAAACCGCTGCAGCTTGGTTGGGGTCTAGCGGTCCTCCACCCACCCTGGATCCAAGACCAGGATCCAGCTATCATTGGGTAGACCTCTCCCCTAGCCAAGAGAGCATAGTAGGAACAGCTCTTATAAGAGCTAGTGATTTTACTCAGGGGAGTATTGTGATATAGGAATCCCGAGAGTGAATCTAGTTCTCCAATCCCCCAAACATGAGCCAAGACTTCATGAAGGGGTAAGCTAATCTCAATTTAATGGGAGCCACACTGGACTTTTATGCAAGTCCCCAAGCAAGGTATACGCCCACATGGACCTTGTTGGGGACAGGGACACAAACTTAACCAATAACAATGCGGTTACAAAGTGTGACACTCGATACAAACATAAAATCCCTCCTCTCTGCCTGGGAGATAACTGAGGCAGATACTGCATTAACCCAATTATCTCCAGGCAGAAAAAAAACAAAACATTTTACAAAAAACCCCAAAGTACCCCAAAAACACAAAATCCCCACAATTATTACATCCCCTGATAGCCCTGATCTGGATGACCAACATATCCAAAAATCACCCAGATCAGTTCAGGAATTCTATGGAAGCCTCATTTTGTCCGACCACATGCATGGTTTCATACCCAAAACAGTTCCAGAGAATCAGGCTGTGCGGCCGGTCTACTACAAGTGTTCAAAATAACGTTCGAATTACCGAACAAAGCTGTTCGTTGATAGTTAGTGTAGGTCTCTTGTTCTAGGGCATCTTCTTACCGAACTGTTAAGGCCGTTCACACAATATTGTTCATCCACTTACAGCTTATTCACTAAAGTGGGAATTGTCAGAAATTCTATTTAATAAGGGCAAAAATAGTTCAAATGGAACAAGTCAGCTATGCATCCAGTTCTGCTACTTTGCCCTTGAATTTCAAATCTCTGATTATTCTTACCTTAGTTAATTGCCTATATTGAATTCTCACTTTTGTTTATAACTTAAAGGGCCAAACCATTAGGACAAATGACCAAATTCCACATTAATTCACCACGAATGCCAGTTCACTAAATAAACCTATACACCGCATCCTGCTTCACATTAGATGTCACAATAAAATAAAGCAACCATATATAAACATGTGAAAAATAAAATCTCATTACATATATTATTATTGCAAAATAATGGACATATACATTCTCGGTCTGAGGGGGAAAATAAGATCAAGAAGGAGTACAATAGTTAAATTTTTTTATTTCCGGTTAGTCACTGCAAAAAACAACCTTTGGGCCAGATGAAAGTACAAAGATTCTAGCACAAACAAAAATGTCCAATGTAATAAAAATAGATGCACGATCACACGTAAAACAAAAAATTAGTGGGGGGCAAAGCTTGACCTCCACCGAAGATGGATGCGTGAGTCTGTTGCTTTTGTTCCCAAAAATCAGCTACAATAAGCGGCTCCCCGCACCCATCCCTTGGCACAACAAACGGGAATCAACCCAAGATCACCCCGCCAAGCCATCTCGCCATGGGGGGCATTAAAAAAAATAATTAAAAAATAAAGTGACTTGACCTCTTCAGTCGCCTATATGTTCCACACTTCAGGGGAACACAGGTGGCGATCTTCTGCACCACGCCTTGCTGAGTCAACAACAGACTCTGAAGCCAGCAACACTTCCGACGGATCTCAGTCACACTAAGCAGAGGAGACTATTCCTCGCCGCCACCGAAGACTTCAAGGCACACATGTCGGCCGAACTTGAAAAGCACATTACAGGTTTAAAAGAAGAAGACTTGGAGGCCTTGACCTCACAAACAATTCACGTGGAAGCTCAAGTCAAGGGCCTTGCCACACAAGTGTCATCTCACGACACCGATATAGTGCACCTCACGGAACAACTTAATTCTCTGGAGGACAATCTGGAGGCAATATGACCACCAACACTCAATTCAGCGGCATCCAGGGACATTGTTGTGCGAATGTTACACTTTACAAACAAATAAAACATCATGACCACTGCCAGGGAGACCCGACCAACTGTGCAGGATCAAAAATTGGCCTTCTATCAAGATTCGGCCCCCTCCACATTAAGGAAATGCAGGGACTTAAAACCGCTTACCAAGGCCCTCACACTTAAAGGAATCAAATACATGTAGGGCTAACCCTTTTCGTCCAAAAAAACAACCAGACACACGCCTTGATAAAGACATCTGAAATAATGGACTTTGCAAGTCACCTCAGCCTTAAACTCCAAGCAGCGCCTGAGCCCCTCGAATAACCAAGCCACCTCTGCAGCCCCTCGAATAACCACCACTAAAGCCTACAATGGCAAACCTATGCCACCCCGCCAATTCACAAAACGGCACTCCCTTCCATCCTGAAGGAATCTGAGAGACTGCCCACCTAAAACCACAAGGCCCGGACGGCCATCAGAGTCTTCCACTACACTCACGTCTCCCACCTAGTGGGGCTGCGATGTTACCCATACTTGTGTTAATCAGTAATCAAACCTTTTTAAATATATGTATTTACTTATGTTCACACACAAAGATTGCTATCCATAGCCATACCGCCAGGTGACCCTGCGCTTTGATATAACCGCTTGCTGTCACATTAATAATGCCAGTTGACTCTGCAGGAGCTTCCTAAATTGCCCAGATCAAAATGCGTAGTTTCTGTTCATTACCACTAATGTAAATCGCTTTCTCTTTTTATTTATTTTTCTTAATTTACATATGTGCACATGTTGATAACTTTAATTTTTCATGTAATGTAGGGTAATGTGCGTCTTTGGGCCTTTGTGAGGGAGGGAAATGGAGGTGGGGAGGGAAGGATCCCTGTTCTACTCCCTTTAGCCTTCACGAAAACCCCACGTTGCAGCAAATACTCACAGAGGGCCTTCAAAGTTACATGGAACCTTAACCCCCTGCACCTACCCACTCCACGGAGACTTGAGGCTCACAGCCCCACTCTGCGTACGCCTACACAAATTTGTCAACATGATCAATTATATCTCATAAGGTCAACAACGCTATATTTACAATCAACCTCTCTTCACTGCGCTGTATAGAAAAGGACACCACTGAATGCCTATCACTTACGTCCCAGCACAACACTTAGGGTAATAACCCCAGATCCAAACACAGGGGCGCCCATCCCTACCACACAATAGACCCCAGCAGGTCACCCTCATCAAGGGTTTACAGATGGAACAGGAGGGACAAGGTGATAACAGGCAACGTTGACCTTGGAACACAGTCGGAGAAATGAATCCCAACCAGTGTTGTGTGATGCCAATTTTCTTTACTCCTATATTTTAAAGTTTTGTGTTTTGTTTTTGTTTTTTTTAAATAGAATTATTTAGTTACTATACCTGAGTATCTAGGTCTAATGACAGTTCTATTATTACAATATGATTTGATATCCATTAATTGGTTTTCTATAGGTTTCTGTTATGTTCAGGTTGTGCTGAGAAGGTGCCTGCAGCAGAGCTTGCCTATTGAGGCTTGGGGTGCAGGGTAAGGAGTCTCTCTCTCACTCACTCCCTCCCTCCTCCCGACACCCACCTGGTAGCCACACTCTCCCTCCTGCCACAGGGTGAACCTTGTCCATCTTAGTGAGACCTCCTCCTAAACCATGCTTTTGACACTGACCTTACAATTGTAATTGTAAGGGACTTAACAACCCCTTGAAACGCCATAAATTTATTCGGTGGGCTAACAGATTCAAAGCAGATATCATGATACAAGAAACTCACTACACACAAACTAAGCCCTACCCTTGAGTCGACACTTTCTGGACTGTTTCATGGCAAACCCCACCAACAGGAAAGCATAATGGAGTAGCCATTATGGTACACAAGTCCTGACCATTAAATATCAAAAACTTAATAGGCGACCAACAAGGTAGATCTCACTGTAAAAAGCACAGTGGGCCCCCGTAAATACGCATTCACATCTGTCTACGCCCCGAACATACCCAATGCTTCTTTTTGGCACGCACTGCGGACTCTTATCAATGTACTCTTCACACCACTTGATCACCGGTGGAGACTTTATTGCAGTACCCTACTGTAGAGAGAAAGCGTCTCGTCTCGTTTATTTTCCCAACCCCCCACAGCACAATCCGACAAAATGTTCCGAATTTGTCGGATTGTTCAAAATGTTTTTGAAACTTTACCTACTAGACACAAAACTTTACCTACTAGACACATGCCGAATCCAGCACCCGTCTACACGTTCTACTCACACCCAGATCGCTCGCATTCCAGAATAGACCTGTTCTTGACCTCACCATCACTGACGAACATGGTAAGATCCACAGGTATCAGGACAATTATCTGGTCTGACCATGCAGACCTAACAATCACGCTAACCATACCGGACACTGCTAGAACATGGTCCTGGCGCCTTAACTCTATCCTCTTACACAACAACTCACAAAATAAGGACGACATCCACAAAGCCTTCACAGAATACTTTTCACTGAACAAAGACTCCATTGCCTCATCCAGCATCCTTTGGGATGCCCACAAGTCAGTATTTAGAGGTGACATCATTAGTATAGCTTCCGCTCACTAGGCCAAATAATTACAAAAAATTAGAAGCTACACTAAAACTGCTGCGCACTTTGGAACTGAACCACAAACAGTTAAAAGTTGCCAATGCACACTGAAAGAATTCATGGCAAAAGACTCCAAAAAATCCAATAAAGCGGACACATTCTTGGCGCTGCGACTTAGACAGAAACTTTCTCATAGACAAATGGATAAGATCCACACCACAGATGGCCAATTCATACATAAGCCAGCACAGATCACAAAGGTATTTCAGGACTACTTCACACAACTATACGACCATAGTCCGCAAATACACCTGTCCTCGTAACGAACAGATGCACTTATTGACAAATACCTTCAAACTATATCCCTACCCTGCCTATCCCTGGCGGCGGCATAAGTTCTGGCATTCCCAGTTAACCCTGAAGAGATCGCCAACACATTAAAACTTCTAAAACAAGGGGCGGTGCCAGCAGCCGTGCTAACCAGATGCCATACATGGTGGCTCCTAAGTACCGTTTCTCAATCTCGCCCCAATCTTGTTACCATTACCCGATCTGAACTCCCATGACCCCCAAATCGAATCAGGGGCCACAGCTGCATCGATAGATGCCCTTCTTTCTAAATTCTAAAGCGCCCAAACGGACACGCTGGCCTGGGGCCTACCTCATGCAGACCCTGCCCGACCTGGAATACATTCTTGGCGGAGCTTATGTGAACAATCAAACAGCCAGTTCACAGCCTGAGATACCGAAGTAAATGCCAGCTATGGGATGCAGATCCCAGAAACCCCAGCAGAGGGCAGGGACATAGGAGCCATATTACAGAGACCAGCGCAGCGTGTGCTGACGTTTGCCCTGACTACAAGGGATATACCTACACATCCCGAGCAGCAAGAGCGGTATGAATCCCACAACATACACACAGACTGTGTTAATCCCCAGATGAATCAGCTCCAACAAAACACGACTGGAAAATCCTCTCGCAAGACTTTCACAAAATGATCACCAGAACTAGCAAGCCTCAAGATAGATAAACAAAATACCAACGATCAATTGCGGGTCACAGAGGAGGACATTGTGGAGGTGAATGTTGGCCTTTCTAATGTGCAAAGCTCAGTGCACCAGATACAGCAAGCCCAACACTACCTCTCGCAGCAAATGTCAGCTGTGGAAGACCGATACAGACGCAACAATGTTAAGATCCGTGGGATCCCCGCAACCATCACAACCGAAGAATTACCACGCTATGTGCAAAGACCACTGGCAACTATACTACCCCCTGCCTTGGCAAGGAAAATAGCTATAGATGGCATATATCGGGTCTCCGGCCCTGCAAAACCCACACCACACACAGCTCGAGACGTCATCCTGTGCTGCATCTCATCACAAGACAAAGGGTATGTAATGACGGCATTTAAAGGTAAGACACCACTGTCATTCAAGGTGGCACAGCTATCCTTTTATCAGGATCTAACAAGGTCTATCCTCCAGTAGCGCAAGACAGTTAACCCGGTCACACAGCAGCAACGAACAGCCAAAATTACATACAGATGGGCACCAGGAACCCTGATAGTGAGCCACAACGGGACTACCCTCACAGTCACTTCACTGGTGGAGACACCAACTCTTCTCACCACCCTGGGTCTAGCGGACACTAACACCTCACACTTCGGGTGAGACCTGGGACCCCTCCCGCATAGTCAACACTACACAGGCTACTTATTCCCCCCACTTGGTAAGTAATTACACCCCTACGCCGCCCCTCCAAGTTAGGGGTATCACACAATGCAGAGTAAACTTCACTACCCATCACTCACCAGACTTACCACACTAGTACCTTTCCCGCACTCAAACACCAACCAATCTACGCTCTCCATCTCACTCAGCAACACTTAAAGCAACCTATTGCCTGGCAGTTCTTCAGTGCACAGTCCAACTAGATGCACCCCAAGATTTTAGCCTACACTTAATCTCCGGCACTGTATCACTCTTCCTGAGCATCAGTCCTCTTATATGCAACAATATGTCATTCCAACGCTACAGTCACTCCTTTCCCAACTGGCATATTCTAATTTAATATGTTTTATTACAAAAAAAAAAAGTGCATTTAAGCTGTGTCATATTGTTAAGTGTGTTTATCAGCCAGTACCGGCTGTTGCGGCATTATGGGCAAATTTGTACCTACCATGCATTACATAAAGAACTAGAAAAGCTACAATTTCTGGGGAAATTGTGTGAAGTGTTCTTGCCTCCACCAGTAGTCTACAACTGGAGTGGGCGGAGTAACTTATCATTTATATAGCACATTTAATTGCAACGTTGTTGCACAGTTACATTAAACCATACATTTATAAAAACATTAGCAGGCGTTCAAAAGGCCCTGTCTATGACATCACTTGCTGCTGCAGCCTGACACAGGTCAGAGTATTTTGGCGGTTGCCATCTTCAAACGGTCGTATCTTAAAACTATAACTCCTACAGTGAAGAGCTTTATATTGTGAGAATCACAAGACCCAGACCTACATTTTGATGCATAGTATGTCTCTGAAGTATTAAAATTGAAGGCACAGTCGCAGTTTAGAAATTGCCCTTCAAGTTTGAGCTGGCTTGAGTGAAGTTTCAATGAATGTCAATGGACGGCGTTGGTTGCAAACAAATGGTCATATTGTGAAAACTATCAGGACTACGGCTTAGCCGTTGACATGTTTAGTGGCAGCAGGGATAGCTGAACGCTTTGATATAAGATTTGTGTAGGTGGGCCTGAAAATAAGGGAGTGGTGGCAGTTTAGAAATCATGTCCTGATTTTTCAGCTTTTGCCAGCTCCCACTCTAGCTTTGCCATTCATTCCTATGGGACAAATTGCGCCACAAAAACGACGATATTCTGTGAACCATTCGGCGAAACGTTCCACAAAGTAATAGCAATCCGATCGGGAACAATCTGCACTTTTTGGTAAATTTTTGTCTATGTAGTGTAAAAACTGTGGGAGGAGTTAGGGTGGCAAATTTTGCTATAATAAGAATAAGAATAACTAGAAAAGCTACAATTTCTGCGGAAATTGTGTGAAGTGTTCTTGCCTCCACCAGTAGTCTAGCACATTCAATTGCAACGTTGTTGTACAGTTACATTAAACCATACATTTATAAAAACATTAGCAGGTGTTCAAAAGGCCCTGTCTATGACATCACTTGCTGCTGCAGCCTTGACAGGTCAGAGTATTTTGGTGGTTGCCATCTTCAAACGGTCATATTTAAAAAACTATAAATCTTACAGCGAAGAGCTTTATATTGTGAGAATCACAAGACCCAGACCTACATTTTGATGCATAGTATGTCTCTGAAGTATTAAAATTGAAGGCGCAGTCGCAGTTTAGAAATTGCACTTCAAATTTGAGCTTTGCAGAGTGAAGTTTCAATGAAAGTCAATGGACGGCGTTAGTTGCAAACAAATGATTATATTGTGAAAACTATCAGGACTATGGCTTAGCCGTTGACATGTTTAGTGGCAGGAGGGATAGCTGAACGTTTTGATATAAGATTTGTGTAGGTGGGCTTGAAAATGTGAGGAGTGGTGGCGGTTTAGAAATGTCCTGATTTTTCAGCTTTTTGGCAGCTCCCACTCTAGCTTTGCCATTCATTCCTATGGGTTAAATTATAGCCACAAAAAGCTGACAGCGATGATGAACCATGGTAGAAAGCGTTTCCACAAGTAATAACAATCGATGAGAACAATCTGCGTTTTGGTAAATTTTTGTCTATGTAGTGTAAAAAACTATTAGGAGGAGTTAGATTGGCAACACTATAATAATATGTAATAATATACTATGTGTGAGATAACATTAAGTGGTCTTGCTATGCAAAGACACTTAACTAGAAAAAAACTACAATTTCTGGAAATTGTGTGAAATGTTCTGCCTCCCACCAGTAGTCTACAACTGGGTGGTAGGGTAACTGTTATCATTTATATAGCACATTTAATTACGCGTTATTTGCACAGTTACATTAAACCATACATTTATAAAAACATTAGCAGGTGTTCAAAAGGCCTTGTCTATGACATCACTTGCTGCTGCAGCCTGGCACAGGTCAGAGTATTTTGGCGGTTGCCATCTTCAAACGGTCGTATTT
Source organism: Pelobates cultripes (assembly GCA_933207985.1). Classification (NCBI taxonomy): domain Eukaryota; kingdom Metazoa; phylum Chordata; class Amphibia; order Anura; family Pelobatidae; genus Pelobates; species Pelobates cultripes. The sequence continues at coordinate 176,023,729 of OW240912.1, forward strand.
TAAAAACTAAAAATCCTACAGCGAAGAGCTTTATATTGTGAGAATCACAAGACCCAGACCTACAATCTGATGCATAGTATGTCTCTGAAGTATTAAAAATGAAGGCACACAGTCACAGTTTAGAAATTGCACTTCAAATTTGAGCTTTGTAGAGTGAAGTTTCAATGATTGTCAATGGACGGCGTTAGTTGCAAACAAATGATTATATTGTGAAAACTATCAGGACTACGGCTTAGCTGTGGACATTTTTAGTGGCAGCAGGGATAGCTGAACGTTTTGATATAAGATTTGTGTAGGTGGGCCTGAAAATAAGGGAGTGGTGGCAGTTTAGAAATCATGTCCCGATTTTTCAGCTTTTGCCAGCTCCCACTCTAGCTTTGCCATTCATTCCTATGGGACAAATTTCGCCACAAGAACGACGATATTCCGTGAACCATTCGGCGAAACGTTCCACAAAGTAATAGCAATCCGATCGGGAACAATCTGCACGTTTTGGTAAATTTTTTGTCTATGTAG
>OW240912.1:176024344-176121258 GCA_933207985.1 Pelobates cultripes
CTGAGCCAAATGTACATGTGATCAAAACAAAACGTAAACAAAGACTTATACCAGTAAGTGGAGCGCTCGAACACATATATAGCTTACCAAATAGTGTCTCATTCAATGGTAGAGTATAAGGTGCATGTTGAGAAAAAAAAATAAAAAAATACAAGAAATACAATATAGTGCAGACGGTATTTAAAATAATAATACAATTATGGTGATTATGTCTTGATAATTTTTTTTTTTCTTCACTTCTATTTTTTGCATTTACTCTTACATTTTTACATTTATTTTCATTTTTATTATTTATATTCATTTTTTTCCTTTCATGTTTTATCCTTCAATTCATTTTTATCTTTATATTTATTCAATGGCATTACATTAGCCATTTCATTAATCTCTTTATGAATACCACTCAAAACTTAACACTAATAAAATATTGATAACTACCACTTTAAGAGATGTTTACTATTCACAAGCACTTAATACTTTAATATTATTCACTAACTACTATGTATCACTGCAAACTTTACAATACAATTATTATGGATATTACATAGTGCTTTTTAGCAACTTTTTCTGCCTGTTTTATTTTACTTTGCTTGATATAATTTATTCATATTCTGCCATTTCAGCACTAGGTTGCCCAGAGGGGTTGCCCAGAGGGGTCCCCCCCGTCTGATTTGCTCTCATCCTCTTCGTGCACATAGCACCTCTTGCTGCAGACCGGGGGGAGGAGCCCAAGACCACTCCGACACACCCTAAGGGCGGAGAATGCCGGAGTGGACATATACTATTCCCTCACATCCCACTACCCCCCACCCCCCGACCTGCACGCAAGAACAACGTGCGGCATGACGGAGGAGCTAGGGAACTTCCAGGCGGCGGAATGGCGATCACGTGGGTCCGTGACGTCATTTCCGCCAACCGCCCGGACACATGCGTATAACTTCCGCCAACCACCAATGAAATTTGGAGATTAGAAAGGCGCCAGATATTGAATCCAATTAAAGGGACACACACAAAATACACCACATGAAGGAAATGTAACCTTTATTAGGATTGGACAATATGGACTGAAGCCATTAAAGGGGAGGACCCTAAAAACACTCAAAATGGAAGATCCAGAGGACCAAACAGTACAGCTGACTGAGGAAGCTCCACAGTAAGGAGTGAAACGCGTATTGGCTATTTTAAAGGACTTTTTACTAAGGATTTTTTACAATTATTGTTTTTATTTGTTTTATGTTTGAATAAATTCACAATTTTTATTTAAGATCCTTCTTAAGTCTTTTTTTTGGAAACCTCAAGAGTATCTTCCCAGGGGTAGTGCCATCCCCATTCAAACTGGCGCAATACCTATATACCTAGAGACGGAACCCACAGGCTCAGGACCAGGTGAGCACACCACTTATTTCTATAATATTGTGTTTCCACAAACACTATCTACACATTGGTCTACTTTTCCTGTTTTTGTCTTTGAGAAATATCCCATACCGAAGGAGACGGGCGGTGCTACCCTAAAAAGCACATAAGCCAAAATACGGAGCCAGTGTTCTCATATACAGGCTCCCTGAAATGTGAGTGTTCAATTTATCAAGACATCATCACCATAATTTTATTATTATTTTAAATACCGTCTGCACTATATTGTATTTCTTGTATTTTTTTTTTCTCAACATGCACCTTATACTCTACCATTGAATGAGACACCATTTGGTAAGCTATATATGTGTTAGAGCGCTCCACTTACTGGTATAAGTCTTTCGTTACTTACACCGCACTAATAACTTCAATTTTGTTTCGTGGAATAGAGGATATTTCCACATAAGTGTATTGAGCAGCTTGTAAATCACCTTATTTGTTTAAAACACTCTGTTATACACATCCCTCTGTAAAAGGAGGAAATCTTTGATTGGTATTCAAAACGTAAACAAAACCTGGAATTTATGTTTGTTCACCGCTACCATATTAAGTGCACCCACACACACACATATCTCTATATATATATCTCATTTTATTCAGGGGAAACAGGGCTTCCATTTAACATCAAATATTTAGCTATGAAACAATTTAATATGAATAAAATATAAATGGGAGTTATTTTTTTAGTTCCACGTGACATTTTAACCCCTTAAGTACGGAGCCAAATGTACACGTTGTGAACAAAACAAAATGTAAACAAAACCTGGCATTTGCGCTACATGTCTGTCCAACCATAATTCACCTCTTTCATAGTAAATGGACTCCACCCTTATTATATATTATTTTATTCAGGGGAAACAGGGCTTTCATTTAATATCAAATATTTAGCTATGAAACATAATTTAATATGAAAAAAATGGGAGAAAATAAGATTTTTTTTATTTTTTTAGTTCTACATGACATTTTAACGGTCAATGTCATAATACTGTTTGCTTTTACTGCAATAAAATACACATATTTGTATTCAGTAAAGTCTCACGTGTAAGACAGTACCCCCTATGTACAGGTTTTATGGCGTTTTGGGAAGTTACAGGGTCAAATATAGCACGTTACATTTGAAATTGAAATTCGCCAGATTGGTTATGTTGCCTTTGAGACTGTATAGTAGCCCGGGAATGAAATTTACACCAATAATGGCATACCATTTGCAATAGTAAACAAACCAAGGTATTGCAAATGGTGTATGTCCAGTCTTTTTTAGTAGCCATTTGGTCACAAACACTGGCCAAAGTTAGCGTTAGTATTTGTTTGTGTGTGAAAAATGCAAAAAACGCCAATTTTGGCCAGTGTTTGTGACTAAGTGGCTACTAAAAAAGACTGGACATACCCAGTTTGCAATACATTGGGTTGTCTACTATTGCAAATGGTTACAGCTTGGTTGGGGTCTCGCCGTCCTCTACCCACCCTGGATCCAGCTTCCAGTGGGTAAACCTCTCCTACTCCTGAGAGTATAGCAGGAATAGCTCTTACAAGAGCGAGTGATTATAATCCCAGGGGAGTATAATGATATAGCAATCCCCAGGGAAGATACAGCCATTTCCCCCACACGAGACAAGGCTCTATGTTGAGGGTAAGCAGGAACGGATTTTAATGCAACCACACTTGGCCCTTTACGACAATCCCCATGCAAGAGGTACTCCCACCCGGACCTGATGGAAGACGGAATTACAAAGTCACAGGCCAATGACAACAGTGTTACAATACATGACACTCCCATACATAAAAAGATAATCCCTCCTCTGTGCCTGATTGATAATTGGATCAGGAAGCGTACTAACCTAATTCAATTATCTCCAAGTACAGAAAAACACACTTTTCCCAAACACCCCAAAAACACATAAAACCCCACAAATGTTACATCCCCCCGATAACTCTAACCTAATTTGGGTGACCAACATATCCAAAAAATCACCCAGATCAGTTCAGGAATTTCCTGGAAGTATTATTTTTAACCGATCAGGCACATGCCATGCCCAAAACCGTTCCAGAGAATCAGTAGTTTAAAAACCAAACAAACAAACTACCGAACAGAGTCAATAAGCCAACCCTGGAGCATGTTCCCCTCATCCAGACGAATGATTTCACCAAACAGTGCCCCTCTAAGTTGTAAAGAACCAAACGCAGGTTTGTGTCCGACTTTAGTTCCATGAGATTCATACCCAAACACAGCTGCCTGCATTCATGTGAACAAGATGGCCGCCGCCTCGTGATTGTCCATAGGAATTGCGGCCACACAGACAAACAATTAGAAAACTGCGGTGAGAAATGTTCCAAGCTGTTAATAGAGGTTAACAAGCTCCAGGGTGGTCTCTGGTTCGTGAGGTTTTTCGGTAACTGAACCATATAATCCCAATTGCACGAACAGAGTCTTTTAAAAGTATTCTAGCCAGGTCTATTGCAGGGGCTATAGTCTTGAGGCAAGAGGCTGGCAAGCAGGTTCATCCAAGAACCAGGGGCGAGGTTACTTTTACCCTAGTAACCAATCTGGCGAATTTCAATGTGAAAAAACTAACACAAGCCTTATATTTGACTCTAACGTTTTAAAACACCATAAAACCTGTATATGAGGCGTACGGTTATACTCGGGAAACTTCACAGAACACAAATATTAGTGTTTCAGAACAGAAAAACACAATTCTATTGTCAGTATAAGTGCCATTTGTGTGTGAAAAATGTAAAAAAAAAAGGTCACTTTCACTGATGAGATCATCGTTGTAATACATTTCACAGTTTTGAAACACTAATATTTGTGTTCAGCGAAGTCTCCTGAGTAAAGCAGTATCCCCTATGTACAGGTTTTATGGTGTCTTGGAAAGTTACAGGATTAAATATAGTGCTAGCAAATTAAATTACCTGGACTTTCTGCCTGGGTTGTCAGGCAGGTCCCGCAAATTGTAAATAAAATATATACCTATACACACACACACACACACACACACACATTTTTTTATTATTTTTATATAGTTATATATACTTATGTATATAGATATATATTATTTTGTTCTACGTGTATTTTGAGAGATATATATTCATTCAAAATACAGTTAGAATGAAATTACACATATTTTTAAAATAATTTTTATACGTATTTACATATTTATTTTATATTATATATATTTAATCAATATCATTCTACGTGTATTTTTATATAATAGATCATATTATATATATATACACACACACACAGAGAGATATATACACACAGATTATATATATATATATATATATATATACATACACACACACACACACACACACACACACACACACACATATCTCTATAACATATTATTGAATTAAAAACTTTAATTTTATTTTATTACAGGCAGCAGGGGGGGGGGACTGTCATTCCAGGCACTCCCCCTGCTGGTACTGGTATGGACGGATATTCCGTCCATGTGATTGTGAGGTCCTCGCAAGGACCCCGCGATCACATGGCCCAGGAGGGCCGGATTGGCAGCAGGGGGACTGCATGGGTTGCCAGGCAAGTCCCCCCTATCGTGATCGCCGACAAGTAGGTAAGTCCACTGGATAGCACGCACACCGTCCTTAAAGGGTTAAAGGGAAAATAAAATGAACATTTTGCAAAAGAAATCATTTGCCCTTTTTTTCTATAAATGTGGATAGAGTACTACAATTGAAGGAAAATATGTATTCATTTTGGGTTTATAAACGTTTAATGAAAATGTCAAAATATTCTGAAGGATTTCCCTTGTTCCTTTAATGAGATCCAGATTGTTCCCTCTTTTTATGGGAGGGGGGTTTGGAAGCAAAGAAACCTTCCACCACATTCAATTGCAAACAGGTGAGAGTTACAAGATCCTCCTGTGTATGTTAAAAAATATATCCTATAGAGTAGCTTTCCAGCCGCTGGCACAAACCATAGCATTCCTACCAGCACAATGTAGTGGTTTGAATATTGGATAATTGTGGAATAATAGGCCTGAACTCTATAAGACAGGAATGCAGATGGGTATAAAATCTGAATTTGTATCTTTTTTCAGTTGGAAAACGTTCAAAATCAGCAGGGGATCAAATACTTTTTTTCCTTCACTGTACTATTTACACACACAACTTTTTTGACATGCGTTTTTGGATTTTGTTATTCTCTCACTGTTAAAATACACCTACCATTAAAAATATAGACTGATCAGTTCTTTGTCAGTGGACAAACGTTCACAATCAGCAGGGGATGAAATACTTTTTTCCCCTCACTGTATGGGAAGTATGCCATTTTTGAATTGTCCATTTTGGACCCCAGTTCTCTCCTCTTCCCTCTAGAAGATCACATGGTTCAGCCTGAGGGGGTGGGGCCAATCTGAGGGAACGTCAAGTCCTGGAACCGGTGTACTGGTGAGTAAACAGGTAGGGAGAGTGCTTTTTTAACAGGCAGACTAGGATCTCCCCCATCGGCAAGTACCTGCTCTTCCAAATTGAAAATTCCGCCCTGCGGAAGGCATGTTTTTACATCTTTTACATAGTTAAATTGTTTGGAAATTACTTAATTGAAACAAGAATTTTGGATAAGCTTTAAAAAGGATTTAATTTTATGAAAAATATAGTTGAAAGATATTCAGAATATTAAAACATTTTTTATATATTTTTTCATAAAATTAAATAAAAAAAAAAAAGTTTATCCAAAAATATCAAATCGTTTGGAAAGGTTTGTTCAACAATATTAAATTGAAGCCCAAGTACCCACTATAACGGTAACTCCTACAGCCAATTATCATAAGTAAAGATACGGGGGACCCACGATCCCGCTTCTGAAAGAAATGATCATAAGATACATCTTGCCACGAGACCTGCGAGTCTCCCTACCATTGAAGCCTACACGGAGATCTGCGTATCTCAAGGTACATTAAGCACCTATAAGTATACGGAACCTGCGAGTTTCATAATGTATCATAACTTATCGCATGTTATAACATGAAAAGACCATAATAAAGAAATTTACAAAAAAAAAATTGAAGCCCAAGTATTAAACGGATTAATATGTCATATGATTTGTTATTTATATTAAATACTATAATAATCTTGCTAGTTCAAACTGCTTCCTAAATATTACCATAGAATACATTCGGCCATCTCATTTCAGGTACCATTTCTAGCTCTGGATTTCAAGTTGTGCATCTTTCTTTAGGCCTGGGTCCCTGGAGCCATTTCTATGGTGACTGTAACCATAGAAACTGCCTCCTGTATGCTACGTGTGAGTAGGGTCCAAGAGGTAGAATGAATTTAACCATTGCTCCTCCATTACACAGGATTATTCCATAAAATAAAAATCTTCCTGCACAGAGGAGCAGCGTCTATATAGAATATTAATAAGGAAGGGAAGGACAAATATAAAATAGACACATTTCGTATTTGATAGAGACTTTACTGAAGGTGCACCTTACTTAGCAACAGGCTCATATTTAGGCTCAGCATTATGGATTTTCATGTGTAATCAAATATGCGACTGGACTACCTTTAAACAGTAGCAGAGTTGAAGATTTTCTCCAATTATGCTATATTGGTATATACTGTGCTATTAAAAGGAACGCGAAAGCTGTACAAACCTGTATTCCTACGGCTGTCTCGTGTTAGATATAGGTCCCCCACTGGCTGAGCAATAATATATATATATTTTAATAAAAAATGTACTTTCCTTTTTCCAGCAAAGAGACTCCCTTAGCTCTGCTTACCTTTCAGTCTCCTCCAACATCATGTAAGAGGCACAGGCTCCACAAAATTCCAATCCAATTCTAATAGAAGAGCACTTGGGACCTGATGCACATGCACAAGTTTCTTCATAGGAAAGCATTGAATTAATGGCTTTCCTTATGAGCCACGTCACGTAATCAGGATTTACTTTGTCAGTGCCACAGAAGCACCTTCAGTGTCTAGCAAAAGAGATTTAACCTTTCAATGTAAAAATTGCGATTCTGCAAAGGGCCACTGCACCCATGCCATGTCAGATGAGATGAAGTGGCCTGTGTGACTTTAGTGGTCCTTTCACTCACTACATAGCTCACAGTTTACAGATGACTTAATGAAATCTTAAACACAAACCCTTCACAGAATGCCTTCCTGGATAACACTGACAGTGCTGAGCTAACCTGCCCTGATCACTCTCAGCCAAACAAAATCAACATGGATGAAATGGGGGAAGTTCTTGGCATCAGGATAGAGCCCTGGTTTACATCAAATTTCTCCAAAAACATGTACAGGAACTATGGGATTATATAATAGACCCCGAGAAACTTGCATTTTACAAATAATCCATGATAGCGTGGTAAGTAAGAAGGAATCTCACTATGTACTTGATAAGTGTTACCAATAAAGTGGCCAAGGATTGTTTATTCACAAAAAATATTAATACGGCGAATGCCAAATGTAGCAGTGTGTATGGTATGTGAGATCTGACTCATCTCCCACAAAAGATAGAAAGGTACCCTCGAAAGCTAGCTTGAATGCAAACTATGGCAGAAAATGCCTACTACCCACAACGGACAACAGGGATGATGAAAGTTGCTGAAAATAGTCTTATTTTGTGGTTTGTTTTTCTGGAAACATGTTGAGAGATCTAGAAAAGAAAAGGGTACATGGACCAAAAGAGAGGAGAGCGTTGGAAAAAGTATGTAAATGAACACTGGAATATTGGGGAAGAGCTGGAAGATTAGGATAAGCAAGATCCAAAGGTAGCAAGGACGGAGTTCTGACATAGTATGGCTACATAAAGAAAAAACGCCTGGTCACAGAAACCATCATAGGGACTCCATTCTAGCCGGCATCTATGGTTCAGTTGCTCAGTGAAATAAGAACCTACTATGTATTTTTCTAGAAACACTTTTTTTCCAGCCGGCTTTTTTGTGTGTTACAGTTTATGGCCAACGCGTATGTACCCAACCACAGAAGAGAATTTATTCCTCTAGCATAACACCTGACGGGTGTGGTCTCATTTGTATGGAGACATTTTATAGGGACTTGAATGCATATTTTGTACCCACTTACTAAACGTTCCCTTCTCACTTTGATTATTGTGCAAGCTTTTATATCTATTTACAACTTGACACAATGCAATACTAGACATACAAAACAAATATTTTTTATATACATATTAAACACTGCCTGTTAAAGAAATATGCGGTCTTATTTATCAGCATATATTACTATTGGTATTCCACTCCTTAGTGAATTTTAGACAACAGTATTTTAAGAACACACTTATTGTGTGCAGTTATTTTAAAGTTACTATAACCACTGATCAGCACTATTTTTAATTAGTATTGAAATTTTAGGTTTTAATTCATGGGATGTGTCTAGAAATTACAGTATTGGCTACATAAATGCTGTACAAAAAAGCCCAGCTCTTTATAATAGCATAGTCGCAAGCTGACCATTAAAGGAACACTATAGGGGCAGGAACATAAACATGTATTCCTGACCCTATAGTGTTAAATCCACCATTTAGGTGGCTTGCCCCTACCCTTCCCTCCTCCTTCCCCCCCTCAGTACCCTTAAAAGGAATTAAAACTCCCCTTATTTCCAGCGCTGCGCGGGTCTGCCGGTGCCGGCCCGCCCCTGATCCGCCTCCTTGATGACAACAGAATTGCTGATTTTTAGCCAATCCAATGCTTTCCCATAGGAAAATAATTGGATTGGCGAAAAATTGGCAAGGAGGCAGGATGGGGCGGTGCCAAACACCATTTTGGCCAATCAGCACTTCTTCATAGAGAATGCATCTCTGAGGAAAATTCAGCGTCCCCATGCAGAGCACGGAGACACTGAACGGCCAACTGTGCATCACTGAGCCAGGAAGCATCTAGAGTGGCCACCTGGGGAGTGGCCACTTGGAGGTTTCCCTAGGGTCAATGTAAACACTGCCTTTTCTCTGAAAAGGTAGTGTTTTCATGAAAATGCCTGAAGGCAATGATTATGCTCACCAGAACAACTACAATAAGCTGTAGTTGTTGTGGTGACTATAGTGTCCCTTTAAGTAAGGCAAGATGCATAATAATTTCTTGGTTAGAGCCTTGACAAATTTGCTTTGAATCTAGGTGCCAGCTAAAAAAAGTTAAGAGACAGTTTTTTTTAAACTAACAAAGATTTATTTTTCTAAGACAAAAATAAATAATACTTAAAGAGACACTATAGTCACCACTACAGCTTAATGTTGTGATTCTGGGGTCTATAGTCTATCCCTGCAGGTGGTTCAAAATAAACACGGTCTTTTTGAGACAAGGCAGTGTTTACATTACTGCATAGTAACACCTCTAGGTGCAGTCACTCCGATGACTGGAGGGGTTTCTTTGTCTTACCTATACTCAGCGTCTCCACATTTTGCATGAAGGCGCTGAATGTTTCCATGGAGATGCATTGATTTAATGCATCTCTACGAGGAGATGCTGATTGGTTTAGAGTTTTACTGTGCATACGCAATAGCCTCCCAATGATTTATGGGAAAGCATTGGACTAACTGTTTATCAGTCTGTTTATCTCAACCATGGAGGCGGGGCCAGTCACGACAAGTCAGGCACTGCGCGAGGAAAACAGGGTAAAACACCTTTTCCATGTGGAGGGGAGCCGGTCACCTAAACAGACACACATTATCTCACAAATATTCTATGTTTTAATTGAGTTTATGCTCACCCAGCCGCCATTTGTTGAACCCTAAGTTACAGAATGCAGTTTTATTCATATGTACAATATAACATGGTTACAGACTATGCCATATATCAACACAAGTATGGATATATATTTATAAATGCATCATCACATTTATACCCATATACAATAGCATTGGCTCACTGATAAAGCACCCAAACCTGCATTCACACTACAATATAAAATTCATAAAGTTTATCTTTGAAACTGGAACAGAGAGACTAAAGCACCACTTTTTATTTACTATTAAGACCCAGAGTGCTACTCCTTTTTCACGTGTGCACATTGTTGGATGGTGTATTTTGTAAGAAAAAAAACTTAAAGGACCACTAAAATAACCAAGACCACACCATCTCAGAGAAGCAGTTTGTGTGCAGTTTTGTAATTTTTTTATAAAAGTCAAATCATTAAGAGCATAAGTTGTTTGGTACATGCACTTGCTCAAACGGTCAGCTCATTCTTTACACATAAGCAATCAGCATGCGTACTGTACAAGGGTGTGTTTGGGGGGGGAGGGGAAGAGTGAGAGGGGAAGGTGTCTTATTGTTAATCATTCTTAAAAGAAACACCAAACAAAGCTTTACTGCACCATGCAACAGGCAGTGATGACATTAGAACATCAGTAATAAAGGGACACTCCACTGCCCAAATACAAAATAAATAAAACAATTTTTTTTTAAAAATTTAAAAAATAAATAAATCACTATTTCTTAAATATAAGGAATGCAGTCACCGAATGCCATACCCACATGTGCCCCCCCTCATTTGTCCAGTCACATTGAACCCCAAGGAGTTGGACTGTGGAGTGGGGGGTCCAACCGACTTGTTGCAGGCCTGTCGTGGGTCTGGCCACAGGTCTGTCTATTTCTATGGGGGGGAGATATGTAATGGATGGCCTGACTTGTTGGGTGCGGGCCACAAGCTTGGGGTGCCATTTTTGTGACTGTTTAACATGTGTCTGTATATGCAGTTGTTGGTCAACAATGAGGGGTGGGGGCAGCAGCTCTGTATAGTTAAGTTAAATGTATTGCTTGTCTGTGCCTCTCCCCCGCCCTTTTCCTGTCACAGCAGGACATTGTTCCTCTTCAATCCCCCATCAGCTTCTTGCGATGGAAACCCCTGTTTTGTGTTAGAGACCCCATGTAGGGGTCTGTGCATGTAAAACCTTGTGTGGCAAAATAAACAGTTCAGTTTTGTTGCATTTCCAGAGCTGTGTGCCTTCCAGTTACTGCGGGGAAATGGATGCCTGCTTGTTTGATGTTCCAGGAGGGATAAGCCAAATGACAAATGATTTAGGTAAACTAGAAAAATGGTCAGAATTGTGGCAACTGACATTTAATGTGGATAAGTGCAAGATAATGCATCTTGGACGTAAAAACCCAAGGGCAGAGTACAGAATATTTGATAGAGTCCTAAGCTCAACATTTGAGGAAAGGGATTTAGGGGTGATTATTTCTGATGACTTAAAGGTAGGCAGACAATGTAATAGAGCAGCAGGAAATGCTAGCAGAATGCTTGGTTGTATAGGGAGAGGTATTAGCAGTAGAAAGAGGAAGTGCTCATGCCATTGTACAGAACACTGGTGAGACCTCACTTGGAGTATTGTACACAGTACTGGAGACCTTATCTTCAGAAGGATATTGATACCTTAGAGAGGGTTCAGAGAAGGGCTACTAAACTGGTTCATGGATTGCGGGATAAAACTTACCAGGAAAGGTTAAAGGATCTTAACATGTATAGCTTGGAGGAAAGACGAGACAGGGGGGATATGATAGAAACATTTAAATATATAAAGGGAATCAACACAGTAAAGGAGGAGACTATATTTAAAAGAAGAAAAACTACCACAACAAGAGGACATAGTCTTAAATTAGAGGGACAAAGGTTTAAAAATAATATCAGGAAGTATTACTTTACTGAGAGGGTAGTGGATGCATGGAATAGCCTTCCAGCTGAAGTGGTAGAGGTTAACACAGTAAAGGAGTTTAAGCATGCGTGGGATAGGCATAAGGCTATCCTAACTATAAGATAAGGCTAGGGACTAATGAAAGTATTTAGAAAATTGGGCAGACTAGATGGGCCGAATGGTTCTTATCTGCCGTCACATTCTATGTTTCTATATGTTTCTATGTTTCAAGGGTTCCAGAGTGGCTGAAGTAAGATATTAGCGGAGGTAACCGGTCGGGTTACCGGGGGTCCTCTACATTTTTTATTATGCATTTTGCATTGCGGTTCTATTTTTTATTTAAAACTGCTTGCAAAACTAACCCTGTTTCCCCACCCTTCCAGTGACTTCCTGTGGCTGTCCAATCACAGTTCAATAAGAAGTCTTTGTAAGGCAATTGCTGCCTCTTGAGTTTAGCATCACTGAACTAAACAAACCAGAAAGTAACAGGACCTGTTTGTTTGAAGGCAAGGGGGTGTAACTAGGTAGATTTATAAATGTGTCAATTTCTATTAAAATCAGGACTTTTGCAATTTCAGAAAAAAAAAAAAATAGATAACCCTTCACACACAAAGCTATTCAGCAAGCTAAAGTATGTTAGGGGTCTATAGTGTCCCTTTAATGTCCTGTGATACAGCCAGTTTAATATGGTTTTAACCTTGAAAAAAGTTACAAATGAATGTGCAGTCATTTGCAGATGCATATATATCCAATAATCTTACCTTATTTTGTGACCACATTTATGGCTTATTATTTTAACCACAGATCTTAAAGAAACACTCCATTATAATGGTTCTATCATCAGGGGAACAATTTTGAAGTAAACCTATTTACACATGAACATAGGTCCATTTTGCTTCCGGATCATTTTAAATTAGTTGGCTTTTGAATACAGACATGAAGGGCAAATTAAAGGGGTTCTCTAAAGCAACATAACAACTACAGATCAGAGTTGTGGTTATGTTGGTTAGAGGCTGTGTGCACTTTCTCCTAGGTTTATTTCAAACCACTTAGAAGCAGATTAACCAGGTCTATAACTCACTAAATGACAGAGAAAACTATATATCAGAACAGTGTTACCTCCAGTAGGACATTCCAAGACATTCCATGCTGTCTTCCACAAACTGGGCTTTAAGGGGATAAACTTTCACATTATAAATAATTTATTTCATACAACATAGACTGTAGTTATTAGCCAAGAGAACTAGGGAGTCTGTATAATTTGGAAAAGTAAATTCCCCATTACCAATGTAGATGAGGAGGGTTACAGCCTTCATGTGCCACTTTTAGGTGGTTTTGTGATAAAACCAGGGAATGGCACCGACAGACTCTGTAAAATAACCACTACAGCATGCCTATTTAACCCACCTTCTACGCCAAAAACATGCACACAATAAATCAATAACTCTTCTAAAACCAAATGTCTAGCCTTAAAGGACCACTCTAGGCACCCAGACCACTTCAGCTTAATGAAGTGGTCTGGGTGCCAGGTCCAGCTAGGGTTAACCCATTTTTTTAATAAACATAGCAGTTTCATAGAAACTGCTATGTTTATAAAGGGGTAATCCAGCCTCCAATTCCTCTAGTGGCTGTCTCATTGACAGCCGCTAGAGGCGCTTGCGTGATTCTCACTGTGAAAATCACAGTGAGAACACGCAAGTGTCCATAGGAAAGCATTGTAAAAGAGCTGCGCGTGCGCATTCAGCCGAATGGAAGGAGAGGAGGAGGATCGGAGGCGGAGAGCTCCCCGCCCGGCGCTGGAGAAAGGTAAGTTTTAACCCCTTTCCTCTCCCCAGAGCCGGGTGGGAAGGGGACCCTGAGGGTGGGGGCACCCTCAGGGCACTATAGTGCCAGGAAAACGAGTATGTTTTCCTGGCACTATAGTGGTCCTTTAAACAATTGTATATAAAAAATAAACTAGTTTTAAACAGTTTTTGTTTTTTTAAACTAGCTTTTCATTCATACATGAAAGGCTTTTTATTTCTAAAAAGACAGTATTTTAAACTAAAAAGGCTGCAGTGACCGGCTACAGACACCAGAACAACTACATTAAAGGAACACTATAGTCACCTAAATTACTTTAGCTAAATAAAGCAGTTTTAGTGTATAGATCATTCCCCTGCAATTTCACTGCTCAATTCACTGCCATTTAGGAATTAAATCACTTTGTTCCGGTTTATGCAGCCCTAGCCACGCCTCCCCTAGCTCTGATTGACATAGCCTGCAAGAAAAAAAAACAAAAAACTGGTTTCACTTTCAAACAGATGTAATTTACCTTAAATAATTGTATTGCAATCTCTAAATTGAACTTTAATTACATACAGGAGGTTCTTGCAGGGTCTAGCAAGCTATTAACATAGCAGGGGATAAGACAATCTTAATTAAACAGAACTTGCAATAAAGAATGCTTAAATAGGGCTCTCTTTACAGGAAGTGTTTATGGAAGTCACATGCAGGGAGGTGTGACTAGGGTTCATAAACAAAGGGATTTAACTCCTAAATGGCAGAGGATTGAGCAGTGAGGCTGCAGGGGCATGCTCTATACACCAAAACTGCTTCATTAAGCTAAAGTTGTTCAGGTGACTTTAGTGTCCCTTTAAGGGTTATTATAGGATATGTACCAATCCAAATAAAAAATCCAAGAGACTGAAAGATCTTTTTCAATAGACCATCACTTAAAAAGCAAAAAATCCTGCTGGATTTAAAGCAAATGAGGGACATTCAGAGAGAAAAAGATATTTATGCCGGTGTTCATATTTCGAAGAAGGCCAAAAGCGATTGTCGGCACGAGAGATACAGCAACTCCAAAGAACTTGCTGGCATTTCAGTTCTGGACTGCCCTCATGGGTGGGATTAGTCTAATGTGCCTCAGATATGTTCTCTCTGTAATGGCACAACTGAGCAAAAACTACTTTAAGAACTGAGTGGGGATTCACCAAAGGGCAAGCTACTGAGTTTTTCTAAGCCTTTGTCCGTGCACAGAGTTCTCATTCTTTGTTTTTGTTGCAATGCATTAAAGCGGCACGGTCATGCCAAACTTGCCTTTCCCCAAAAGCTTCCTCTTCTCTACTCTATCTCTCAGGATCTGTTCTTTTCTTCTGATCTAGGTTAGTAGGGACGACTTTGTATTTATTTATTTTTTCATACGCTTGACAATATTTGACCCAAGGAGGAGCTTAAGCCTGCTCCATTTCCTATGATCATATAAATTTTCCCACAATACTCACCTTCCTCCATCATCTTGCGATGCCTCTTCACTATTCCCAAGCATCCAGTCATATAGACAGGGCGCCGGCAAAACAAACTAATTACATCCTAACCGAATGAGTACAGTTTGCCCATTTGTGTTAGGACGATATTCTGTACTTTTTGTTAAGATCAGAATTTCATTCAAATGAGTGAAACTCCGATCCTATTCATGTCGTGGCTGTATCTTGCAGCCACTTTGTAGATAACTCCCTAATTCCTACTGTATTAGGGAGCCATCTACTAAAACTGCTGAAAGACCAAAATCGGTCTTTTGGCCAACTTTACTAATACCAAGCAAAGTTTACTTCGTATTACTAAATAAGGGACTTTAAAATCGCCTTTCTGCCACTGTGTTTTTGAAGCATTCACAGTTACCTGCATCTAGACTTCTGCAGGGCAAGTAAAATAATAATAATAATAATAATAATAATAATAATAATAATAATCTGGTTCTTCCGAACCACTTAGACAAGAAAAAAAATACGCAATATCAGGCCGTTTTGAAATGTCAATATTAGATTAGATATTTGTAGAGAAGAAATAAATTAATAACAGGAAGTGAGAGGACTTAATTTTAGAATTATTGAATATAATCTTTTTCCTTGTATCTTGTAAAATTGGAGCAGAAGTTTATCATTAGGATTTGTAATGAAAAATAAAATAAAGAAAATATATATCTTTTGCTAAAAATTAAAGTAAGATGTCAGACAGCATTTAACCACGCACTAATCTCTTCCATCCTGACACGAACAAAGCTTTCCTAAACATCCAGTCTGTAGAGTCAGTGACCGTCCTTCATTAGGAAAGGGGGCAAAAAAATTAAAACTACTATTTTCTACAAACTGCATCTGCAGAAGTAATAGACGCCCCAAAACTCAGTCAAGGCAAAACTACAATGAAAGGCATTTGAAGAAAAAAAAAGAAAAAATTAATAGCAGCTGCATTCTTAAAGAGACTCTAGAGGCATCAAAATAACTTTAGCTGGATGAAGCTGTTTTAGTGTATAGAACCTGCCTCTGCAGTTTTACTGCTCAATTCTCTGCCATTTTGGAGTTACGTTAAGCAGCCCTAGCCATGCCTCCCCTTGCTGGGATTCACACACAGCCTGCATTAAAAAAAAAAAGTTAAAAGTTTTTAGCTCCTGCTCTGAAAATTGAACGTTAATCACATAGGATACTACTGCAGGGCAAAGGCGGCTATTAACAGAGATTGTAAATGAAATAGAATGTGTAATAGGAAGTTTAAATATTACTTTACAGAAAGTGTTTAGAGAAGACGTGCAAGACACAAGCAGGGAGGTGTGCCTAGGGCTGCATAAACAAAGTGATTTAACTCCTAAATGGGCATGATGCATACACTAAAAATCTCTTAAGCTACACTTGTTTTGATTCCTGTAATGTCCCGTTAATACATCATCCTCTTTTATATCCATTTTTCCTTTCTCTCTCTCCTTTTGAAATATCCCTATGCTTACTTCATAATGTTCAGATCATAAATATTCAGTTTCTCAATTAGCGAAGGGCCATAGGACTTTGCATTCCAAAGAGTTTCACGGACAAGACATTTATCAACAAGAACCACTTGTGTATGACTGTTTAAATTAATGAAACATTCTATTTATGGTATATGCTTGCAGAGTGATGGACCAAGCTCCATACTTCATCTTAATTCCACCTTCATGTTTACAGGAGTTCTGTCACCTCAAAACCATCAAGTACTGAAAGGAAACTCATTGCTACATTTAGTATATGAATGGATCGTTCAATAATAAATATATAATATAATATGCACACACACACACCTTGGATCAGACAAGGTTGGTTTTGACAGTTGGTCTGATGATGTCACTGCATTGTACAGGGAGTGATGCACTGAAGACCTCAAAACTAAATGACAGCTTCAAACACTGTCTGACCCAAGGTGCATGTATATGGTTTCATATACTTCAAAGAATCCATTTCCTTTCTAAACTTGATGAAAGGATCATTATATTGAAAAATAGTTTTGATGTGACAGTTCTTTAAGGCACCAGATCTATGTCCTCTGCCTTCTTGACGTCCTTGTCATATTCAGGAAGCCAAGCTTGTGGACATTTCTGGTTTGTCCCATCTGTGATTCTGTAGAGCAGTTTCTCATGATTTTTTCTCCTTCTCATTCTTTCTTCCATCTTCAAACGCAAAATGTCAATGCTCCCTTTGTTCCATTCCATTGTTTCAAAGAGTGACAGTCACTTGAGACTACAAAGATTGACTGTGTCCTGTTTTTTTCTCCAAGAGTCTCAAAAACCACTTGAATACCATGTTTTTAACTCCTTCAGTTTCACAGCTTCACAACACACACACAGTTGTGACACGTAATGACAGTAGTGTGTGTATTCACTAACCGGTTTTTATCCCAAGGGGGATAGTGACCACGTAGCAGTATTTCTATGTTTATAAGGTTAACAGATTTGCAACGCTGGACAGCAAAAATAATCTTTGTGGTTTTAGAGCAGTTGCATGTTTAAGCACTCTGTGTTTATTACATTTGTCTGAGTTTCAATGCTCCCTTTCCTTCTCCCCGCTGAGATACTTCCTGACTCCGTGCTGAGTCCTGGCTGCTCTCAAAAGCATCCATTGTCACTGCAGTTAATTTACAAGAATTTTTTTAGAACATATTTTTTGGGTATGTGGGGGCACAATGTGGGTTGAGAGCAGGATGAATAACTTTTTAGCTGCCAGCACCTCTTTAAAAATGTAATTTATAACTAAATTATGTTTTGTTTATGTGACAGGATGGTTTTATAGGTTTTAAATTGAAGAATATCTTATACATATGGAGGCGATCATTCTATAACAGTATGAAAGCTTTTTTCCCCCCCTTTTACTTTTAAATAGAGGACGAGTTTTATCAGTTGCTTTGATCTGCTTGGTAGTGGAATGGATTTATGATCCTCTGTTAAGAACAGATTTTTTTAACTAGAATTTGAAATATTTGTGGAAGCCACATTACAGTGTGACTTGGTAAAGGCTCCATTTTTATTTTTGGGGGTTTTCTTTACCGCTTTAAAAAAAAAAAATTGTCAATACATGCTTTTAGGTACTGTTCAGTGTTTGTGTTGAATCCTAGGGAAACGAGTACATTACTTGTCACATACAAATCAACCAGAAAGAAATAATCACTGGACAGTTGCCATAGAAACCCAACATTCTCAGGAGAGCACACATTGGGTATAAAGAAATGAAGAGGAATATACATTGGACCTGGAAAACATTGCGAATTGAATTGTGCTTCCCCCCACCCCAAAAAGAAAAGGAAAAAAAAAAACAGTATTCCATACTCAAATTGTGCTGAAATTTCAATGCAGTCAAGAAATAAAATGTTAAAAAATTGTCATGCATTTGTCTTACAGTTGATAAAACTTGACAAAAACCTGAAGATGTTGACCATTTCCCCCAGTTGTCACTAGCGATTGGTATGGGGACCATATCTACCAGGGCTTCAGCAGAAGAAAGCAGGTGGCGGTACCAACTTCAGTTAAGTAAGCGGACAGCATCAGGTAAGTACATCTCCCCTGCACTTCACCCCTGGGCCAACATACAAGTGGCAATATCCCCATGGGTTGTTTTTTTGGTGCAAAATATGCAAAAATCCCAGAAGATGACGGAGCCGCTTTAAGTGGGTCATAATGACATGTAACAGTTAATAGCAATAGGAAGAAAACTGCAAAATATGTGATCAACTTAGTAGTTAGATCATTTTAACATTGTTATAAGCCAAAAGGCATAGAACATTATAAATGATGTTAAACAAAACCAAAAACACACGTACTGGAGGCAATGGCAGAAGTCAAGAGAATATGCAACTAATGTAGAATACAGTCTCACCAGAAAGTGGAGTAAAGAAAATGCTAGTATTGGTCATTTGAAATGTCAACGCATTTAGTTGTATGGTATTATGGAAAAGGTGTCCTTCATTTAATATTGTTGAATAAGCTCTCTAAATAATTTTATATGTTTTTGTCTAAACTGCTAAAATAGTTTAATAGAAAAAATAAAAATATTTACATTTTGTAATATTTAGGTTGTTTTTATGGGATATATATACACTGCTCAAAAAAATAATGAGAACACAAAAATAACATCCTAGATCTGAATGAATTAAATATTCTTAAATACTTTGTTCTTTACATAGTTTAATGTGCTGACCACAAAATCACACACAAATAAAAAAATGGAAATCAAATTTTTCAACCCATGGAGGTCTGGATTTGGAGTCACACTCAAAATTAAAGTGGAAAAACACACTACAGGCTGATCCAACTTTGATGTAATGTCCTTAAAACAAGTCAAAGTGAGGCTCAGTAGTGTGTGTGGCCTCCACGTGCCTGTATGACCTCCCTACAACGTCTCCTGAGGGATCTCCTCCCAGACCTGGACTAAAGCATCTGCCAACTCCTGGACAGTCTGTGGTGCAACGTGACGTTGGTGGATGGAGCGAGACATGATGTCCCATGTGATTCAGGTCTGGGGAACGGGCGGGCCAGTCCATAGCATCAATGCCTTCGTCTTGCAGGAACTGCTGACACACTCCAGCCACATGAGGTCTAGCATTGTCTTGCATTAGGAGGAACCCAGGGCCAACAGCACCAGCATATGGTCTCACAAGGGGTCTGAGGATCTCATCTTGGTACCTAATGGCAATAAGGCTACCTCTGGAGGGCTGTGCGGCCCCCCAAAGAAATGCCACCCCACACCATTACTGACCCACTGCCAAACCGGTCATGCTGGAG
Source organism: Pelobates cultripes (assembly GCA_933207985.1). Classification (NCBI taxonomy): domain Eukaryota; kingdom Metazoa; phylum Chordata; class Amphibia; order Anura; family Pelobatidae; genus Pelobates; species Pelobates cultripes. The sequence goes on from OW240912.1 coordinate 176,044,429, forward strand.
AATGTTGCAGGCAGCAGAACGTTCTCCACAGCATCTCCAGACTCTGTCACGTCTGTCACATGTGCTCAGTGTGAACCTGCTTTCATTTGTGAAGAGCACAGGGCGCCAGTGGCGAATTTGCCAATCTTGGTGTTCTCTGGCAAATGCCAAACGTCCTGCACGGTGTTGGGCTGTAAGCACAACCCCCACCTGTGGACGTCGGGCCCTCATGGAGTCTGTTTCTGACCGTTTGAGCAGACACATGCACATTTGTGGCCTGCTGGAGCTCATTTTGCAGGGCTCTGGCAGTGCTCCTCCTGTTCCTCCTTGCACAAAGGCAGAGGTAGCGGTCCTGCTGCTGGGTTGTTGCCCTCCTACGGCCTCCTCCACGTCTCCTGATGTACTGGCCTGTCTCCTGGTAGCGCCTCCATGCTCTGGACACTACACTGACAGACACAGCAAACCTTCTTGCCACAGCTCGCATTGATGTGCCATCCTGGATGAGCTGCACTACCTGAGCCACTTGTGTGGGTTGTAGACTCCGTCTCTTGCTACCACTAGAGTGAAAGCACAGCCAGCATTCAAAAGTGACCAAAACATCAGCCAGGAAGCATAGGAACTGAGAAGTGGTCTGTGGTCACCACCTGCAGAACCACTCCTTTATTGGGGGTGTCTTGCTAATTGCCTATAATTTCCATCTGTTGTCTATCCCATTTGCACAACAGCATGTAAAATTGATTGCCACTCAGTGTTGCTTCCTAAGTGGACAGTTTGATTTCACAGAAGTGTGATTGACTTGGAGTGTATATATGTTTTAATCTTTTTAATATGTTGGAAAAAAAATAATTTCAAAAGTTTATTCAATAAAATAATCTGTAAAGCGTATCCATCAATATTAAGTTGAGCCCTTTGTATTTTTTTTAATACAGAAAAAAAGAGGCAACAGGCATACACACAGACAAGCACAAAATCATAATGTAATGTGCATGGTACTAAATCCAGAGATGACTGTGTATAGAATGTATTGTGTGTGTTGGGGATGCAATAAGTATGTGTGTGTTTGGGGGGGTGGGGGGGGGGAGAGGAGAGCAGGAGGAATTTTTTTTTTAACTTTTCTTATATTGAAAAAGAATATAGTTCATCACTCCTCCCTCTTGTTTCCTCATAGAAGGAAAGGGCACCATCATGCCAATCACTGGTAGTTCAGTGTGGATAGCCTCAGATTTCACCATCTGCCAGATGCAAGACTTGTGCAATGGTTCTCATAAACTCTATTATTATTGGTTATTTATATAGTGCCAGCTTATTCCGCAGCGCTTTACAATAAGATGGGAATTTACCAAATGAGACAATAACAAAATGTAACAGGAACAATAGGTAGTTGAGGACCCTGCTCAAACGAGCTTAGAATCTAGAGGAGGTGTGGTATAAAAACACAATAGGAAGGGTATTGAGGGAGACAGCAAATAGAATGGTGGGAAAGTAGCATAACTGCATGTGAGTGGAGTGTGGCCCTTTAGAAGAGAGCAAGAGGAAGGTTTGAGAGAGACGTTACTTTTGGAGGCCATAAGCAATCCTGAAAAGATGGGTTTTGAGGGACTTCTTAAAGGATTGAAGACTAGGGGAGAGTCTGACAGGGGTAGGCAGGCTGTTCCAAAGGAAAGGAGCCACCTGTGAGAAATCTTGCAGGCGTGAACTTGCAGTAACGGTGCGAGCAGCAGAAAGGAGAAGGCCACCAGTAGAGCGTAGAGACCGAGAGAGGGCATACCTATGAATCAGTGAAGAAATGTAAGAGGGGCTAGAGTTGGTTAGAGCTTTATAGGTGATGGTTAGTATTTTAAATTGACACCTGTGGGGTGCAGGAAGCCAGTTTAAGGTTGACAGAGGGGTGAGGTGTGTAAGGAGCAACTGGCAGTCGCATTCATCAGATTGTAGGGGGGCAGTACGGCTTCTGGGGAGACCAATTAGGAGGGAATTACAGTAATCCATGCAGGAAATTACTAGAGCATGAACAAGCTCAGTGGCAGCATCTTGCTTAAGAAAGGGGCGTATGCGGGCAATGTTTTTAAGCTGGAATCGACGGGTTTTAGCAACAGACTGGACATGACATGCAAAGGTGAGGCCAGGACCAAAAAGGACACCAAGACAGCAAGCTTGAAAGGATGGGGTGAGGCAGACTCAAAGTATCAAGGCATTGAGGTGGTAACCTGCAGAAATGACTAAACCTGCGTTCTGCAACATTTTAGGAGACCAGCGAAAAAAGGAGAACTATTTTGCAGACCGGCGTCAGCCAGAAATAAAACCCAATTGTAGGTGTGAGGGATTGTGTGTGTGTGTTTGTGTGTGTGTCCCCATTTTTCATGAGCTAAACTCAAAGATCTAAGACTTTTTCTATGTACACAAAAGGAATATTTCTCTCAAATAATGTTCACAAATCTGTGTTAGTGAGCACTTCTCCTTTGCCGAGATAATCCATCCACCTCACAGGTGTGGCATTCCAAGATGCAGATTAGACAGCATGATTATTGCACATGTGTGCCTTGGGCTGGCCACAATAAAATGTGCAGTTTTACTGTATTGTCAGTACCAGTCAGTATCTGGTGTGGCCACCATTTGCCTCACGCAGTGCAACACATCTCCTTCGCATAAAGTTGATCAGGTTGTTGATTGTGGCCTGTGGAATGCTGGTCCACTCCTCTTCAATGGCTGTGCAAAGTTGCTGGAAATTGGTAGGACCTGGAACATGCCGTCGTATACGCCGATCCAGAGCATCCCAAACATGCTAAATGGGTAACATGTCCGTTGAGTATGGTGGCCATGCAAGAACTGGGATGTTTTCCACTTCCAGGAATTGTGTACAGATCCTTGCAACATGGGGCTGTGCATTATGCTGCAACATGAGGTGATGGTCGTGGATGAATGGCACAATAGTGGGCCTAAGGTATCTCTGTGCATTCAAAATGCCATCAATAAAATGCACCTTTGATCATTATCCATAACATACGCTTGCCCATACCATAACCCCACCAACACCATGGGCCACTCGATCCACAGCTTTGACATCAGCAAATCGCTCACCAACACAACGCCATACACCCTGTCTGCCATCTGCCCTGTACAGTGAAAACTGGGATTCATCCATGAAGCGGACACCTCTCCAAAGTGCCAGACGCCATCGAATGTGAGCATTTGCCCACTCAAATTGGTTATGACGACGAACTGCAGTCTGGCGAGACCCCAGTGAGGACGACGAGCATGCAGATGAGCTTCCCTTAAACGATTTTTGACAGTTTGTGCAGAAATTCTTTGGTTATGCAAACAGATTGTTGCAGCAGCTGTCCAGGTGGCTGATCTCAGATGATTCTGGAGGTGAAGATGCTGGATGTGGAGGTCCTGGGCTGGTGTGGTTACACATGGTCTGAGGTTGTGAGGCCGGTTGGATGTACTGCCAAATTCTCTGAAACGCCTTTGGAGACGGCTTATGGTAGAGAAATGAACATTCAATTCACAGGCAAGAGCTCTGGTGGACATTCCTGCAGTCAGCATGCCAATTGCACGCTCCCTCGGAATTTGTGACATCTGTGGCATTGTGAGGTGTGATAAAACTGCACATTTTGGAGTCCTTTTATTGTGGCCCATTGTGTTGGCACATGTTTGCAATAATCATGCTGTCTAATCAGCATCTTGATATGCGACACCTGTGAGGTGGATGGATCATCTCGGCAAAGGAGAAGTGCTCACTAACACAGATTTAGACAGATTTGTGAATATTTGAGAGAAATAGGCTTTTTGTGTACATAAAAAAAAAGTCTTAGATCTTTGAGTTCAGCTCATGACAAATGGGGCAAAAACAAAAGTGTTGCGTTTATAATTTTGTTTAGTATATATATATATATATATATATATATATTTTTTTTTTTATTTTTTTTTTATTTTTTTTTATTATTATTATTATTATTATTATTATTATTATTAATTTATTTATTTATTTATTTTATCCCTCCTCCTTGCTCCCTGCTTATCTTTTTGGGAGGGGGGATCCCTGGTGGTCCTGCAATCCCTGGTGGTGCGGTGGGGAAGCCCTGGTGGTCCCAGTGGTGAGAGTGAACCTCAGGAGGTGCTAGATTTCACTCTTGCGAGGTTTGGAGCAACCTAGCTCGCATGAGGAGAACCCAGCGGAACTGAACGATAGAGCTCCCCCCAGGTCCTCTCTCCCTCCCTCTCCTGCCTGCTGCCACAGTACATCTCTGATCTCCCCTTCGGTCCTGCAGAGCCGGCACTGAAAAGGGAGGCACATTTCCCGGTGCTATGATCATAAGATCATAGCACCAAGGAAATCTCTTGCGGCAATTTATTGCAGGTCTGCAAAAGCTTTCACCCGACGGTATAGTCGGAGAAAGCATTTGTGGACCAGCAATAAATTCTTGCGGAACGACGCCGGTCCTCAGCCTAGAGGTTGGGGACCCCTGCTCTAAACTGCCTGAAGTTCATGAGAACCATTACTAGGTCTACAGCCAGCAGAAGGTGAGAGCAAAGGCTCTCTGGGCTTTCCATTCCCCCATACAGTGGGTGCAATGGGTCTGTGATACAAAAAACAAAGGGAAGGAAGATAGTGCAATAATCTTACTCCTGAGCAGGGGTTAACCCCTAGTGCAACAAAATGCACTATAAAACTAAACATTAAGGAAGGGAGACAGGAGAAGGGACAGGATAAATGATAGAGTGTCCTGCAGAGTGGTAGTTGCCTCATTATAGAGGGGTGACCTTAGGATAGGTTGGGCTTGTGGAGATCACAAAAGAGGAAAGATAATTAAAACTTCACTTTTAATGTAAATAGTTACAAGGGGGGTATACAAACAAATTTTAGTTCAAATAACTGTTGTAAGAAATCCTCAAGTGATACAGTTACACTGCCTGTTAACAGAGTGAAATGCCACTGTGGGAACAACAGCTACAAATTAGTAGTGTCAATAATGTATCGATATACCAGTACCCGGGCTCAAGGAAAAATAGCCAAGTCCCAGTGAGCTGCACTGAAGCTGTTAACAAAGCTGATAACAATGTTTACCGAAACTGCAGTGTCTGGACTCCAAAACAAGCTTGAGAGTGCCAGTATACTGCAGAAAAGAGCATGTCAGAAATGATGACAGGGTCCTGTGTTAAATACCGTGAGAAATAGCATCTAGAGGTATGTGCTGGCGGGAGTATCTGCAGTATGGCAACTAGGAGGTGCAAACTGCAAAATGTTGCCTGGTAGATTCTGCAGGAACTGGCTTAATGACCAACAGGCTATGGGAAGAGAGGGGTTAACTAAAAAAACTGGAAATCCTAGTGCTATGGTATGTGCTGGCAGGAGTATCTGCAGTATAGAAGCTAGGAGGTTCAAACTGCAAAATGTTGCCTGGTAGATTCTGCAGGAACTGGCTTAATAACAATCAAGCTATGGGTAGAGAGGGGTTAACTACCAAAACACTGGAAATCCTAGTGTTATGTATGTGCAGGCGGGAGTATCTGCAGTATAGTAACTAGGAGGTGCAGACTGCAAAGATGTTGCTTGATATATTCTGCGGTAAAACTACAAAAACAGTGGAAATCCTAGTGTTATGGTATGTGCAGGCGGGTGTACCTGCAGTATAGTAACTAGGAGGTACAAACTGCAAGATGTTGCCTGGTAGATTCTGCAGGAACTGGCTTAATAACCAACAAGCTATGGATAGAGAGGGGTTAACTACCAAAACACTGGAAATCCTAGTGTTCTAGTATGTGTAGGCGGGAGTATCTGCAGTATAGTAACTGGGAGGTGCAGACTGCAAAGATATTGCCTGGTATATTCTGCAGTAACTGGCTAAATAACCAACAAGCTATGGGTAGAGAGGGTTTAACTGCAAAAACACTAGGGATCCTCCTATGCTTGTGGTCCCCAAGTACTTGTGCCTTCGAGGGCACCCCCTTAGCCAAAAGCCTACAATCTCCTATTAAAATACAAATAAACAATTTCCCACCAATGCTGCTACAATGAAAAAAGTGTGCTGGAAATGCCTAGACTTTGTAGGCTGCTTCAAGTGCTGCTGGGTAATGGCTGAGCCGATGTCGATAGAAAGCTCTAATTGGTATGGTAAGTAAAGAGGTCACTCTTAGTGCAGAGACAGGTCTCTCTTAGTAAAGTGACTGGTGGATAGCACCAGTGATGTTTCCCCTAATGGGTCTGTGAAGAAGATATTTGATCCCCCACTTATCTATAAAGGCACCCTCTACATGAGCTGGTAGGGCAATTTTCAAGGTAGTGCAGCCCTGCAGGTAGAGAGGGCCTCACATTTAGGGCTCCTTAACCCCTCCCCCTTATTGATGCCCCTGTACATAAAGACATAAGCTAGTATACAAATATAAAAAAATTAACTTCAATATATGCAACAAAGTAGAAATTTGATGAAACAAAACCGCTCTCATGATATACAAAATAAGACCAATAGCCAGGCCCATGCGGTTAGGAGAACAAAAAAGGGAACGAGGGAGGGGCTTACACAAGAAAAGGAAAAAGGGGGAGGATATAAAAAAAAAGGCAAGTTATAACAACTTGAAGGAAACTTTGTGAAGGGAAAACAAAACACTCCTCTACGGCACACCTAACTTACTCAGAAGAATATACAATCCAATGGATCCATAAGTCCATATACTTCAAGGAGGCCACGTAAGCTCCTTTATTTATAACACCCATTCCCTAGAGAAAACAACATGTGAAAGCTTCAATTGAACTGGCAGCAACCAGGTGAAAAAGGAATTTGCCTTTTCAGCATCCACCTGAAAAGGCAAATTTGTATTTGGGGTAAAAGATAAGCCCTTGCTGTAGACCTGCCTCAGAAATGTTTTTTTTAAATAAAGTTTGCCACTTGTCAGTCAGAAGTCCATTCTTTTCCATGATGTCCCTTTGGTATGAGCCAGACTGTTGTGGCACTGTATGGTCTTTTAGAAGAAGAGATATGGTGTCCTGCATGGCTCGATTATGTACTTTGGTTTTGATTTCTCAACCTACAGTATGTCAAATACTGATATTGCTGTCCTTGGGAAGTTTTGTCATATTACTCTCATGTATAGACCGTCGCATTGTTATGGAGAGGAGTTTTTTAAAGCTATATATAGTTACAATGCCAAATATAGTTAGTGGTAATATTTTGTTGTTTTTACTTGTTTTAAGACTGAATTAGTATTTGCACAGAGCTTACATTACTCAATGTAATGATTATAATTAGAGGGACCCATATTAATATACTGTGCCACCTGTCACATGGTGTGATTTATATGGGGAAAGCGAAAGAGAAGAGGGGGGAAAGAGCAAAAGAGAAAAGGGGGGAGAAGAGCAAAAGAGAAGAGGGGGAGAGAAGAGCAAACGAGAAGGAGGGGGAGAGAAGAAGCGAAGCGAGAAGGAAGAGAGAGAGCGAGAGCGAGAAAATGCGAGCAGAAGGAGAGGAGGAGAGAAGCGAATGAGAAGGGGGAGAAGAAGCGAGAAGAGAAGAGGAAAAACGAGAAAGCAAACGAGAAGAGGGAGACAGCGAGAAGGGGGAGAAGCGAACGAGAAGGAGGAGAAGTGAGTGAGGGGGAGAGCGAGACGAAGAAGAGGGAAGAGCGGACGAGAAGGGAGGGGCGAGAGAGGAGGGAGAGCGAACGAGAAGGAGGGGGAGAGCGAACGAGAAGGAAGGTGAGAGCGAACGAGAAGGAAGGTGAGAGCGAACGAGAAGGAAGGTGAGAGCGAACGAGAAGGAGGGGGAGAGAGAAAAAAAAGAGAAAAATCATTTAATTTTTGTTGTGTGTTTAGTTCAGGGTGTACTGTGTTGTGTTTAACGTCAAACAGAGAAACAAAATAAGTTACAATAGTAAATCCAAACAATAACTTATTTTGCAACACAAATATTTATTTACTTTAAATAAAGTTGGTCATTTACACAGTCTTTCATACGCTTAAAATATTATAATAAGAAAAACAAATCCACCACCATCAATGTCATGTACTAATCCCAAAACAGAATTGAGGGAGGGTAGGGAATGGGGTAATGTCCCTCAATCCACTACCAGTAGTTTTGCTGTAGCTTCTGTGAGTTTAAACCTCTTTTGGTCAACCATTAAGACTGCAGATGACTCCGCCACCACCACTAGTAGTGTTGAAGGGACGCTATGGTCACCAAAACAACTGTGGCTTAATGAAGTAGTTTCGGTGTATAGATCATGTCCCTGCAGTCTTACAGCTCAATACGCTGCCATTTAGGAATTAAATAACTTTGTCTATACAGGCATAGTCACACCTCCATGCATATGACTCGCACAGTCTTCCTAAACACTTCCTGTAAAGGCACATGTAATGTTAACAAGTCCTTTATTGCAAATTTATAATCTCTTATCTCCTGCTCTGTTAACAGCTTACTAGACCCTGTACGAGCCTCCTGTGTGTAATTATAGTTCCATTTAGAGAGCAGGACATAAAAACTTTTAAAGTAAGTTACATCAGATTGACAATGACACCATTTTGTTTTCATGCAGGCTGTATCCGTCACAGCCAGGGGAGGTGTGGCCAGGGCTGCATAAATAGAAATTAAAAAAAAGTGTTTTAGCTCCTAAATGACAGAATTTAGCAATTAAACTTTAGAGGCATGATCTATACACAAAACAGGTTTATTCAGCTAAAGTTATTTTGGTGACTATAGTGTCCTGTTGAATACAAAGTAAGCCAAGTCTCAGAGAATTGTGCTGATATTTTACCAATCTATTAAGGGACTATTGACAATATTTCAGTGTGAAATGTCAGAAATGCCTAGGGATTCTCTGATAAATAAGTGCTTCTTGTATCCCTGGTGACACAGACAAACCATATCAACATCCGGTAACACATGGGATCCTAAGGGAAGTCGGGAAAGACAGCGTAGCCATACTCTAATCTACAATACTGTAAATATCTAGTTCATTTTTGAGCAATCCACTGCAATGATTGCCTGATGATCAGAACGCATACACCCCTCATGGAATTCAGGTTGTTCTACTTTAGAAAGACTCCAACTAGATAGATTAAAAATATTTGTTTAGGTTGTTGAAAAAAATAAAGAATGGCTAAAATGTGTAATTTATATTCACACAAAACCCTAGATTGTACATTAAAAATGAAGCAATACCAATAACCCTATAAATGGTATAATTCCGCATTCAAAAACTGTAATCTTTAGTATATTTTCCATTAGTCTTTTCTACTACTGCATGACACCAGAAGCTATTTCTCTTTTTAGTCAGAACAAAAGGGTCTCAAAGTTTTACCTCGTCTCAATTCACTACTATACTCGATACGCATCTCAAATGGTGTGATATACTGTTAATTACATGATTTTACTGTTTCATGACGAAAAGTCATGATTTTATGAAAGACACAGAGGCTCATATTACTTAACCCTTTCTTTACTGTCCACCAATATCAGCAAAGAATACACAGTAAGAAAAAAAAAATGGTATCCATAGTGATAAGCCACTCTCATACTAAGTCCCATTATAATAGTCAGCACCTCCCAAAATATTTCCTCTTTCTTTGGAGATGCAACACACAAACCAACATCAATCAGGAACCGAAGAATCAGTCCAACCACAGCAGAGCAACTGTCTCGAAATCCAGCCGGAATCCAACCAAGAATAAATAAACGAGCTGGGACCAATCCATCGCAGAATCAGCAATCGCTACCGTAGAGGATCCCATCATAGGACAAGCCGTAGACATCCAGCAAACAAGTTGAATTTCAGCAGGAAGTAGAGAGGACCCTCAAGCAGCACGGAATCAACCAGTGAAAAACACAAAAACACACCCAACAGTTAAAAATCAATACTTGAACCAAAGTGCACATGCCAAGATACATCATATTGACAGATAGAAAGGCCCAGTACCCGCATAGCAAAAAAAAAACATAGTAGAAAACATAAAACATAGCCGGGCCTCCATCCTTATCAAGTCTTCCAGACGCGCTCCCAAAACCACCATAGACGTGGCTGACGCCCCCCGGGAAGAATGGGCGCTAAAGATGGACATATCTACACCATTTCACCCAGTGACGAAGTACTGTTCACAAGGGCAAATGGTTGGCGAACCGAGAGAAAAGGTTGTGGGGATGAGACCGAATGACATGCATTCATACTCGCACAAACAAGCCACCGGACACAATGCCGGAGCAACTGGAAAACTCTGATATGATACTGACTGAATAGCCAGGGCAAGAACATCCAAAACCCGTTTGCATGAAATGAGGCAGAAAAGGTAGACCAGTTTGGCTGACAATTGTCGTAAGGAGAGGTCAGAGTTATGGGGCCAGGAATTAAAGAGAGACAATACGCAGGAGACGTCCCAAGTAGAAGAGTATTGAGGGCTAAGAGGGCGTGACAGTCATGAGCCCCGAAGTAAACAGAACACCAAAGGGTGTTGGCCTGCGGGACAGCTGTCAAAACCCTGATGAGCTGAGGAAATGGCCGATCTGTACAAGTTAATAGTGCGATACGTACGACCAGCCTTGAATAACGAGGTGAAGAATTGAAGGATCACAGTTACAGGTGCCGAAACGGGATCCATGTGCCAGGCAGCCCAAGCTCTCCAAGCGGTCCCATATGATCGTCTGGTACCGGGAGCCCATGCGTCCGCCAGGAGGCGTCGAGTTCTTCCGAAACCCGCCATGGAGTTTCCAGGGACCCCGGAAATCCTCCACGCGGGAGCAGAAACGACCCGTCCAGCAAGAGATGGTGCCGCCGACCCAATGGGTCCAGAAGAAGGTCCGAGTAAGATGGTAATAGCCTGGGCACATCCAGTGCCAGTTCCAGCAGCTGTGGAAACCATGATTGAGTCCCCCAAAACGGGGCCAGCAGAATCAGGTAGGCCAGTTGGCGGCAAACTTGGAGCAGGACCTGAGGGATCATGATAAACGGAGGGAAGGCATAAGGGAGCGAGGCGGTCCAGTTTTGCATGACCGCAGCCGGGCGCCAGCTATAGAACCGTGGTAATTGGGTTTGAGCCGGGATGCAAAGAAGTCGATGGTAAAAGGACCCCAGAGAAACAAGATGGCAGAGAACACCCCTACGTCCAATCTCCAGTTGCTGCTGTCCGACAGACAGCGTGAACTCCAGTCCGCATGAATGTTGTGGAGTCCCGGGAGGTATTCCGCCTCCACTACCAGATCCCTGGCCAAGCAATAAGCCCAAAAGTCCTTCGCCAGATGGGCCAGAACTGTCGGCTGCGTGCCGCCCATGTGATTGACATAACGGACCACTAAGACATTGTCCACGCGCAGACGATGCAAAACTCCGAATTGCAAAGGAGCCTGCCAGGAGTTCAAGAGTGTTGATGTGGAGTCTGGATTTGTCTTCTGACCAACGTACTCCGGTAGTCACACTGTTGCAGTGGGCACCCCAACCGTGGATACTTGTGTCCGAATCCACTCCGGTTGGGAACCGAAGATTGCCTTGCCATTCCAAACTGAGCGATTGTGGATCCACCAGGAGAGGAACTCCTTGCATCTCACAGGAGACAGGCAGGACTTCTCCCAGTTAAGGAGGAAACCCAGGCGAGAGAGGAGGCCCATTGTCCATTGCAGGTGCCGCAGGAGGATAGAGCGATCCTGTGCCATGATCAGGATGTCGGTCAAGTAGACAATCAGTCGAACTCCTCGACTGCACAACCAAGCCATGACTGGGCGCATCAATTTCGTGAAGCACCAAGGTGCCGACAAGAGTCCAAAAGGAAGACATGTAAAGCGCCAGGTGTCCCTAATATGTCCATAGACATCAAGTACACGTCCTTCAGATCCAATTTTGCCATCCAGTCGTCGTGAAGGAATAAGTCCCTCAGGAGGTGAAGTGGCGGTAGTGCACTACGGATACCATTTTTTCTTACCGTTTGTATTCTTTGCTGCAATTGGTGGACAGTAAAGAAAGGGTTAAAAAAATATGAGCCTCCGTGTCTTGACATAAGATTTCTAATCAGCTTTCTTAACTCATTGAGACAGTTTTCTATACATGCCTTACAGATTTGGAATTAGTAACTTTACAACATCAACAATTCATGACAAGTGCCAGACCCATACCCTGCAGTGCTGCTTACCAACAGACTCCCGGCAAGGATTTTAGATCACTGACAAAGTGAATATATCCAAAAATGGTTAGAGTACTGCACATGACGGACATTTTAACGAGTTCTAAAGGTACCACACTGATGGGTAGTAATTATTTGTTTTCTTATATACAGAAAGACCGTTTACAACAAAATCCATAAATAAAACAGGATTATTCCGTGTAATGGATTAGTACCATAACTCAGTGAATATATGCTTTAAACTTAAACTATATGTAGCAGTTCTGGGATAATACCAGACACCAAGTCTAATTTTACAAACAGGCTATGACTTACAAAATGAAATTCCCATTTAACAAACAGCAACATCTTAACGGAAGGGAAGAATATTTTACTTCTATAGTACCAATAAAAGATGCATGATACACAGGGTTAAAGGGTTTTACTATAACTCTTTTGAAAGGAGACACCTGTCCAGCATAACACACCCTACTGGGCAATATGGAGATGGTTCCTGCTCTAAATTTTCAGTAAAACCTGAAATTAAAAACTTTTTTGCAAAATTTTTAAAAAACCAACATACTCCCCTTGACTCCAGCCCTGGGCACAGTTCCCTAGCGCAATTTTTCCATGCTCCCTCCAAAGTCACTGGGGCTGAAGCTGTGATTGTACCAGATTTCCAGTTTAGAGCACATGGGCACACTGAGGGTTGGTAAGGTAAGGGCAGCAGAGCATCATTGTAAATGCTCTCCGACAACACACAGAAATGTGTGCTGGGGGTGCAACTCACCCCTGGCACATAATTGCCAATATCTCTGGATGTGCAGTGTTTCAAGATGAAACATTTATCTGCACATTCAGGCTCCTACTACCATGTTAATTTAAAATCACTGATGTGGGCTTGGAGGTTCGAGTAACCCTTTAAGAACACATAATTAATACTAACCAATTACGGTCTTACAACATGCTTCAGATCTGTTTATAGAAAATCGAGGCATGAAAAAGAAAAATTAAAGTGTATCTTTAATGAGATCTGCTCTAGTTTTATATTGTCTAGTTTGCTTTCCTTTATACATGAAGTAGGGTTTCAGTTGCATCACCATCAAACCGTAATTACAGAAAATAGTAGCCTCCTCTTTGGAAACAGAGCTTGTTAATTTCTAACAAAATAATTCTGCTACGAAAACACTGATGCACTTATTGGACACGGCAGCTTGTTCATGCCACTCCACAGCAGGTGTACAAAATAGCATATTTTGTTGCTACAGCTGTTAAGTCACATTGTACATTAAGGGACAGATCTTATTACCTGTGAAAACATGATATCGGTTTTTGTCTCTGGAATCTAGGGGGATTTGAAATAAATATAATCAGATTTAAATGTCTAACTCTAGTCAAGGGGATAAAGATTCTTGCCATGCATTAGATGGCATATAAGGTTAATTTCTAATAATTGCTTTTGCGGATTTACATTAAAAGAAATGTTGGCATTAAAATAAAAGCATAACACGTCTGGCACGGTTTCATTAAAGAAACACTCCAAGCACCATAACCTCTACAGTGCACTGCAGTTGATATAGTGCCTGAAGTGCCCTAGACCCCCCAACCTCCTTCCACCATAACCACTACAACCAGCTACCACTACAACCACTGTGGAAAAAAACAAAACAAAAACTGAGATACAGTGGGGAGAGAAAAAAAAAAAAAAGTTTTAAAGGGACACTATATAGTTGCCAGAACCACTTCAGCCCAAAGCGACATTGTAGGTACCCAGACCACTTCAGCCCATTGAGGTGGTCAGGGTGCGGTGTTCCTTTTGAACCTAGTGCTACAATGCAAAACATTGCAGTTCCAGAGAACTGCAATGTTTACATTGCAGCACTAAGTCTACCCTCACTAGAGGGCTTCTGGAATCCAAAACTGATCTTTGATCCATTATTGGACGCTGGACATCCTCACGCATGAGGACCTCCAGAGTCAGATTTTTCCCACTTTTGATTCAATGCTTTCCTATGGCGAGGTCTAATGCGCGTGCATTGTATTACTGGCACTACAATATCGCTTTAATGTAGTGGTTTTGACGTCTATATCATGTCCGTACAGCCTTAGCACTGTAAACTCTGCCTTTTCAGAGAACAAGGCAGTGTTTACATTGCTAGTTCATTACACATTTAGTGGCAGTTACTCAGACGGCCACTAGAGGGGATTCCAGTGTCAGCGTTGCTTTGTACAGCACTGGCGTTCATCTCCATGCTCAACATTCCCCATAAAGATGCAGTTTTTTAATAAATCTCTATGAGGAGATGTTAACGGAGGCAGCACTGAGTTTTGCCACGCATTTGCAATAGCCTCCCAATGGGAAAGCATTAGATTGACTGAGACATCAAAATTTATGATCTCTGCCACGGAGGCGGGACTAGGTTGGGACAGCCTCTGCGAGACCAGCACAGGGCAAGAGAAAAGGTAATTGAACTCACCTTTTCACTGCACAAATAGAGGTGCCGGACACCTAAACAGCAACACCAGCACTATAGTGTCCAGAGTGCATGTTTGTAAGTGCTGGCAAAAGTAAACACGCAAAAGAACAAGAATGGTTGAGAAATAACTCCAATATGACGTGCATCATGCCATTTTTAAAATTTTATTATGACAATGTATCGTCAGCTTTATTACGTGATGCCTGCCCTGAGATTTTGAGAGATTGCGTCCCCCCACTTGATGAAGACTCCATCAGATGTACAGGAAGATAAACAAGCGTGCAGCACTAACTGTACTTCTTTGAAGAGTGGGTGTGAGAAATAGTCAAAAGAGGGGCAGAACAAAGAAAGATAAGGAACCAAGAAGTAAGGAATAAGGGGTGGGCCAAAGATATGGCAGATAGCATGTGTACTAAATAAGAAATTATTGAGATCGACAAATGAATGTCATATTTTAGGCTACAGTGGTCAAACTAGAAAATGTCCTTCCATTTTTTAAAAACTACAATTTGCCAATCACCACAATCTTTATCAGATTAAATGGAAGATTAGCATTTATAGGAGACCATGGATTTTTCTCCTGGGAAATTGCAGAAAAATAATTACAAATAATTTATGTTGCATTCCCAATACTCCAGAAATGCCAACATTTTCACATTTTTCAATTCCAAATTGTGAAGCCTGTAAATATACATATGTCCAAAAATAACTCGAACTGAAATAGAATAAAGCAGGCAGAAACAGCAAAGTGGAGAAGGTGATCAGATGTTTATAGACGTAAATGCTAGAGAGACATATGTTGTTTATAAATGTGCATTCAAAGAAGAAAAGAACAAGAGATGCAAATTGAGATAAGTATTGAGTAGCGTATTAAATCAAGCTGAGACAAAGGAGTCAAGAGAGAAAAAGGAAGAAAGGAAAGGAACGAAAGAAAGGAAAAAAATTTAAATCGTATATTATCATTTATTTTCTCACCCCTCCTGGGTGGTAGGTATTCCTCATACTCAGGTAATCTACCAGAGGCATCGGTGTCTGTAGGTTCTGCAAATTATCTTAATTCTTACTAGAACTGCACTCTTCTGGACAGCCATCTCAAATGTCCCACCTGGAATCTGTTAAAGCCACTAACCCAACTTGGGGGTCACACCCCCGAGTGCTCCTATAACAAATGGGACTTCTACTGGCTTCACTTTCAACATCCTTTCAAGATTTTTATTTGTGTTCAGAGACAAAATCCAAGGTATAGCACAAAGTTGGTTGTGGTGTGCCGAAACCGACATACAGATAGGCCTGTAATAAAAGAGGGCCCACCAAGGTAGTAATATGGAATAGAGGAGAGTGGTGGGTGGGATGAAACAAACAGCAATGGCCCACATAAGGAGGCTGCCAGAGTTTAAATAGCTAGGTAACCCCTCCAACAACTACAGGCCATAGCCTTAATATTTGTGGTCGGGGACAAAAGCCAAGGTATAGAGCAAAGTGGGTTGTAGTATGCTTAAACCAACATATGGGTATGCCTGTAAATAACGGTTACGGAATGCAATTTACAAATCCAAATTCTTAAATTATTTTCTTAACCCTTACTCTGGTTGAGTAAGTTATATATCTATACTAAAACAGAGGATTTCAAGCATCCTAGTGCGGATGCTGCACTGATTCTTAAGGAAAATCCTGAAAATGTAGACAGGTCTAGTCCAATCTCATGAACAGAGTCCTGAGGTAAAATAAATTTAACCGATGTGAGTGGTTTACCATGCACAGAAAGGGCATATTTCCTGGACAGCCTGTTAGTGTGTGGGCAAAGGAAGCCATAAAAACGAGATATAGATATATAGCAGCCTAAATTACTAAATTTGGTTGGTGTGAGTATCAAATGGGTGATTATCCAATATAAAAGCAGGAAGTGATCTGAATTTAGATCCGTCAATAGGTTGTCGTTACTGGATGTATGTCTATTTGTTGTATGTTCTTGAGAATGTTTTATGGGATAATTATGCATGAATGGTTTGTGATTAGGAAAAGTGCTTAATAAGTGATGTTGCATGCCTGTCAAATAAAGTTTTATAGTATATTGTAATAGTTTTAGGTTAAAGTGGCAAAAAGAGGCAAATGACACCATGGTCTCTATGGAATAAGACTTGGTAGCTTGAAAGTCAGATGAATCTGTTGAATACGGTCAGAGCTCTGTTATATATTTTCTGAGTGTTATCAGATAAGGCAGCTTGTACTTGCTTTGGGCTAATAATTGGGTTAGTCCATTATGAGGTCTTTGGGGGCTGTGGTTTTGGTTAAATGCAGATTTACATTGTGAGTGGTATTCGGGTTTGAAGTCAAGGGTGTGTTTGGATGTAATGTTTGTGTTGCAAGGGTGTGTATGCATGTTGTGTTGGTGTTTGATTGCTGGGATGTATGCACATACATACACAGATACACATATTTAAACACCTTGACACATGCACACACACACACACAGAAACAGTGACACATACATACACTGGCACACAGATCATAATTTTTAGATTTGCAGACACTCTCCTACCTTTTATCTGCAGGAGGGTAACTTTTTGGGGTCTCTGCTGGCTGAGGCTGATGTGGATCTGCAGCAACTCACTACTGCCTCCTCCCGTGCAGCGCTCGGTTTAAAGCTGGAGGAGTGACAGTCGATTATATTTATATAGGGGCCCAGTCGCGGTCTTAGAGGGCTGCAGTGTCAAACCGAGTGATACCCATAGGGGGCCCCCCAAGTACACGGAACACCTGATGGGGCATTCGGCCCATCTAATCTTCCCAACTTTCTAAATACTTATCTTTTATCTAGGACAGCCGTATGCCTATCTTAAGTATTTGTAAAATCCCTCACTGTGTTAACTACTACCACTTCAGCTTGAAGGCTATTCCATGCATCCACTACCCTCTCAGTAAAGTAATACTTCCGCAGTCTGATTAAAAATAAAAAAGTGAACCGGAATGTAAAAGGCAGAATGGGTGCTCTCAGCTTATGACCGGTTTTGCATTTCTTATGATGATGAATGGTACTGCAGTTGGGGACAAAACTAGTTCTACCATAAACTTATTCTTGACAATTGTTTATGGGATAAGAATAAACCCAAATACACTGTGCATACTTTATTTCTATATTATGATTTTAAATTAGGTCAATTCCTGTACAGGTACTCCTCACTTACCGACCGGGTTCCATTCCTACAACCCAGTTCTAGAACAATATTGGTGGGTAAGTGAGGAGTTAAGGGATTCCCTGCTCTGGTGCGCCTGTCTATGCTCTGGGAAAATTTCCCCGAACATAGAGGGATTCCTTGCTCTGCTGCGTTCGTCTAATTCCCACAATGGCTCGCACTTACCACCCCGCGAGAGAGCTGGTCGTAAGTGCGAGCCGTCATAAAACAGGTAGGTCGCAAAACGAGGACCACGTGTACATGGTTTCCTTTTAGCAACACACCAAGTAACACACCAAATACCTAATGTTCAAGAGAATTTAATTTGCAAGCCCTATATTTAACCATGTAACTTTCCATAACACCATAAAACTTGTACATGAGGGATACGGTTATACTCTGGAGACTTCACGGAATACAAATATGAGTGTTTAAAACCATAACATGACAATACATTTGTGCAGGGCCACAGTGGCCCACCGGGATACCAGGAAATTTCCTAGTGGGCCGTCAGCACCTGGGGCCTAGCAGACAGCTGGGTTGCTGGCGGCCGCAGGGGGAGCTGTGTTGTCTCTGCCCCCCATCCCCATATTACGTCATATTCCGGCCCCGGTCTCAATAAGCTGCGCGCTGGGGAGCATAGCAGAGACAGGACAGCTCCCCCTTAGGCCGCCAGCACAGTGACCCCTGAGGCAGCCAGCACAGTGACCCCTGAGGCAGCCAGCACACCCAGCTGTCTGCCTTGCACGACCCCCTGGCCGTCGCCCACAGGTATCAATAAGGTGTGTCAGTCTATCAGTGTGTGTGTGCGCGTCTATCATGGTGTGTGCGTGCGTCTGTGCGTCTGTCATGGTGTGTGCGTGCGCATCTGTCATGTCCGTGAGTGCATGTGCCCAGGGCTGCTTTGTATCCCCAGTTCGGCCCTGCATGTGTGTTAAAAACGCAAAAAAAATATAGAAGAAAAAAATTTGATGAACGCTAACTTTGGCCTGGGTTTGGGACTAAGTGGCTACTAGTAAAAAAGACTGGACATATTCCATTTTGAATACCCTCGGTTGTCTACTTTTGCAAATGGTATGCCATTATGGTGGTCCTTTTCATTCCTGAGCTGCCATATGGTCTCAAAGACAACATAGGTCCAGCAAACCAATCTAGCAAATTTCAAATGGAAAGGTGAAAGCCCTATTTTTGATCCCTGTAAGTTACCAAAACCCCCGTAAAGTCTGTACATGGGGGGTACTGTTATACTCATGAGACATTTCTGAATACAAAAATGTGTATTTTATTGCATTAAAATCAAACAGTATGATGACACATAGTTAAAGTGTCATGCAGAATTTGAAAAATAACAAAAACTTATTTTCTCAAACTTTTTCGATTTTATTCATATTATGTTTCATATAGAAATTTGATATGAAATTAAAGCAATGTTTTACAGCGCTACAGAATTTGCTTGCGCTATATACACAAAATAATAATTTAGAGGCAAATTCCAGGTTTTCATCTGATCAAAATGTGTACAATTGCCTACATCCTTGAGGAGTTAAAACAACGGATCTGGAAAAGTTTTTCCAACTCTGCAACAGAAGCAACTTGGTTATTCTTGCCATGCAGATGTACTTTGTGGAAATTCATACGTTAGTGAATAACGATCTCCTTTCACTAGCACACAATATTACGCAAGGAAATCTGCACACATTCTAAAACCACACAAAATATAAAAAGACTGCTGCTACAAGCACATACAGACAGAGAACCTCTCAGATTGCTAAATCTTACAGATGAGTGTCAAAGTGCAATGAACGCTTTACCATTGACACAGAATGCAAGAAACAAAACCAAAAAAAAAAAAAACTTTTTGGGCTTCTCTACCACGATCTTTGTCATAATCCCATCCTCCTTTCCATTTATTATGTCCCAAGACAACTAAAATGGGCATTGGGAAAAAATTTGTAGTAGATGATTATTGCTTACAAATCTTATTACACTAAGGCTGCACGGGCACTAGATCTCACCACTCTCAGGCTGTTTGGATACTGGAGAGATTACCATACACTGAAGGAATTTATCCACGTATTTATTTTAGCAATTATTTCATTATGGTGTTACATTAAAGAATTCTGGAAACAAGAAGAATAGCAGAATGAGTATGACCTGTAGTCACTTCACATATTGTTTTATAGATATTAATAGCCAGGAGGGAATTAGAATGTACTACGTATCTCCATATAAGGTGCTGCATCAGTTACTTTCTTCAGGGAACTTCTCAAGCAGAGCAAAGAATAACTGTGCTCTAAAAACTAAATTGGAGTTAAATAAAAACCAAAATTGCAACATTTACAGGAAATTTGTAATTTTGAAAATCAATTCTCCATCGCAGCCATTAACGCAGCTTGGAGGCCATTCAAGACTGAACTTTGGAGTTCAGTTCTCATTTCACAACAATTCAGCATTTAGTGAATAAACACTTAACAGTCCACAATAGTCAGACTAAAAACATAACGGATTGAGAAATTTTACAGTTTTAATATTTTAGCCTAAAAATTTGAAATTCACTTTGAAATCCTGACAAACCATATTTTACTAAGGAACGCTGAAAGAAAATTGAAATGCAAATGAAGTTATTTTAGTGCAATCAGCTTCCAAATTTTCTATCGGAAAAATGTGGGGTCAATTGGTCACAAAGAACAAATGAAAACCCTGCAGTTTTATTTTGAGATACAATGGAAAAGCAAACCAAATCAATAAACACTGAAATGTTTTCTCTGACCTCATAGATCTTATTGTGTTTTATAAACTCAATGTCTGAATGACTGAAAAAAGATGAAAAGGAAAAAATGAGAGAAATGGGGAAGGGGGGGTGAGAGTAAGGGAGATAAGGAACAGGCATAATAGGAGAATGAATGTAGCAGACACTAAGAGATTAAAGACAAGTAGAGGGAGCAAAAGAACAAGAAATGAAGTAAGACACAGATTAATGTGGTGAAATATAAACCAGACTTCTCCTCCCTAAAACCTTCTAGATCCCCCACACCTCCCCTCCATCCAGAAAGCAAAATCCCCAGAATCACTTCCAGATGGGAGGCCAGAGCCAACTACAGAGGGGGAAGAGAGGTAGCTCACCCAGCAAGACTCACTTTGCAGGAACTACAATAGTATGAGGGAGAGTAAAAATTAAATGAGGGAGGGAAGCAAGAAGTCAAGAGGGAGAGAAATGCAGAGATTTTGTGTATTGTAAAGCAAGGCAAAAACACAAAGGAAATCGGAAAGGAAGCAGAAAAAGAGATGGGACATGAGGGAATAAAGAGAGAGTGGATCTGCATGCAAAAGATATAGACATCAGATCCGATAAAAAAAAACTGCTGAACAGCAAAACACTAGATTGAAACAGAGAGATGCAGGTTACGGGAGAGAAGACACTGTTAATTGTGCAGGGGCAGGATCAGGAGAGCAAATAGGTCAAAAAGATTTAAATGGGGGGAGGGGGAGAGGAAAACAGAAAGAAAAATAAGGATATGAGATAAAAGGGAGGAAGGAAGGGGGGCATGTCAAAAATCTGAATATATCATGTATGGTCACATTTGTATCACTATACTCGCAATGGCTCATCTCTCTGGCATTCCAATAAAATGTCCTATGATGCTCCAACCTTCTGTCCTAGGTATATACACTCCATGAGTTACAGTACAGGAGGCAGGGAAGGTGAGGGGAGAGGAACGGAGCTGTGCCACATAAAGAGGAGTATTAATTATATATAACTAAGAGGAAGGTCATAAAATACATGTTATAGCGTCTCAGAAAACGCAGCAGAAATGGTCACTTAATAATGTATGTGAAATAAGGATAATATAATTCAATAGGAAACGCTCAGATGAGGAGGTATGCAAGGCTAGGAAAATAAGGGGGACTTCACTGACATATTGTGCATCACTGATGACACCATCACAAAACGGGTGTTTGTGTGTTTAGCACTATGGAAACACTCTTGTATCAGAAACTGACTTAAATTTAACACCTAACCCAGTTCTTGAACTTTGCTCTATTGAAAATTGCAGACAAACTTGGAACAGCAGAATATGGGCCAAAAATTAGGAATGTCCTTCCAAACCTGAGGCAGCTGGAAAGTGTGAAAAAGCATCCAATATCTCTTTATACCTAAATCATGAAGAACACACCTGAATCACAAGTGCTCACCCAAACAGTATAGATAGCAAACAGGCAGTTTACATTCCTTTGGCATCTTAAACCCCCTTAGGCAGATCAGAACTGGGACAAAAATTCGGCCTGTACCTAGAGCAGCCCAACACATGAGCTTGTTTGCAACATGGTGTATAGAGAAGCCCATTAATGGAGTAGTGCAGCGCTTCCCAACTGGGGTTCAGCTGCGACTTGCCCAACCACTTAGGGCCACCCGTTGAGTATCGCTAAACAGGAGCCCAGTTAGGCGAGGCAGCCGTTTAAAGGGACACTGTAGACACCCAGACCACTTCAGCTAATCAAAGTGGTCTGGATGCTGTAATCCTTTTGCACTTTGTGCTGCAATGTAAAACAGCCACTAGAGGGCTTCTGGAATCTAAACAGACGTTTGGTCCGTTATCAAACGCTGGACGTCCTCATGGACCTCCAGTGTCAGATTTTTCCCATAGGAAAGCATTGAATAATTATTTCCTATGGGGAGGTCTAATGCGAGTGCAGCCATTGTCGCGCATGCGTGGGCGGAGTCTGGCCCAACGCTTAGTGACATCGGCGCTAGATTCAGGTAAGTAGCTAAAGGGTTTTGACCCTTCAGCCCTGCGGGGGAGGGTGGAATATTAACACGCGTGTGTGTGTGTGTATCAAGGTGTGTATATCTGTATTTACAAGTGTATCTGCCAATTTGTATATCTGTGAGCCAGTTTGTATATCTGTGTGTAAAGGTGTGTGTGTATCTATGTGTCAGTGTATCTGTGTCAGTGCAGCGTTACATTGGGCCAGTGTGTGTATCCCTGTGTAGATGCTAGTGTGCATCTGTCAGTGCATCGGTCAGTGTGTGTATCTGAGTGAGTGTTTGTGTCTGTATGTGTCAGTGTACATCTGTGTGTGTTTGTGCCAGTGGGTGTGTATTTCTGTTAGTATGTCTCAGTGTGTTTATCTGTTTCAGTGTATGTGTAGGTTTGTTAATGTGTATGTATATCTGTATAAGTATTTATGTGGAAGTGCATTTGCAGCAATCAAATTTTAACACAACACACACACTCCTGCAAATACGACATACGATGTTGATGTCAGGCTTCCCCAAACTCCGGCCCTCCAGATGTTGCTGAACTACAACTCCCATGATTCTATGAATGAAATAGATAGGTGGAGTATCATGGGAGTTGTAGTTCAGCAACATCTGTAGTGCCAGAGTTTGGGGAAGCCTGCACTATGTCAAACAGTTCCACGGGAAAAATTAATAGGGAACCCATAGTGTAGTGTGTCTTTGTGCGAGGAAATGGTGGCTGTAGTGTATGTATGGGGCAATTATGGCTGTAGTGTATGGGGGAGATAGAGGCTGTGATGGGGTGAGAGAGATAGACAGACATACACTTTAATTATTTTTTTTTTTTTTTTTTAAATAATATTAAACACAACTAAAGTTTATTCCACCCTCCCTGAGGCTTACACTGGGCAAGGAAGGGGGAATTCCTTAACCCTGCTAGACTGGTGTGAGATGCACCCCCTTGATTTCCCTTGTCACCCCAGTCTATGGCCATCACGGCCCATCAGTGTTTGCCCGATGACTAGTCTGAGCCTGCCCTTAATCATTTGTCATACTGCCATATGAGAAAGCATGGATGGGGAACATTTGGCCCGCCACATGGTTTGGACTATATCTCCCATAATGCTCTGACAGCCATAATGCTGGCAAAGCATCAAGGGAGATGTAGTCCACAACATCTGGAGGGTCTAAATTTTCCCATCGCTGGGATAAAGGATAAAGCAGTTTTACATTGATCATGAGGCCACTGATTTTTGTAATTAAGTATAGATTATTATTATCATCCACTCTGCGGTTCAGCACACAGATTCCATTCTTCATGCCTAAAATGCTATTATTTCAAAAAAAAACAAAAAAAACAAAAAAAAAAACCTTTCCAATAATAGACTTCCATTCTGCCCTAGAAAAGCTGGCACAATCAACTAATAAATTGACTTCACCATTACCAATGCTCGTAAACTTACTTGATGACTGTGTACAAGATTCTATACACTTCTGGTCAATGGGTGTGCCTGAAATGGTCACAATTGCTAAATAAGAGGCACACTTGATATTTTTAGTTGATGCAGTGTATTAAATTGCTAGAGGGATAAAAAAAATTAATTCAAATGTACTCTTTAATTAGAACATATTTTTTTCTATTTCAATTAGAAAATAGAAAGCACCCACATTCCACCCACTTCCCACATATGGGAATGTCTAGCATTAAGGAGACTAACCTAATCAGTGTGAGTAAGCTAGCAATCCTCTAACTACTTGGACAACTCAACAGTGAAACAAATTTCCCATATGATCTCAGTGTGGAGGTGGTTTAAAAAGAGGCAAACTTGGATATCAGAATTAATTGAAAATAAAGTACATACATGGTATTTAAAAAGTCAATTTCCAGGGACAGCTTCTACATACCATGAATTGTATTTGTTATGGTGCTGAGTGTGTCCCTTTAAAGCTTTACAGTTATGATAAGGGCAGCCATCAGAAATTGCAGAGCCCCTAAAAGAAATACTTTTTTTTGAGGACCCCAGGACACACTTCTAGACATGTTCACGGATACAAACTGATTCCAAGACTTACACACACACACAATGCAAACCGATTGTTGCTAGATACACATATTTCCAAGACATACAAGGTCACACAATCCGATGCATGCTGCCACACACAAATAACACATGAAATGCATTTTTTTAATTTTATTTTTTAAACTACCTTCCAATTTGTTTTGTGCAAAGAAGTATAATTTCCCTGGGATCTAGTGAGGAGCTGGTAAAGTCTGTCTGTCCCAATGCCTCCACATGGCCCTGGGAGAAAGTGAGTTATATTCCTTCATTGCAGGTCTGTGCTGCAATTCAAAGGAGCAATTGACCAAGTCACTATTCAGGGGCCAGAGCAGCATGGAAATGCTCTGCAGTTTGGGGATATAGTTTTTTCACACCAACAGTATCGCCCTCATCATGATGTACTAACTCTCCTAATGCTTCTACATAAAAAAAAAAAAAAAATGCCTAAAATACTCACAAATTACTATGACAGAAGATGAAAAGGACAGTCTAAAGTCTGCGGTTTTAATAGTTTTTGTGTTTGTACTGGTTACACATTTATAAGCCACTTCTACAACACTCCTAAAATACTCTTAGAAAGCAGTGCTGCAATGAGAAAGTCTCCAAATTGAAATGTAACTGTACTTTTTTAATCTGATTATGAAGCAAGATATCAGACAGAATCTAAGGTCAGGGACGATACCCATTAACAACCCTGTCATTCACTCTCACAGTTCCACACATCTGAATCCTGCATGTGCGATGTAAATCCTCTAAATCTCCTTATAGACAGTCTCCTCCCTTCAATCTTGCACTGAGGACATAACCGAAAGAAACATCATGCAGGGCACAGAAGCCAGGCCACAGATATTATTAATATACTTTATTCATAACCAAGCTAGCATAATTCACTGCAACAAAAGCCAGTGACACATTTATAACACATTGAAAATGAAGGGGAAGGAGGCCCTGACTGCCGAAAACATGCTGAGTAATGAAGAACTAAAACCAAAAGATCTGTAGGTGATGGTATGCCTACACAATTCAATAAGTTCCACATGTAAAACATGCGCAATGCACATTACATGAATGAAAGAGAGAGAGAGAGAGAGAGAGAGAGAAAGAGAGAGAGAGAGAGAGAGAGAGAAAAAAGAGAGAGAGAAAGAGAGAGAGAGAGAAAGAGAGAAAGAAAGAGAGAAAGAAAGAAAGAAAGAAAGAAAGAAAGAAAGAAAGAGAGAGAGAGAGAAAGGAAGAAAGAAAGAAAGAAAGAAAGAAAGAAAGAGAGAGAGAGAGAGAGAAAGAGAGAGAGAAAGAGAGAGAGAAAGAGAGAGAGAGAGAGAAAGAAAGAAAGAGAGAGAGAGAGAGAAAGTGAAAGAGAGAAAGAGAAAGAGAAAGAGAGAAAGAGAGAGAAAGAGAGAGAAAGAGGGAGAGAAAGAGGGAGAGAAAGAGGGAGAGAGAAAGAGAAAGAGAAAGAGAGAGATAAAAAGAGAGAGAGAGAGAGAGAGAGAGAGAGAAAGAGAGAGAGAGAGAGAGAGAGAGAGAGAAAGAGGATACTTGAAAAAATTAGAATATCGTGCAAAAGTTCATTTATTTCAGTAAGGCAACATAAAAGGGAAAACTAATAGATGAGATAGACGCATTACATGCAAAGCAAGATAATTCAAGGCATGATTTGTCATAAGTGCGATGATTATGGCTTACAGCTCATGAAAACCCCAAATCCACAATCTCAGTAAATTAGAATATTGTGAAAAGGTGCAATATTCTAGGCTCACAGTGTCCCACTCTAATCAGCTAAGTAAGCCATTACACCTGCAAAGGGTTTCTGAGCCTTTAAATGGTCTCTCAGTCTGGTTCAGTAGGAATCACAATCATGGGGAAGACTGCTGACCTGACAGTTGTGCAGAAAACCATCACTGACACCCTCCATACGGAGGGAAAGCCTCAAAAAGGTAATTGCGAAGGAAGTTGGATGTTCCCAAAGTTCTGTATCAAAGCACATTAATAGAAAGTTATGTGGAAGGGAAAAATGTGGAAGAAAAAGGTACACAAGCAGCAGGTATGACCGCAGCCTGGAGAGGATGGTCAGGAAAAGGCTATTCAAAAGTGTTGGGGACTTCCACAAGGAGTGGACTGAGGCTGGAGTCAGTGAATCAAGAGCCACCACACACAGACGGATCCTGGACATGGGCTTCAGATGTCGTATTACTCTTGTCCAGCCACTCCTGAACAACAAACAACGTCGGAAGCGTCTTACCTGGGCTAAAAAGAAACAGACCTGGTCTGTTGCTCAGTGGTCCTCTTTTCTGATGACAGCAACTCTTGCATCTCATTTGGAAACCAAGGACCCAGAGTCTAGAGGAAGAATGGAGAGGCACACACTGCAAAATACTTGAAGTCCAGTGTGAAGTTTCCACAGTCTGCTGATTTGGGGAGCCATGTCATCTGCTGGTGTTGGTCCACTGTGCTTCATTAAGTCCAGGGTCAACGCAGCCGTCTACCAAGAGATTTTGGAGCACTTTATGCTTCCTTCTGCAGACGAGCTTTATGGGGATGCGGACTTCATTTTCCAGCAGGACTTGGCACCTGCCCACACTGCCAAAAGCACCAAAGCCTGGTTCAATGACCGTGGGATTACTGTGCTTAATTGGCCAGAAAACTCGCCTGACCTGAACCCCATAGAGAATCTATGGGGCACTGCCAAGAGAAAGATGAGCAACTTGAGACTGAACAATGCAGAAGAGCTGAAGGCCGCTATTGAAGCATCCTGGTCTTCCATAACTTCCATACCACGCCGCATTGAGGCAGTAATTGCTGCAAAAGGGGCCCAAATCAAGTCCATATGCATGCTTATACTTTTCAGTGGTCCGATATTGTTCTATGTACACTCCTTGTTTTATTGATTGCATGTAATATTCTAATTTACGGAGATTGTGGATTTGGGGTTTTCATGAGCTGTAAGCCATAATTATCGCACTTATGACAAATCACGGCTTGAACTATCTTGCTTTGCATGTATTGCGTCTATCTCATATATTAGTTTCCCCTTAAACGTTGCATTACTGAAATAAATGAACTTTTGCATCCAAAAGATCCATCTCTCTCCACATGATGGAGTTAATGCAACAAGGTTATACATGGTTAGGGCTTGGATCGAGTTATCACCTGTAAACTACAGACTATTAATCAGAGATTAAGTAGCTCCCCAGACAAGAATCTTACAGTTCACAGCAGTGAATCCTCTAGATCAGGGGTCCCAACCCCCAAGCCGCAGACCAGTGCCGGTCTGCAAAAGCTTTTGCAGACTGGCAATAAATTGCCGCTAGATATTTCCCCGGTGCTATGAAATGTGCCTCCCTCTCCCCTGCCGGCTCTGTAGTACTGGAGGGGAGATCAGAGATCTCCCTCTCCGGCCCGCTCGCAATGTACAGCTGACAGGGGAGGGAGGGAGAGAGGACCCGGGGGAGTGTTATGGATGTTATGTTTGGTTTACATGCAACTAACTCTAAGGTTTATTCTCTATTGCACGTTTCCTGTTGGGGTGTGTACTTCCTTGCTGTATCTCCTGAAACATGGCTGCTATACACTAATAGCTTGCAGTGTCTTTATTTATATCACCTGAAACAGGGAACTCTAACCTGCAGCTCCGCCGGGTTCTCCTCTCGCGAGGCTGCTAGAGTTCACTCACCACTGGGACCACCAGAGCTTCCCCACCACCAGGGATTGCAGGAAATGTCCCCCCTTCCAGGCAAAGGTAAGCAGGGAGGAGGGATATCAAAATTACTATTTTTCTTTATCTACCCTCCAACCCCACAGACCCACAATAATTCTCCCCTATACACACACCCACTGCCCCAACCACAAACGGCACCCCTCACTCCCACAAACTGCATACCATTGGGTTTTATTTCTGGCTGCCGTCGGTCCGCAAAGTATTACTCCTCTTTTCACCGGTCCCCGGGTGCTGAAAGGTTGCAGAACGCTGCTCTAGATCACGGTTCCACCTAAGGCTTTACACCACAGAGAAATATGATTTTACACTACTAAAACAAGCAATAAGCACAGATTATCTTCCCCAGAAATTCAGTCCTAAAAATGGGTTTGAAATAGGATTGCCAGTTTAGCCATGATTGTCCTTCTGAAGTCAACCAGCAACAGACCCTCACAGTCTCTGGAAGATAACAGCCCACAATTATATAGCCATATAAGATCTATTCCTAGAAGACCAGACAATGTCTGTCTTTGAAAAACCAGACCCTTATAGCTAGACAATCTTTGTCTCTGGAAGATCAGACAGATCAGACTATAGACAATTTCTCTCTGATAGAACACTGTATAGCCAGACATGTTTGAATAACTAGAGGCCCAACAATGCTATGGCCCTTTTTCCCCCTAAACTATGCACTTAACTTCTTGTTCATATTTGTCAGGTCTGTACTGAGAACACAAAGTAGTTATAATTATTCAAATGTATTGATATACTGTTTGTAATATAACGAGAATATGCTCTTCCTGTTGGTTTGGATTATATCAAAGTGTCTCCAGTGCCAATGAAAACTAGCGGGTCATAAAATCACTATTCAAAACATGTATGACCAAGGGGAAAAACACAAAAAACAGGAAATGTATCTGTACTTCCAAGTTCCATCACTCATCTAAGCTGAATTCGTGTTCATTTGAGTGCAATATGACACATAGCTGCCCTTTGGATGAAAACCATAGTATTTACATGTTACAGCATCTTTAAGACATGTAACAAACCCCAAATCCCCCATATCAAACCCACATTCCAACTCTAAAAGGAGGATACTTATCTAAGCCTCAAAAGGGTACACATAACCTAACCATCTTTTATTACTTCCTTTTACAGCATTTAAAGGACCACTATAGTGCCAGGAAAACAAACTCATTTTCCTGGCACTATAGTGCTCTGAGGGTGCCCCCACCCTCAGGGTCCCACTCCCACCGAGCTGAAGTTGGAGGAAGGGGGTTAAACACTTACCTTTCTCCAGCGCCGGGCTCCCTCTGCGCTGGGGACTCTCCTCCTCCTTTGGCCGTCATCGCATTCAGCCAGTCCATAAGAAGGCATTCTCTTTCCTATGGACGCTGGCGTCTTCTCAATGAGACAGCCACTAGAGGCTGGATTAACCCATATGTTTACAGCAGGCAGGGTTAACCCTAGATGGACCTGGCACTCAGACCACTTCATTAAGCTGAAGTGGTCTGGGTGCCTATAGTGGTCCTTTAATACTGTGGTTTGACAGCCACAGCATAACTAATCTGTGTCTCTTCATCAAGACTTTAAAATTGACTATACAATACAATATTTATGAAAAGAGCTATTATATCTGTTTTTGTACAGAGAATAAAAGGTAGATTATGCCTATTAATGTGCACTAGACACAGAGTCAGAGTGGACCTAGAAATGTGCTCACCATGTAAACAATGCTCCTCTATCAGAAGGATTTGATTGGACCCTGCCAGGCTTCAACAAGGAAGTTTGTGCTTGGCAAAAAAGGGCTTCACTTCACAACTTGCAGAAGTGGTAGAATTTTCAGGATTTAAAAGAAAATTAACAAAACCAAAACAGAAAATAACTGTAAAAATAACTAGAGACGCAGTGCTTTCAGAACTCAAATAATGCAAAGAAAAACCAGTCCATATTCATTTTTAAATGGCACAATACTATTGTTTAACTTGAGAAGAGTTCAGAAATAAATATTTGGTGGAATAACCCTGATTTTCAATCACAGCTTTCATGCGTCTTGGCATGCTCTCCACCAGTCTTTCACATTTTTTTTTATTTTTTTATTATTCTTTATATTGCTGTGCGAGTTATGACAAACGGGCCCATGATGCCACAACAGCAGTCCAGGGCTAATCATTGATATACATTTTCAACCTGGCTATCAGAGGTTCTGCACAATTTTATAAGTATGAGTGATATAGCTATTGATCTAAGAGGGTATGTGTAGCATAACGAAGCTTGTATTGTGTAGCTGTTGAGTCGGGTATACCGATAGTAGTAAAATATGATATTAGTTGCAGACAGTGCGAATAAAATTAAAGCAAACTAAACTAAACTTGTGTTACATATCGCTGAATGGGTTTCGTGTTTGTATAAAGTATTAGAGGCTCGTTGTCTATCTGCTAAGCCTGTATTACGGGTGTTGATCAGTTTCGCTAGGTCTATTTCTGGGTCTAGGGGTGCAATGCCTGACTAAGGAGTTGCTTGTGCTGTTCAGCAGGTGGCGCAATCGTGAGTGGGGGGGTATTAGTGTGCGGTCGGGTGGCTGCTCTACAGAAGTGTGCATGGGTTGCTGTGTTGAGAGTTAAGTCTAACGGTTGGTGACTTACGGTAGCTGTGGGTGTTAGGCATAACATGTCAGTGGAGAGTTCAGGTGGTTATCGCTGCAGACATGGCCGGAGGGGGCTTCCGCAGAACGGATGCGGTCACTCTCGCCGGGTCCCAGCGTTGGGTTGCAGGTTCGATCCTTTGAGGTCTGTATGGAGGCAGAGAGTCCATCGGGAGTCCAAGCGTGGGCAATCAGGTCATTGCTTCAGTAATGTCGCGGACTGCGTGTCGGGTTTTTCCGTGGAGGATCAATAGTGTTCGCGTCAGCCACCAGCGGTACTGGATGCCTTTCTGCCGGAGGAGAGAGGTGAACGGTTTGAGGGATCTCCGCCACGGTACCTCCTGAGAGATCTGGGAAGAAGGTAAATTGCATTCCCTCAAAGTTGTAAGGATCCTGGTTCTTGAGGGCTGTGAGCATTGCCACTTTGTCCCTACCATTGTGGAAGTGGACTATTAGGTCTCGCGGGGCTGCTGCAGGGGCCTTTGGCGCTTTAGGGATGCTGAAACAGTCCTCCAGAGATATAGATTTGGCCTGTCGTGAGGATAATAATGCCATTATGAGACGCCTCAGCATATGTGGCAGTTCCTCTGTGGTTACGGCCTCCAGGACGCCCCTGATTTTTAGGTTATTCTTGCGCCGCATGTCTTCTATCATTGCAAATCTGTTGTAGTACATTTCGCTTTGCTTTTGGAGCCCCAGGACCGTTTGCTGCATGGAAGAAAGTTGTTGTGCCGGCTCCCCTGTAGTAGATTCCACAGTCCCAATCCAGCCCGTCATGCCCCGGAGATCTGCACGCAGGTTTGCCAGGATATTTTTTTTGTAAGTCCGCCAGCAGGTTTTTAAGATCCGCTGTTGTTACCGGATCTTTGTCTGGGCTGTCCGGTTTTGCGGCTGGTGTCGGTCTAGCCGGCATTTCGTCCTCGTCTTCTTCCAGGGACAGTTCGCTGGCCTGTTGTGCCTGTCTTAGGAGTACGCCAATGTCGTGGCCTTGTCTTTATCTTTTTATTTTTCCGACCCATGTTGTAGTGCAGGTCTACCTCCTGCCTCTACGGTCGTCCCGGTCAGGCAGTACTGCAGGTAAAGTAGGGAAATCCGTTGCAGTATCACGGAGCTCTTAGACCATGCGGCCATTCAGTTCAATCGCTTGGCCACGCCCCCTTCACATTGTTGTTGGGAAACTATGCTACTCCTGGCACAAATATTTAAGCAGCTCAGCTTTCTTTGATGGCTTGTGACCATCCATCTTACTCTTGATCACATTTAAGAGGTTTTCACAGGGGTTTAGGTCTGGAAATTGAGCAGACTAGGATAATGTGATCTTGACCTAATAGTCCTTCATCCACACCTTGATTGGCCTGGCATGGAGTATTGTCGAGGTGGAATAACAGAGTTGGGGAACATTGCTAGAGAAGGAAGCGAGTTTTCTTCCAAGAAGAACCATAAGACAACCAGGTATTGGGCAAACCGGATAATCGTCTCATTAGGGATGATGGCGTTTCAACAGACCTCTACAGTTCTCATGGTCTATTGCAAACCTCAGCCTGGCTCTTATTTGCTTTTCCTAGCTGCATGCAGGGCCGGACTGGCCCACCGGGATACCGGGAAATTTCCCGGTGGGCCGCGGCACCTGGGGCCGGTCTGACAGCCCTGATCATTGGGCTGACAGCTCCTGTGATCCCGGCGGCCGTGTGTGAGCTGTGCGGCCGCACATAGCCCCATGGGAGGAGGGGGAGCCAGGCGGCCGGCTCAGCTCACACATGGCCGGCTGGGATCATTTAAAAAAAAAATAATTTGCGGCGGGGGCGGAGCTTACTGTGTGGTGGGGGCGGGGCTTAGCGTGCGGCGGAGGCGGAGCTTACTGTGCGGCGGGGCCCGGCTAATTGCAGCATGGGAAGCAAGAAGGAGTCCCTGCTTCCCCAACAAGCCTCCAGGAGCTCCAAGCAGGAGGTAAGAAGGAGGTCAGTGTGTCTGTGTGAGTGTGTGACTGTCTGTGAGTGTGTGACTGTGTGTGTGTGTGACTGTGCGTGTGACTGCCTTTGTGTGTGACTGCCTGTGTGTGTCTGTCTGCCTGTGTATGTTACTGTCTGTGTGTGACTGTGTGTGTGTGTGACTGTCTGTGTGTCTGTGTGTGTGACTGTGTGTGTGTGTAACTGTCTGCCTGTGTGTGTGGCTGTCTGCCTGTGTGTGTGGCTGTCTGCCTGTGTGTGTGGCTGTCTGCCTGTGTGTGTGTGGCTGTCTGCCTGTGTGTGTGTGGCTGTCTGCCTGTCTGTATGTGTGGATGTTTGCCTGTCTGTATGTGTGGATGTCTGCCTTTGTATGTGTGTGTGCACCTGCTATTGAGGGAGCCTCTGTGTGTGTGTGCCTGCTAGTGAGTTTGTGTGTGTGTGTGCCTGCTAGTGAGTGAGCTTGTATGTGTGTCAGTGAGCTTGTCTGTAGGGATCATATGTGTGTGTGTTAGTGAGCTCTTGTCTGTAAGGAGCATGGGTGTGATCGTGGGCTTGTCTGTAGTGAGCGTGTGTGTCAGTGAGCTTGTCTGTAGTGAGCGTGTGTGTCAGTGAGCTTGTCTGTAGTGAGCATGTGTGTGTCAGTGAGCTTGTCTGTAGTGAATCTGTGTTAGTGAGCTCTTCTGTAGGGAGCATGTGTGTGTCAATGGGCTTGTCTGTAGGGAGAGTGTGTGCGCATCAGTGAGCTTGTCTGTAGTGAGCGTGTGTGTGTGACAGTGAGCTTGTCTGTAGTAAGCTTGTGTGTGTATCAGAGTTTGTCTGTACTAAATTTGTGTGTCTGCCAGTAACCTTGTCTGTGTGTGTCATTGAGATTGTCTGTCAATGAGCCTATTTGTGTGCATCAGTAAGATTGTCTGTGTCTGTGTGTGAGTATGCTTTACTGTATAATTTAATTACCTTGAAAGGACTAATATTTTGAATTAGAAGAAGAAATGTATCAATAATTATATATATATATATATATATATACACACACACATACATTAAAGGACCACTCTAGGCACCCAGACCACTTCAGCTTAAAGAAGTGGTCTGGGTGCCTGGTCCAGCTAGGGTTAACCCATTTTTTCATAAACATAGCAGTTTCAGAGTGCTATGTTTATGAATGGGTTAAGCCTTCCCCCATTCCCTCTAGCGACTGTCTCATTGACAGCCACTAGAGGCGCTTGCGTGGTTCTCACTGTGATTTTCACAGTGAGAGCACGCCAGCGTCCATAGGAAAGCATTGATAATGCTTTCCTATGTGACCGGCTGAATGCGTGCGCAGCTCTTGCCGCGTGTGCGCATTCAGCCGACGGGGAGGAGAGAAGGAGGATCGGAGGAGGAGAGCTCCCCGCCCAGCGCTGGAAAAAGGTAAGTTTTTACCCCTTTCACCCTTCCAGAGCCGGGCGGGAGGGGGACCCTGACGGTGGGGGCACCCTCAGGGCACTATAGTAGTCCTTTAATATATAACACCCTACATTGCACAATGACTTATGGGGCTGGCATAGATTTTTTTCCAGGGCTGCTTCGTATCCCCAGTCCGGCCCTGGCTGCATGCTACTTCAGCATGTCCCCTAAGAGCATGTCTGGAACCGTCGTCACCAAACACTTCACCCCAGCTGCCATTTGCCATTCTTTTTGAAGGTCATTTGATGTCAACCTCTAAATGTTGAGTGACATTCAAATGTGACATCCCGGTAATTTTGACTCGTTTGTAGCTTTATTGTCCCCAATGTCTGCCGCTCTACCTTTTGAATTGCTGACGCAGTCCTTTCAATTTTAAGGATGGAAGCTACCTGATGCTCCCTCTGTTAGTAAAGCCAGAATCAAACACGTATTTATCTCACTTATTTGGCTATTTTGTAGTGTATGTTCATTTTCTATACATTCTCTCTGCCAAGTGAAAATGGTAGAATTAAGCTTTACAGCAGAAAGTGATTTATAATTTTTAGGTACTGCACTTATCTCACTATCTGTTTTTGTGCACATGAAAGGTCTCTGTGATAAGCTTGAAGAAAGATTCTTGTTTTTATGGGCACTTCTGGAAATATTGCCTCTTTGGTTTTTAGCACACCACAAAAAAAAAAATTGTATTTGAAAGCAGATATAAAAACAATGCTGGTCAGAAGAATTATAAACAACTATCTGAACACAGACTATCGCATAAAGGACCACTATAGGCACCCAGACCACTTCAGCTCAATGAAGTGGTCTGGGTGCCAGGTCCCTCTAGTTTTAACCCTGCAACGGAAAACATAGCAGTTTCAGAGAAGACGCTGGACGTCCATAGGAAAGCATTGAGAAATTTATTGAGATTTCCTATGGACTGATTGAATGCGCGCATTGCTATGTCCGCGCATGCAGCACTGACGTAGGAAGAGGGAGGAGAGTTTCCCAGAGCAGAGGGAGCCCAGTGCTGGAGAAAGGTAAGTGTTTAACCCCTTAACCGCTCTTGAGCCTGGCAGGAGGGGGACCTTCAGGGTGGGGGGGACCCAAAGACCCTATAGTGCTCCTTTAAGTATATCGGCCTGTTAACACCCTCAATGAAAGGCCTAGCCTTTATTGAAGATTAAAAAAGGAAGACACCTGTTGGCAAACATTATAGAATAGTACTTGCAAGCCTCTAGATTTGCTTTTATAGATTAATTTGGAAAAAGAGGGAGATACATGATTCATCCAAGACAAAATTACAATTAATTTTATAGCACCAACATAATACTCATTACTGTACAATAAGTAAAAAAGACAAACATTTCATTCTAACAAAACATGACTGACATACTAGAACCGTAAAAGAAGAGGGTCCTGCCCAAACAAGTTTGCCATCTTGATTGTAGATATGCCCACATTGCATGCAGGCATCATACACAGCAAGAGCTATCCAACAATGACAAAGTGAAAATGCCGAATGAGAAGCATAAAAAGATGTTTTAAAAAAAGGTTGAACTATATGGACTTTCTTTCAACCTATATTACTATGCAATTGTTTAAGACCTTTGTTATAGACCAAACATTTAACACCAGGTCTCTACAATACTCCAAAGATATTAAACATACCCAATCAGAAGCCAGAATTACATAATAATGTAGGTAGAAATTAAAAAAAAAACAAAAAAAAAAACAACTTTAGTCCATTAGGTTCAACCTTGGAAATCCATATTTTAAGCAGTTTATCCAACGAAAGGCAAAAAAACGAATTGCAGCAACTTCTAATTATGCCACAAAAAGGAAAAGTGTTCCTTCTTGCCTCCATACTATCAATCAGATTTATCCTTGGATCACCAACCTGTTTACAAACAGATTAATTATACCTATGAATATACTGTGTTTGAGAAGCAGCATCCAGTCACTATGCAATCACATCCATCTCCCTACATTCACATTACAAAAGAGAGCAAACTCAATAAACCAACTTGTCCATTCTTCTTCTAACCCCCTCGCCTGCATCCAAAACACACAATCGGCTCCATCCTCAGTCCTGTGATGTTTCCATTTGTGCGCTGTGTTCCTGTTCTCACAATCCATTTGCCTACTTGTAGGTTTATTGCACCTTTTAAAGGGAAGCACACCATAAGAAACTGGCACATTTCCAAGAGAAGCAAACACGTAGGTCTTTGATAAAGCTAACAAAAATATAAAAAATGAAAAATAATTTTTTTCCACAAGCTTGAGTCAATTTTTATGTTTCTCCTCCATGCAGGGCACATTCTTTTCCACGTACAAAGCTTCATATCTGACAGAGCCATTGTAACATGCTGTGCTTTCATCCCTGGCTCAACATGGCACTGATTTCTTTATATGTCAGGGGACGTTGAATTATGAAAATCCTCCAGAATGAACTGAAAATGATTTTTAAGAAAACAAAGCACTTCACAATAGTACACATATGTATAGGTTGTAAATTGAGTCTACCAAGAGCACATTCTAAAGATTATCAGCATTCTTGGTAAGCGTAGGGCATATATAGCAACAAATAGTGTTAAAAAACGCACTCTACGTTATCTCAAACACTAAAGGATCTATTCAATAAACAGTGAGTTGTGTGTGTACATAGCCAACTTAAAAGGGACATTATAGTTTCAGGAATACAAACATGTTCTTGATACTTAAGTTGTAAAGATACAGATTAGGTCCCTTGCCCTTCTGCTTACTTTAAAAAAGTGATTTTACCATATTTCCAAGGCTGCGTGGGTCTCGCCCTGCTCTGCCAAGTTGGCAGAGATCAAAAAATATGACAAGAAATATTTCAAATATCCCAAAAGAAAGCATTGGGAGGCTATAGCGCATGCGCGGCAAAACACTGCTCTGCAGTCAGCCAGCATCCCCTCACATATAAATTAAATGGATGCATTTCAGTGGGGAGCGTAGAGACACTGAAGTCAGTGCTGCACACTCAGCAGCTCTGACCCAGGAAATACCCCTAGTGGCTGTCTGAGAAACTGCCACTACAGGTGTTGCTAGGCAGCAATGTAAAAGGCTGTGTTCACATTAAAAAGTCCTGCAGTGACAGACTGTATAAACAGTAGTTGTTTTGATCACTAAATTATCAGCTTTCCTGTATTTGATTGTCATCTAAAATTTGGAAGTCTTTTGTGAGCTCACCATATCTCACCGTTCAGTGAATAGATAAGTATTATAAAATGTTTAAACCGCACTAAAAAAAAGAAAAATTGAAAAATTGAATCTTCGAGTGAGTCAACCAAAAACAAACAACTCTCAAAATGGAGCAGAGTTTGCCAAAAACATTAAGTTCACTAAAAAAATCTGTTAAGAGATCTTTGTTATGGGTAAGATAGGAATTAAGATAGTTTGAGAAGGCTTCATTATATTGAGATGTGCATTAAGTTTATACAGAAATGAAGATATGGTAACACTAATCCCAGTGTTAGACCCAATTGCACACCAGGCAGAAACCACCCCTGAGCACCCTCTTGTGACACACATGTTGGTAGTTTGTCACTTTCTTACCAGACAAACCACTAATTGTTTTCATGGATTGTGATAACTTAAAGTGCTTTCCAGATAAAACAGTACATTTTAATGGAGACTGTAAACTGCCAGCATATCATTACACCTGTGAAAAGAAAGGCATGTTTAAATAGTCTGATACTAGACTGGTTGGCCTTGGGTACGTGTGAAATATATGTCTCCAAGATGGTCAGCACTCATAGGTCTTATTCTTCAAAAATTTACATTTTCCTATCACCAACGTTTAAGTTTAAAATTAGAAACTGAATGATTAAACTATAATAAATATAAAGTTATGTTTTAGAATATTAAGACCCATGAGTTCTGACCATCTTCAATATTTTTGTAAGTAAAATACTGTTGGTTACTAGCAACGGGCATGTGTAATTTAACCCCTATGAGTGTAAGCCGACTGTGGAATATATATACACACACACACACACTCTCTCTCTCTCTCTCTCTAAACACAGTGATTGTGGGTAAAATCACTGAAGTAATGCACACAAAAAGAATCATTGATTAGTTTACATTAGCTCACATATGGCTCCTTACAAGTAAAGACTTTGAATAACTGATAAACGGTGAAAACAAATTGCTCAAAATAAACAGCAATTTTAATATCACAATGAAGAAAAAAAAAAAGAAAAGAAAAAATAAGTTTTTCCTTTTATGAATACTATAAAAGGAAAGGTTTTAACCCATCTAACCAACAGCAATTCATGGAGGAAGCAATAACAGACAGTAATTTATAGCTAGACCATCAAAGTAGACAACATTTCTGTTAATGAGTTCCACAGTACAAATGTAAAGGCTTGGCCTGCAGTTGTGGGAGGGGCATGTTTCCCTACTTAAACCCCCCTACTCACCTTCCTCCGCCCCGTACGTTTTTTTTTTAGCGACTCACATGTCCCCACCCTCCACTCCCTCTACCTATCCTTTCATTACACCTCATGGGTGGGCCCTCTTTTATTACAGGCCTACCACGACGTCGGTTCCGGCACACCTCAACCGACTCATTTTCCCTTTAATTCCTATACGGCCTTATTTGCCCCTCACACAATTATAAGCTCTGTTCTACCTGGGTAAAACTTTATTCGAAAGCCAGAACATGTGAATACATTTTTATTTTTTACTGCTTGTGTCATATTTCACCAATTTCACTCCCATCACATGACCAGAATTAATCTGAATCAAAGAATATTAACAGGGCAATAGCCGACATGATTAAAGACTTCTTAGCCAACGTTTGGCCATGCAAAAGTAAATTATGTGAGGTTTCTAAAGTCTGTTTTAAACCAAATGGTATCCTAGGCAAGAAACGTCCCTAGTAGATTCTTTACACATGACACCATTTTATGCAGGTTTTATGACACTTTTGCATCTTCACAATCATTTTAAGCGTTATAGTATGCACATTATAGGAAGACAAAAGTGTCTGCCTGGATGAAAATGAAGAGATTACCATTTGAACATAGAAATACGTTTTAAAACAGCTATTGGAATCAAAGTGTTATATTAGGTTGAATATGAGGAACACTCCTTTTCAGAGGCTGAATGATCCATTCCATACTGAATCCATTCAATAGTCACAAATGTCACAATCTGTGAATATTTAGGAGTACAGATTGGTCAATAGTCCCTTACTGATATGTAGATATGAGCAACAAAAGCTAAACTCATTTTTGTGAGGATGTAAATAAATATATATAAAAAATAATTACTGAAACATTAAAGGGTTGCTCCAACCACCATCACCAGTTCAGTGATTTGAAGTGGTCATGGTGGTAGGAGTGTGCATGTGCAGAGTTTCTGCTTCAGAACATTGCGAATACAGAGAAATCTGTGCCAAGAGCCAAGTTACAATGCAGGCCCACATGATTTTGGCAGCCCAGAATTCAGTTCAGGACTACCTAATGTCAATTCTGTACATAAAATACAGCAGTCATCAGCACGCACAGCAGACATCTCTAGCTTCTCCCTTGCAGGCAATGTCTGCAAGATAAAGCATATTTCTCCGCTCCCTCTCCCACTTTACTATCATTTAGAGGTTTTTTTTTTGTTTTGTTTTTTTAAACAATACATTTTCAGTGAGGCCTGTGTTTGGACTGCGCAAAAATGGTCATGGAAAGCAGCGCCATTAGCATTGCCCAGCAGTTTAGCAGGTTTACAGCACATTGGGTCCAGATAATAATGTCTCTTAAAATTAACTTTCAAGTGTGGCCTTGCCAAAATGGATATTGATACTATATTTCCGCAAAAGATTCCATACGATACCAAAGAATCAATTAAATGTGAGAGTATTGCCTTATTCAGATAGGGATCACACAAATCCTGAAAAATGACCTTTAGAAAATAAAAGTTTGATGTTATTTAGCAAATGTAGGTTAATAAATAAATCATCTCTTGAACTTAAACATGTTTTGATGTACACATGAACATATGACTAATAAGGGGGGGGATCACAGAGGTATTTAGAATGAGATGAGTTGGGGAAACTAATAGAATTTATGTAGGCACATCACGGTTCTTCTTCTGACCGTTGCCAATGTAGAGCATTGATAAATTCTTCCAGCCATCAAAATAAACCTATGCCACCAAGCATTCTAATATCTGCCTAAAAGACATCCATAATTTGGGATTTAGGCCATAAAATCTACTTTTAATACAAACACCACAGAAAAAATACAGAAGCACTAAAATGTGATTTTAAAATTCAGACACTGGCAATAACAGAGATTAACTAACAAATTCAAACAGAGACTACAAAATTAAATTAACTTAATTGCCCCTCCCCCCATGTTGAACGCTTTCAAAAATTGTATAAGTAAGGTGTGTTTTATTTGTTTTAAGTATAAAACTGAATTAATCAAAATAGAGATGTCGAAAACATCTAAAAATCGAAAAAGTTGACCTATAAAATAAACATCAAAATAACCACCGATGCATTTTTAACAACTTGCAACAACCAAATTACAATAAATCATGGAAAACACAGGTATGCCAAGCAATCCAATCAATCCAGATATATACTGAAGAGGAATATTTTAATTGCATTAATTAATTTCTAATATTCCCACTTCGCCCATTAAACCGATATGGTTAAAGCTTGCGTGACATAATGCTTTATTTACTAAAAGCAGCAATGCCAAAATGTAGATCATTTTACGCTTCGTTCGTGCTACATATGCATTCAGCTAGGGTTTCCATTGTACATTATTAAACGGTTTCGTTTTTATGATACAAAAATACATGCATTCAATCTATACACAAACCTTGCATATCCACTACAAACACATTTGTAATATATATTGCAATATTACACAAATTCAGCAAGGTGTGTGTGTGTGTGGGGGCAATCTAGCAATAAGGAAAATACAATGACATTTTTATCAAGGTAAAACAGGTGCTGTTCTAAGGGCAAAGTGTTCCCTGTTGAGAGATGTTTCCATAGTGACTGCTCCTTATTTATCTCTGTATCCCTAGAATAGCACCTCTTTAGCTTATAGAAATATATGTGATCCGGTTTCATAAATGTATTAGTATGCAGCAGAAATAGCTGTCTGATATGATAGATAGATAGATAGATAGAGGTAGCAGACAGGTAAAGGTGGGGCACATGATGTCCCTTAGAGTGCCATGGGTGTGTCCAAACCATGGATTTGGGATGTGTTGGGCACTCCCCTGGCACTCAGAGGATTACACATACCTCTCCCCCCCCCCAAGCATCCTTTAAATGGGGCAGGTTGGCAGGCCTTGGCCCAGCTATGTAAGGGTTAACAATGTGGATGAGGGTAAGCCCTGCAGTGAGGCTGTGGCTTGCATTTGACTGGTATGGCTATGATCTTACTCACCAGGGCAGTGTGAGCGATGAGGAGCAGCAGGAGCCCTGCCCCATGTATGATCCCAAAGGCAAACTGCATCCTTGCTGTGGCTGTGAGTCTCCCTGCAGATAACCCTATTGTTTAACCCTCCTCCTGTGTATTATTCTTGCTCTGCACCTCCAGATCCAGATTACTCCTCCATAGGGACCAGCACTCTCCACTGCTACAGCAAATCCTCTACCTCCCTTCCTAACACCCCCTCCCTCCTTCTCTATCCTTCAATCCCCAGCAAGAAATAGATCCAGTCTCTAGGTCTCCTTTTACCCCCCTCTCTCTCTCTCCCTCCCTCCCTATTCCTGCTCTCTCCTCACCAAGAATCCTCTCTCAGAGCTTTCCCCTCTCCCTACTAATCTCTCCCCCTCACTCCTCTTCACCTTCTGTCTCTCCTTCTCCCAGTATTCCCAGTTTCTGTGTTCTCTCTATATAATGTCACCCCTCTCCTCTGTTCTTCCCCTCAGCAGGAAACGTCTCCCCTCCCTCATTCCCTAGCAATCAATGGGAAGAAGGAACCTATATAGAGATATATAGGAGGAGGATCTAGGCAGAGATAAACTCTGCTGCCCTCTGCTGGTTTTTCCGCGATATTACCAGGACTCAACAGCCCTCCAGCGCATTATTCATCATGATACAATACCTGTCCCTCACTAGCTTGACCTCATCCCCAGGATATAAAAGGATCTGATTCCTCAAGGGAAACAAGCGCTTTAATATGGCATTTCGTGTTCAATTGGCCATAATGTTGTGTAGTGCAGAACTGAAGGATTATTCAATAATAGTAGATAGTGTGCATTTATGTAGTGTATTGTCTAATAATCATATACACATTTTTTTTAAAAAAAAATATAAGATATATATATATATATTTTTTTTTTAATTCTGTATATATGCATAGTGATTTTTGTTTCTGAAAATACAGTGTGTATATATATATATATATATATATATATATCCCAGATGATTAGCACTCATGGATCTCAACGTTTCAGGTTAAAATCATTAACTCTCATAAGGACTGATCTCTCAGCTGGGCTATTTTTACTACGTTTTGCAATTTGGATCTGAATTTGATACAGTTTGAAGTTTGCTCAAAAACCCAGATTGTGTGTCAGGTGGATGAATCTATTTTAAGCATCCTCAGGGTGGGCACAAAGAGTATCAAGTATGGGTTCCCCTATTATCAGAGACATCTTGTTTTTTAATGCATATTACAAAGTGACACTTGTGTGGCTGGCTGTACCAGCAGTTGCAAGGGCCTCTTTGACATAAAGAATGTCACCAGCAATATGTACTTCCTTTCACATTTTCCCAGTTTAGAGTGAAACTTTAAGAGCAGCCTAAATAAGGCCTCTTTATTCATTCACACGCCTCCACTGTTCCACATTCAGTAGGCTATCCCGGATTCAGTCTGTACCCAGATATCCTTCGTCTTGGGACATCACTGATCTACCCCAATAAACAGAGTATGAACACATCAATAGGCACATGTATGTGGAACAGAGTCAGAAATATAATATTATATTTTTTAAGGTTCACTGATCCACCATGTTTTGCAGGACACATATAACTTATACATGGTTACCAGAAGCTCCTGAAAAAAAATGATGCACTTTATTCAGTAGTATGTAGATTTCTATTAATTTATTATTAACAGTTAAAGGGCCTCTGTAGTCACCAGAATAACAACAACAACAGCTTAATATACTGCTTCTGGCGTCTATAGCATGTCCCTGCAGCCTTTTTTCAATGGAAATGCTGCCCTTTCAGAAAAAGGCAGTGTTTACATTGCTGCCTAGTAACACCTCTAATGGCAGTCACTCAGACGTCCACTACAGGTACTTCCTAGACCAGTGCTGCACAAGGTTTTCCCCACATACACAATAGCCTCCCAATGCTTTCCATGCAGGCGGAGCAAGGTGGGGTCAGCAATGTAGTGTGGTTTGGGATTAAAGGGGAGTAAAATTATCTTTTTTACAGCAGAGGTGGGACCGGGTACCTAAATAGTTATTTTACCACTATAGTGTCAGGAATACATGTTTGTGTTCCTGACACTATAGTGTTCCTATAATTTATAATTTAATGAGAAGCATAACAGGGACATAAGATAAAATGACAGCTACACTGTTCACAAAATGTTGTAATCAGCAAGGAAAGAGAGGTTGTCAAATCTTGTATAGTGCTGCAAGATTCTTTATGATTAATTGAATTAATTGATTTTCTACCTGCAGCATTTGAGTGTTACATACTGTAGGGCATCTGTTTCATGTGCTGCCCTTTGATGTGCATAAGTGATATGTGTTCAGGAAATCATGGTAGGATTGGCACTGCATACGAAGCAGAGCTGCATACCAAAAAAAATATATAACTTTCATTTTTTTCTCAAAAATGTAATTACAAATATACACTGTGGTTATTCCTAGCCACACAATCTCAAAAATGCACCTTCAAAAACTCAGAGAGCAAAAAGAACAAACACGGTTATTGAATAAAGTGAGAATTCAATGTGAAATTTA
Organism: Pelobates cultripes; assembly: GCA_933207985.1. Classification (NCBI taxonomy): domain Eukaryota; kingdom Metazoa; phylum Chordata; class Amphibia; order Anura; family Pelobatidae; genus Pelobates; species Pelobates cultripes. Next base: position 176,088,614 of record OW240912.1, read on the forward strand.
ACTTTAAGGACAATACAGCCAAACTGGAAAAATTCTCAAACAGGGTTATTAACAAAGTGAGAACACATATGTATAATGTTAAATGTTTATTAAAGGGACACCTTAACCACTACAACACAATGTAACCAATGTAAATAATCGTTTAAAAATTATTAGCCATTATACTTGGAGTCTACTGTGTACCACTCCATAACTTCTCTCTGCCAGAAGCACTCTTCATTGAGCTAAGTCTGGTGGTTCGGGACTTAAATACAAAATAAGTACAAATCACTATTTAGTAGATATACTCCAAATGAAAACTTACATGCATTCAATTATGCTTTTGCAAAGCAGGTGCTCTGAGAAATTGTTGCCTCTTGAGTTTAGCTTCACTTAGCTGAACAACCTGTTTGATTAAAAGCCTGATGGGTGTAACCAGGTTAATTTATATTTGTGCCAATTTTTAATAAAATCTAGACCTTTTGCAAAGTGAAAGACACACCCTTCACATATAGAGTTTTTCAGCAAGCTAAAGTACTTTAGGGTGCTGGAGTGGCCCCTTAATTGAGGGTGATCAGCAGATGCTGTAAGCCAATAAGCTGGTCCAACACTGCAGGATTTAGCTCAGGGGAACTGGTGAAAGCTCCTGCTTAGCGGAAAGCTGGTGTAGAGGTTCACCCAGCGGACCACAGGTAAGAAGTCAAACATTTACTAAATAGTTAGACTCCTTGCATTGAAGTATATAATTGTATATAATAATTGTATTGTTACATCATCACCAATTAATAATGAAGACCCAAAACTCAAAATTATGGCAAACCAAAATGGAAAAACTGAGGCTAAAAAGGCGATATTATGACCATGGCTAAAATTGGGGAATTTTTCAAATTCTGCTATTTTTGCCTACATTTAGCTATTTCAATTTGGTGCAATCTGAAGTTTAGTGAATACTACTCTTTTTTTATAAATTTTAAAGTCAATTCACTAAAGTGAGCATGCAACAGCTGGGAATGAAACGTGAATTGCAAATGTATAGTCAAACTGTGCTGAACTGTAAAAAGTCTCACGGTTAGCTCTGTTTTCAGTTTGGCTACTTTCACCTAAAATCTCACACACTTCACCCAACTCTGAATGGTCCCATACTGGACAGGGCAAAACCATCCGGCTGCATACAGGGCAATCGGACTGCAAAATCTGGACATGGTTCACAACATCCATGCCACTAATCCCCATTGTATCATTACTTGGTTACCGCTAGTTGGTGGATGCTGTGGTGGGGTACACTATGCCCTATTGACCCTCATGGACCATTTTATTCTTTTTCTTTTTTTAATGTGCTACATAATTAACCCTCACATTGTCAGTGGTTTTTATTTCCAATTAATAACAATAACATTAGTTGTGATGATCTCCTAAAAACATACTTGTGGTATTTCTTGAGGATTTAAGCTTAGGAAACATACTTCCATGACAACGTGCCACATTTGCTGTAAGAATATACTTTTTAGATTAATTAGTAGATGAGGTAATCTCTTAAAGTGGAATCTAGCGTCTGACTCTTTTATCCATATTAAAGAGCTAGAGCTTTCTATCTCTATCCTGAGATAGATATGTATAAATTATTTTAAAATATTTAATAGAATGATTTTATGTGCCCAGTCAAAAAGATGAAGCACATATCTTAATATTCATCTTCACTTGTATTTAACTAGCACTTTACTGGTAGTATAAATGTCTACTGCTGGACAGCCCTTATCATATTTCAATAGGTTGGCTGTATTGCCTACCTGTAGAAGTGCCGAAGCTCCAAAGCAAGAGAGAGGGAGGGGAAATTACTTGAATGGTGACAGGAATTTTGACCAATAAGCTAATTCTTGGTATGTGGTTGTGGTGGCAGTCCTGGCACTGGGAGGCCGGAGCCCTACAGATGTGTAAGTGGTTGTGGTGGGAATCATGGCATTGGGAGCCCTATAGATGTAAGTGGTTGTGGTGGCAGTCCTGGGAGGCGGGAGCTTACGAAGTTCCGAATTGCCAAAGTTCTGTACTTCAGAAGTGCCGAAGAGAGAATTGCCAAAGCAGACAAATTTTTTTTACTTACCTGAATTTCTGAACCGAACCAAATTTTTTTTGCCCATGCACATCCCTACTAACCAAAAGCACGGAGTCAGAGAAACATTTGATACGAAAAATTGTGGTGTATGCACAGAAAGAAAAAGCAGTCTTGGAAAGACATAATTTTATTTTTATTTTTTTATTATTATTATTTATTTATTTTATTCTTTATTTTTCAATTTTGTAAACTTGACACAAACAGTCATACAAACGTTACAGCATACCGGCTTGTGCAAAAGCCTGTAGTACATGTTGTGCAGTTCAACCTTGTTATAAATTATGTAGTTCAGTACATTATCTTTTTACTCAGTTCTTTTATACTGTCAACCAAGATGTATTTTTGAAGAGTACACTGAAGACAGCAACAACCGGCTGCCAGTTCGCCCTTCCGCCATTGTACCCTTTTTTTCTCACCTTCTATATCTACAGTGCTTGTACCGCCCTTTTGCTTATCTTTTGTATCCGGCATACGCTTAGTCCCATGTAAAGCATGGGATAAGAAAAGAGAAAGGAAAAGAAAGATTAGAAAGGAAAAGATAGACATTTAGAAAGAGATGAGGGGGCACTGGGGCGCGCGGCGGAGAACATGGGTGGCCGGTCCTTAATGCTTGTGACTATGTTGCATTCCTATTGGCTCTGTCTATGGCGACTGTCTATCTAGTCTCCTGGCTCCTCATGGGGCTCCTCTCATTCACCTCCCTGTCCCAATGGGCTGTTTTCCAGGGTTCCCATATTTTTTGGAACGCTACTGTGGTGCCCTTCACCCTCGCTGTTAGGTCATCCATTAATCTGCTATCTTTGATCCTAGCAGATCGGTCCCTCCGGCACCAACCACGCCGTTGTATCGCTCTACGTGTGCTTAATGTGATCTTGTGCAATAGTTTTTGCTCCATCCTAGTCCACCCCTCTAGAGACCTATTCAGGAGGTAGACCCAAGAGTCCATAGCTGGTGATCTATGGAAGATCTGTCGCACTAGGTTCTCAACTGATTTCCAAAATCTATTTATAGTTGGACATTCCCACCACATATGCATGTACGTTGCTCTACTACCGCACCCCTGCAGCAGTCATCTGTGTTTATTTTATGCATTCTTAAAAGCTTCACTGGGGTGGTGTACCATCGGAACCACTGGCGGATCCGGGGGGGGGGGTGGGGGGCAACGGGGCAATTGCCCCCCCTGAGAAATCCGCCGGTCTCCCTCTCCCTCCCCTGCCAGGACATGCAGGTGCCAGCCCTGCAATGTGCCTGCGGACCGGAGGGGAGATCAGAGATCTCCCTCCCCGGTCCGCAGGCACTGTGCTGAGAGCCGGCAGGGGAGGGAGAGGGAGGACCCGGGAGCTCAGTCTGCAGCTCCTCCGGGTCCTCCTCTCGAGATTTGAAGCGTTGTCGCGGTTACCACAGCAACGCTCCAAATCTCGCGAGAGTGAACTCTAGCCCGGGAGCGCGGGCTAGAGTTCACTGTAACCACTGGGACCACCAGGGAATCACCACTGGGACCACCAGGGATGAAAATATGTCCCCCCTCCTCCTCCATAAAGGTAAGAAGGGAGGGGGGACATAGAATATTTTTTTTTTAATTAAATAAAGATATATATTATTTAAAAAATCCCCCCCTACCCTTAACACACACACACACATAGCCCCATACTGCCCCCCCATACCCCTTTATTTTTGCATACTTTTGCCCCATCCAGCATCCAAGCCCCATACACGCATACTGCTTATTACTTTCCCTTTACATACACATACTGCCCCCCATACACATACTGCCCCCCGCACATGTACTGCCCCATGCTGCCCCCCCCCATACACACATACTGCCCCCCATACACACATACTGCCCCCCCATACACATACTGCCCCCCATACACACATACATACACACATACTGCCCCCCCATACACACATGCTGCCCCCCATACACACATGCCTTACTTTACACATGCTGCCCCCCCCATACACACATGCCCCCATACACACATGCTGCCCCCCATACACACATGCTGCCCCATACACACACATGCCCCCCCATACACATGCTGCCCCCCATACACACATGCCCCCCCATGCTGCCCCCCAGCCACACATGCTACCCCCCATGCTGCCCCCCATACACACTGCCCCCATACACACATACTGCCCCCCCATACACATACTGCCCTCATACACACATACTGCCCCGCATACACACACACTGCCCCCATACACTGCCGCCCCATACACACACATTGCCCACATTCACACACACACTGCAACTGTTACACACACATACTGTCCCACACATACACTGCATCCCTGACATACACTGCCCCCCTACTCACACACTACAACCTTCACACACACACACTGCTCACACACTGTCCCCCTCACACACACACACACACACACTGCACCCCTTACACATTGCACCACTCACACACACTACAGCCCCATTTCCCAGCAGACCTCAGGTAAGTTGTCAAACTGTTCTTAAACGGTTTGACTACTTTAGGAGGGGGGCCCGGCACTATTGATACCATAACCACTACACTGAGCTGTAGTAGTTATTGTGTCTGGATTATTTCTTTAAATAATCTACAAGTGCCCCTCCCGAGATCAGGCTCTGGATCCGCCACTGATCGGAACATGGTTTTCCACGCCTGCTCCTGAAGAGTCCAGCACACTGATGTATTTTTGTTTGCTTCCCAGATTTCCTGCCATTCAATTCCTTCCAGGACCTCGCCAAGGTCCCCCTCCCGCTGGTCGGTGTAGGTCAGTCTGCCCCACTCTGTGTTTTTGGAGCTAGGGTAATATATTGGAAAGACATTCTTGATTCATAGTCTTGTAGACAAGATAGTGTACACAATTAATAAAAATTACAAGCAAAAGTGGTGAGTTAAAGTAAATTTTCTTAAATTACACAATTTCTGTTGATTAATCTGTAAAAAAACATAAAAGCTCACATAGCATAATATTGTTTTCAAAAATCAGATTAAAATCAATGGTAATGGGTCACTCACAATACCCAGATCCACGTATAGCAGGCTCTGGCTGTAAAGGTGTTGGTTAGTACACTCCTTAGGCGATCTGCCCCACTGCTGGTCCACTCCTTCCTTCGTAATAAAGTTCTCCAGAACGGTAAAAGTTTAAAAGGAAATTTACTCCGAAATAAAACAAGTGCATAAGCAAATGTAAATAAATTGTGTTAAAAGTCCAAGCACAACGCGTTTCAACCTTTTGTGGTCTTCTTCTTGGTGCATATGATCTTTCCCTGCGTCCCTTCCTTTCAAGTCCAGTCATCAGGAAATTGATATTCGCGCTATGTGCGTGAGACGTCATCACGGTGACATCAGAGACACAGTGCAGTCATCAGACGTCGGTCCTTTTTACCGCCCTCTTCCAACTGAAGTGGCATACACCATCTTTAAATCGGAAATAAGTCTGTTTCTCTAAGGTAGTGAAGGGGCAAGTTATAACCCCAGCAGCCTCTAAACTACTTTCAATTACTTCCTCCCTTGGACTTTTGCAGTGGGCTAATTCTCCCACTCATGTAGCTGGCAATACCCTCGACCTTATTTTCTCTTATTCATGTACAGTATCTAATATCTGCAACACTCCATTTCCTCTCTCTGATCACCACCACTTATCGTTTGCTCTCAATTACCCCCTCACCCAACAATCTCAGCCTAACCCCCCTCAGCTAAGGAGGAACCTTAACTCTATTGACCTCCAGCAGCTGACATTGATTCACAACTGCTATCCATCCCTTCCCTCTCCTGTCCCTTACTGGCCACCTCCACATATAACACTACCCTCACCTCTGCCTTGAACGCTGCAGCCCCACTCCAAACATGCACCTCGAGGAGGACACGACCCCAACCTTGGCATAATAAATCAACACGCTATCTGAAGAGTTGCTCCCATTGTGCTGAACGCTCCTGGAGGAAGTCCCGCACCCAGGCAGACTTCCTCCATTATAGATTCATGTTGCATTCATACAGCGCAGCCCTCGCCCTCGCCAAACAGTCATACTTTTCCTCTCTCATTAGTTCATGCTCCCGCAATCCCAGAAGTCTCTTTGACACCTTTTAATTCCCTTCTCCGCCCTGCTGTGGCCACCCCCCAAACTAACCTTACAGCTGATAGCTTTGCATGCTACTTTACCGACAAGATTGAACAGCTAAGGAAACAATTCTCCCCTCCTTGCCGTTCTCTTTCTCAACCACATGTAAATCTTTCTTTTCCTACCCTCCACACTTTCTACCTGGCTACTTTATATAGGAAAGATAGGGAAGGCAAGAAAGGGGGAGTGGTGGCCTTGTATGTGAAGGATAGCATAAAATCTAGCCTAATAAAAGTTAGTGATGCGAACATAGAGTCCGTTTGGGTTACGTTAGAATTTGGTAATCACACAGTAACTCGTGTAGGTGTGATTTATAGGCCCCCAGGACAAATGGAAGAGTTAGATAATCTACTAGTTGAGGAAATAGCTAAAATGACAATGAAGGGGGAAGTTATCATCATGGGTGACTTTAATCTTCCTGATGTAAATTGGAAAACAAAATTAGCTACTTGTGCCAGGAGCACACATATTCTAAACTCCCTACTGGGATTGTCTCTGAAACAAGTTGTTGAGGAGCCAACTCGTAAAGAGGCTATACTAGATTTAGTGTTAACAAATGGAGATTTGGTATCAGATATTACTGTAGGTGGAAGTTTAGGATCCAGTGATCATCAGCCAGTGTGGTTTAATATAAGAACAGTGACTGAGTCACACCACACAAAAACAAAAGTTTTAGACTTTAGAAAAGCAGACTTTTCTAAAATTAGAATATGGGTAGAGGAGTCTATAAGATAAGGCCAGGGACTAATGAAAGTATTTAGAAAATTGGGCAGACTAGATGGGCCGAATGGTTCTTATCTGCCGTCACATTCTATGTTTCTACTGAACAAGAAGTGGCTGCGCTTCTCCATTCCTCTCGCCCCACCACTTGCCCGCTCGATCCTGTCCCATCTCACCTCATCAGATCTCTCTCCCCTTGTCTTGTGCCTACCCTAACACACATCTTTAACTGCTCTCTCTCTCTTCTGGCACTGTTCCTGCTGACCTTAAACATGCCACTGTAATACCTATCCTGAAAAAAACCATCTCTTGACCCATCCTCCCCTTCTAACTATCACGCCATATCCCTGCTCCCTTTCTCATCAAAGCTCTTGGAAAGACTTGTCTTTACCCGTGTGTCTCGCTTCCTTAATTAACTCTCTCCTTGACCCTCTTCAGTCTGGCTTCTGCCCTCTCCACTCTACTGAGACTGCTCTTATCAAAGTGACTAATGACCTAATCGCCGCTAAATCCAAAGGTCACTACTCCATATTAATTCTCCTTGACCTCTCTGCTGCCTTTGACACCGTTGATCATGCTCTCCTCCTTCAAACTCTTCAATCGCTCGGTATCTGTGACTCTGTCCTCTCTTGTTTTTCCTCCTATCTCTCCCAACGCTCCTTTTCCAAGGATACCTCCTCCCCTCGTCCTGTCTCGGTTGGAGTTCCCCAAGGGTCTGTCCTTGGTCCCCTTCAATTTTCTCTTTATACTGCCTCTCTTGGCAAACTTATTACCTCTTTTGGATTCCATTACCACCTGTACGCTGATGACACTCAGATATACCTCTCCTCCCGGACCTCTCCCCTGCTGTCCTGCAACGTGTCACTGCTTGCCTTTCTTCCATCTCTGACTGGATGTCCTCACGCTTTCTGAAACTTAACCTCTCGAAAACTGAATTCCTTGTCTTTCCTCCTCCTAATACTGATCCTCCTCTCTCGCTCTCCCTTCAAGTCAGTGATATCCACATAAGTCCATCCCTGCAAGCACGCTGTCTTGGCGTCATACTTGACTCTGGTTTCACCTTTGAGTCTCCCTTCCAGTTTGTTGCCAAGTCCTGTAGGTTCCAACTCAAAAACATAGCCCGCATCCGCCCATTTCTTACGCAAGATGCTACCAAGGAGCTTGTCCATGCTCTAGTAACTTCCCGCATGGATTACTGTAACCCTCTCCTGATTGGTCTCCCCAAATGCCGTATTTCCCCGCTACAGTCTGTAATGAATGCTGCCGCTAGACTGATTTTCCTCTCTAGTCGGTCCTCTCACACCTCACCCCTCTGCCAGTCCTTACATTGGCTCCCTGTATGCTATAGGAGTCAATTCAAATTGCTAACCCATACATTTAAAGCACTGAACAATTCTAGCCCCTCTTATATCTCTTCACTAATCCATAGATATGCCCCTCCTGGTACCCTCCGCTCTGCCCGTGACCACCTCCTGACTGCTGCTCGGACCCGTACGGCCAACTCGCGCTTGCAGGACCTCTCGCGGACGGCTCCTCTCCTATGGAATAGCTTGCCTACTGCCATCAGACTCTCACCTAGTCTTCAATCATTTAAGAAGGGCCTTAAAACCCATCTCTTCAGGAAAGCTTATGGCCTCCCAGAGTAATCTCTACCTCACATACCTGTCTCCTGCTCTCTCCTATGGGACAGTGCTTTGCTCTGTCCTCCAGCTCTGCTTCACTCCTACTTTATATTTCCTGTCCTAATGTTTCTAATACCCCACCTCCAATAGTATGTAAGCTCGTTTGACCAGGGTCCTCTTCAACCTATTGTTCCTGTAAGTTTTCTTGTAATAGTCCTATTTTTTTGTTCCATCCCCCCTCTCAAAATTTTGTAAAGCGCTACGGAATCTGTTGGCGCTATATAAATGGCTATAATAATAATATCGTTCAGCCCCACAGTTCATTGAGCATTAAATCTATATATATAAAACCTGCTAATATACAGTACATAATAACTTTATTCCGTTAACCTTATAAAAAAAAAAAAAAATACATCAAAATTTATAAATCTCCTAATTTCTGGAGAGAGTGAGAGAAAAATATATAAATACGAAACCAGTATTATATACAGAGCTCATTTCTTAAAAAGTCATTTAAAAAAAAAAAAAAAAATCAGATTAAAAAAATCCATCCTTAAACATAGTAAAACCTCTCATTATATATAATTCCTTATCTAAATTAAGAAAAATATTTTAAATATAAAAAATATCATATGAAGAAATGTTCTTAAAGAGTTTAATGAATATAAAAGATATAGGATCTTTTCTTCTTATAAGATTAATAAAGAAATCGTATCTAGTAACATAGAACATAGAATGTGACGGCAGATAAGAACCATGTGGCCCATCTAGTCTCCCCAATTTTCTAAATACTTTCATTAGTCCCTGGCCTTATCTTATAGTTAGGATAGCCTTATGCCTATCTCACGCATGCTTAAACTCCTTTATTGTGTTAACCTCTACCACTTCAGCTGGAAGGCTATTCCATGCATCCACTACCCTCTCAGTAAAGTAATACTTCCGGATATTATTATTTATTTTTTTTAAATTCTTTATTTTTTTGGTGCAAATAGTTTACACAAGCTCTTGCAATGCCCCAACAGCAAGTACAAGATTGGCAGAATACATACATGAACAAGTATAAGGCATTACATGTCACTGTACCTTTTTTTTTTTTTTTTTTTTTTTTTTTTTTTTTTTTTTTTTTTTTTTTTTTATAGCTAGGTCACATGGTAGTCAAACATGTCTAAGATATACACCCTGTTCCAAATTATTATGCAAATTATATTTCTCATTTACCTAAATAATTGAAGTAAATAACAGGCAGCATAATTCTCATGTTATCAACTATGAAGAGTACAATTCAAATTTTATTGAACAAACCTCCTAATGATAACAGTATTTTTTTTAAATTTAGAAACCTACAATGCACTGTTCCAAATTATTACACACAGTTTCAAAGTTTCAAAACACTTTATAGGTTGTAAAGAACTGAAAATTGTCATTTGTTGGGTTTGCAGCATATTTACTGAAGTGAAAAGCTATTGCAATCTAACTTCTAACAACATTTTAACTTTTTAAACATTTTAACAGGTCACGTTACATTTTAACATAGGACCCCTTATTTGATAGGAGCTTCACAAGTCTTGCATCCATTGAACTTGTGAGTTTTTGGTCAGGCTCTGCTTGAATTTGTTTGCAAAATGTCAGAATAGCCTCCAAGAGCTGATGTTTGGATGTAAACTGCCTCCCACCCTCAGATCTTTTACTTGAAGATGCTTCAAAGGTTCTCAATAGGATTGAGGTCAGGGGAGGATGGAGGCCACACCATAACTTTCTCTCCTTTTATCCCCATAGCAGCCATTGATGCAGAGTTATTCTTTGCAGCATGAGATGGTGCATTGTCATACATGAAGATTTTATTATGGAAAGCATAGTTCTTCCTTCTGTACCAGGGAAGAAAGTGGTCAGTCAGAAACTCGACATACTTTGCAGAGGTCATCGTTACACCCTCGGGGACCCTAAAGGGGCCGACCAGCTCTCTTCCCATGATTCTGGCCCAAAACATGACTCCACCACCGCCTTGCTGACGTCACAGTCTTGTTGGAACAGGGTGGCCGTCCACCAACCATCCACTACTCCATCCATCTGGACCATTCAGGGTTGCACGGCCCTCCTCAGTGAACAGGACTGTTATAAAAATATCTTCATGTATTTTTCTGCCCAATGCACCCCTTTCTTCTTGTGAGCATTGGTTAGTGGTGGCCGAATAGAAGGTTTATGCTATGGAGGACTCTACACCTTGATGTCCATGGGACTCCAGAGGCACCAGCAGCTTCAAATATCTGTTTGCTGCTATATAATGGTATTTTAGCAGCTGCTCTCTTGATCTGATGCATGGATCTGGCAGAAATCTTGCTCAATGTGCCTTTATCTGCACGAACCGGTCTGTGCTCTGAATCAGCCACAAATCTCTTATTCGTGTGATGATGACGCTTTAAGTTTTCATGAAATATCTAATGTTTTCATACCACGTCCAAGGTATTGAACTATTTCACTCTTTTCGGCAGCAGAGAGATCCTCTTTTTTTCCCCATATTGCATGAACATGGTGCTCTGCTTAATAATGTGGAACGCCCTCCTTTAGTAGTTTTTCCTTAAATCTAATTATCACAGGTGTCCGAGATTGTTTTCAGTGATCAAAAGAGCCCTGAGACACAATGCCATCGATGAGTTAAACTGAAAAACAAAATATTTAATCTTTGTGACACTTAAATAGAATTTGCATAATAATTTGGAACAGGGTGTATAGCAAAACGAAAGATGTTGTTGGTGTGAGCTACATAGACATGAGTGGGTTGGTGAGTATAAGGCTTACAACAAGTTGGAGTGACATGCATGTTGATATTAAACAAATGATAAACAAGTAGATTGTAAGGCATTCAGGCAGGTAATGACATCGTTTCTTGGATATTCACATTATTAAACATCTAGCATGCAGAATAGAATGTCATATGATAGTACACATAACTAATAACAACTGGGCATTGGACTTTGTGATTTAAGTATAGACTGACAATAAAAACTGCAAAATTGAGGCAGAGATGGGAAAACGGTGAATGAGAACCGTGTTCAGCAGCAGCAAAGAGAGTCCTCATTACAGCAGGTCTTCACTCGATGCCGCTGATGTGCTGGCGCAAATAGTCCCTTCTTTGGCCTGATAGGGTACATAGTTACATAGCTGAAAAGAGACTTGCGTCCATCAAGTTCAGCCTTCCTCACATTTGTTTTTTGCTGTTGATCCAAAAACCCAGTTTGAAGCACAATTTTGCAACAGGCTAGGAAAAAAATTCCTTCTTGACCCCAGAATGGCATTCAGATTTATCCTTCGATCAAGCAGTTATTACCCTACATTGAAAGATTATATCCTTGACTATTCTGTTTTTGCAGGTATGCATCTAGTATCTGTTTGAACATATGTATGGACTCTGATAAAACCACTTCTTCAGGCAGAGCATTCCACATCCTGATTGTTCTTACAGTAAAAAAAAACCTTTCCTTTGCCTTAGACAAAATCTTCTTTCTTCCAGTCTAAGCGCATGGCCTCGTGTCCTATGTAAAGTCCCGTTTGTGAATAGATTTCCACACAATGGTTTGTATTGGCCCCGAATATATTTGTATAATGTGATCATATCCCCTCTCAGGCGACGTTTTTCTAAACTAAAGAGGTTTACATTTGTTAACCTTTCTTCATAGCTGATATGTTCCATTCCTTTTATTAATTTTGTAGCCCGCCTCTGCACTTTTTCTAGTGCCATAATATCCTTCTTTAGAACAGGTGCCCAAAATTCATGTGGTCTTACCAGTGATTTATAAAGAGGCAAAATGATATGCTCGTCCCGAGAATGAATGCCCTTTTTCATGCATGGCAATACCTTACTGGCCTTGGCCACTGCTGATTGACATTGCACATTGTTGCATAGTTTGTAGTCTATAACAATTCCCAAGTCCTTTTCATATGTTGTTATCCCTAATTCGCTTCCATTAAGGGTATCGTTGCTTGTGTATTCTTTACGCTGAAGTGCATAACTTTGCATTTTTCAACATTAAATTTTATCTGCCATTTGAGTGCCCAGTCCCCCAGTCTATCTAAATCCCTCTGAAGCAAAGTAATATCTTGCTCACATTGTGTTATTTTACAGAGTTTTGTGTCATCTGCAAACACTGAAACATGACTTTCAATGCTGTCTTCAAGATCATTTATAAATATGTTTAATAGAAGGGGTCCCAGAATAGACCCCTGAGGGATACCACTTGCCACCTCTGTCCAGCTTGAAAATTTACCATTAATGACAACTCTTTGTACTCTGTTTTTAAGCCAATGTTCTACCCAAGAACAAGCATTTTCATCTAGACCGATTTCCTTGAGTTTGAACACTAATCTATTGTGTGGAACTGTATCAAATGCCTTGGCAAAATCCAAATAGATCACATCCACTGCAACACCCTGATCTATACTTCTACCTACTTCTTCATAGAACACAATCAAGTTAGTTTGACATGACCTGTGCTTCATAAAACCATGCTGATTTTTGCTGATAGCCACATTCTTCTCAAGGAATTTTTGAATATTATCCCTTAATAACCTTTTTCAAATATTTTCCCAGCCACAGAAGTTAAGCTCACAGGACTATAATATCCAGGCAAGGATTTTGAACCCTTTTTAAATATAGGAACCACATCTGCCTTCCTCCAATCCTATGGAACACTTCCTGAAAGAAAAGAATCTTGAAAGATTAAAAACAGATGTTCACTTATTTCTACACTTAGTTCCTTAAGTACATGTGGATGGATACCGGCAGGCCCTGGAGCTTTGTTTATATTAACTTTCTTTAGTTGCTGCAGCACCTTGACTTGAGTTAACCAATTACAATTATTCTGCAAGTTTTTAGTAGCAATCATTTGCACATCTATTGCCATGGGTTCTTCCTTAATATATACGGAGGAGAATAGGGTAGCCCCCTGCGCCCTTTTGCTGCTCTTTGGTAGGTGCTGGCAGTTGTGCATGCAGGGATTATTGTAGCGGTACTTACCTTACCCGGGGGCCAGCCGAGGTTCTCAGTTCCCGCCACGCATGGCTCTCGAATGAAGGGGGGCACGGACCGCGAGATGCGGTCACGTGTCCCGCCTAGCTCTAAGAGCTTGCCGCGCGTCTCAGGCACGCTCTTAAAGGGGCAGTGGGAGCCAAAAGATGAAATGTGCTCCCATTGGCCCCTGTCAACCCACATTCCCCAGACACTCACATTTTGGGGGCGTGGATATGACAGAGGCCAATCAAAGTAAAGTTTAGGGTATTTATACTTCCCTCTCCCTTAACTCCCTGCCCTATCTGTTTCAGTTCCCTTTAGCGCTTGTTGTGATTTTCGTGCTTGACCTTGGCTTTGTATCTGACTCCGTTTATCTCTCTATCCCTGTTTTGTCTTGTTTGCCAGCTTAATGACTACTGTGTACCAGACCTTGGCTAGTTTTTGTTCTCGCCGTCTCTTTGTTCCCTTGACCTCGGCTTGTTCTTGACTGTCTATTCTCTGCTATACGGCGATTGTAAGGTCCGGTAAGTCGTATCTGCTCTGTCGATTGTTGAACTAAATCTTGCGTGTAGGGGTAAACTACCGTGACAATTATTCAGTTGTGCTGTCTCTGCTCCGGGCTGTGGTGAGGAGCTGTTGTTGGCTGGGTGCATGGTAGTTGGCTGTGACCCTCAACCCCTTGGGATTTCAGTGTCTCTGCTGGGTTGGGGGGTGTCCTTGGAATTCTCTCGTGTGTGGCTTTGTTGCCGTTGCTTGGGTGCTGCTGGAGCATCTGTTGCTCCTTTGTCGCTTCTTTCTATGTGCCGCTTAACCGCTCCTGTGGTATAACTGCTTTTGTTTGGGCATCTCGGCTGGGCTCGCAGGGGTGCTCGTTGATGCGATGCCATTGTGGCTGGTGTCGGAGCAGGAGGTAGATTCTTCTCCACTAATTGCTCCCACCACTTCTGGCAAACAGCGTTGAATTTAGCCCGGATAGTCGCTGCCCAGCTATCGACTGTTTGTTGTTTTGAGTCAGCATCACGGCCGTCGGCCATCTTGGCTTTGCCTTGTGGGACCGTTTTGGTCTGAGTTGTGCCCCCGGAGTGAGCATTCCCAGAGAGTGGGTGGACCGGGATGACTGGGGATACGAAGCAGCCCTGAAAAAAAAAAAAAATCTATGCCAGCCCCATAAGTCTGTGTGTGTGTGTGTGTATAGGGTCATGATGAAAGTCCACAAGAGGGAATGAAACATTGATCTTCTCTTAAATATTTAAATGTTAAGTTTTAAGGAAATCCGAGAGTGCAGCCAACTATTTCAATTGCCTGGATACTGGAGCCCTGGTGATGCACCCGGTCACACAACTTTGAAGCTTGAGTGCAATGTACAACAGATTTTTATATTTATATTATAATAAAAAAAATATATATATATATATATATATATATATATATATATATATATATATATATATATATATATATATATATATATATATATATATATATATATATATTCAGGGTATTTAAATTATACAATAAAGCATACTCAGACACAGACAATCTCAATGACACACACAGAGAAGGTTACTGGCACACACACAAATTTAGTACAGACAAAATCTGATACACACAAGCTTACTACAGACAAGCTCACTGTCACACACACACGCTCACTGATGCGCACACTCCCTACAGACAAGCTCATTGACTCACACATGCTCCCTACAGAAGAGCTCACTAACACACAGATTCACTACAGACAAGCTCACTGACACACACACATGCTCACTGACACACATATGGTCACTACAGACAAGCTCACGATCACATTCATGCTTACTACAGACAAGCTCACTGTACACACATGCTCACCACAGACAGACTCCGACACACCCATGCTCCTTACAGACAAGGTCACTAACGCGCGCACACACACATATGATCCCTACAGACAAGCTCACTGATACACATACAAGCTCACTCACTAGCAGGCACACACACAGAGGCTCCCTCAGTAGCAGATGCGCGCGCACACACACACACACACACACACACACAAGCTCGCTCACTCACTAGCAGATGCGCGCGCACACACACAAAGACATCCACACACACCGAGGCAAACCTCCACACATCCAGAGACAGGCAGACAGCCACACGCAGGCAGTGTCTCTCACTCACTCACACACACGCAGGCAGACCGCCACACTGACCTGCTTCTTACCTCCACATCCCTTGGAGCTCCTGGAGGCTGGTTGTTGGGGAAGCAGGGACTGCTTCCCATGCTGCATTAGCCAGGGCCCCCGCTGCACACTAAGCCCAGCCAACTCGCGCACTAAGCTCCGCCCCACCTCAATATTATTTAATTTTTTTTTATTATTTGTATGATCCCGGCCAGCCATGTGTGAGCTGTGCCGGCCGCCTGGCTCCCCCTGCTCCCATGGTGAGCTGTTTACCTAAATAATTTGGCTTATCCCTCCTGGGACATCAACCCTGTTACATATCTTAGTATCATCAGCAAAAAGACATACCTTACCATCAAGAACTTCTGCAATATCACTAGTAAAAATATTTTACCAGGATGGATACATTGAGATTTCTTTTGTTTTCAAGTATGTCCTGGGTCCGCAAAATGTTGCATTGTTACAATAGGATACAATATTACAATACAATATTACAAAAATTCAATCTACAAAATGTGTGTGTATGTATATATGTGTGTATGTGTGTGTGTGTGTGTGTGTGTGTGTGTGTGTGTGTGTATGTATATATATATATATATATATATATATATATATATATATATATATATATGAGAGACATGTCATGATCCTAATGAAAGTCCTTGAAGAGGACTGAAACGTTGATCCTGTTTTTAAGATGATAGAATAAAAGTTAATTTTTATTTAAAGACCGTGAGTGCAGCCATCTTGCAAGTGTGTGTGTGTGTGTGTGTGTGTGTGTGTGTGTGTGTGTATATTCAACCATGACAGGTGCATTATGTGCTGAGGTATATTGCCATAGATCTCCTAAAATAGTTTAGATTGAATGAAGATTTGACAATGTTCCCAAGATTATTCCATAATTGCGGTTTTCTGTAGGAAAATGAGGATTGAGCCACTTTATTTTTGTATTGCGGTAAACTAAATATTGTGCTGGCGTTAGATCCGAAGTTATAGGAGGTGGGAACAGCTGGTGAGAGCATTCTACTCGGGTAGGGTGGGAGCTTCCCAGAAATGCTTTTATGCACAAGGCTGGAAAGATGAAGAGTGAGTTGGGATTCCAGCGATAGCCATTTTAGCTCTTTTAACATGTCATAGTGGTGGGTATAGTAATTGCATTCTAGTACAGAACTAATTATATAACTTAAAGTGGGTTTGCGGTGCGGCTGCATACACCACGTCCCCGTAATCAATGACCGGCATTAGCATTTGCCTGAGTTTAAGTTTTTGCAAAAGAATGCCATGGTCTACTGTGCCAAAGGCCTTGACAAAATTAAGGAAAATAGCTCCAGTTAAGTCTCCTTTTACATGCCAATTTGGTTGTCATTGCAAACTTTTAAGAGGGCAGTCGAAGTTTAGTGATTTGGACAAAAGCCTGATTGATCAGGGTCAGATAATTTGATTATATTCACATAGTTGCGTGTGGACAAATTTTTCAAAGATTTTTTACAATACTGGGAGCAATGATATCAGGCAATAGTTGGCTCCCAAAGTATTGTCACCACTTTTATGGATAGGTACAACTTTTGCAGTTTTTCAAAGTTTGGGTATGTATCTTGACATCGATAAGGGTAGTGACAGGTTTAGCAATTGCTGGCGCACTGAGCTTCAGCAACATTGCTGGGATTTGGTCTGGTCCACACTGTTTTTTTTCATTTTTAAATTAAGATGTTTTATTAACGACACTAACAGGCAAAGGTCTAAAATTGAATTTCTCTATATGAGGATTTTGAAGATTTGGCAGGGCCTGATCTTTATTTGCGGTCTGAAAATGAGTGTCATTTGTTATGTTAGCAACCAGGGTGGTAGCACATCCAACAAAATAATTATTAAAGGCATTTGCTACATCTAGGGGGGTATTGCAGTGTCTGGTTGTCCATTTTGACAGTGGAGGGTTGGGAGTGGATTGCGGGGGTTTGAATGCTATTTATGATTTTACAAAGGTTTCTTGGGTTTGATAGGTTGTTAAAATTTTTTACTGAAATCCTGTATTGGGCCTTTGCCATTTTTGTTTGGTTTTTTTTGCATGCATTTCGCCAATGTCTGTAGGTATATTGATCTTCATGGAACCAGTACGCTTGAACTTTGATCACAGTGAATCTCTAAACTGGTAAATTTGAATGAGGACAGCTGTAACCCAGGGCAGGTGTGCATTTAGTCGCACTTTACGCAGAGGGGCATGCAAATTCCAAACACGCAAGAGCTCAGACTGAAAAAAGGCAATTGCAGAGTCTAGATCTGGTATTAGACTCCATCTGTGCAATAGTATGCTCTTGAGATCGCTTAAAAAGGATTCAAGATTACATTTTTTGAAAGACCAGGCCCTGGGGAGACGGCGCAGCTAAGTGGACAAGGGCACATGTATGTGTGTGGGGGATAGATGCATGGGATTGTTTGGGAAAGAATGTGTGGGTGGGATTATGTTCTGTGTAAATTAGTGTGGGGGAGGTGCCACAGCAAACAGCTTCTCTCCTGCCCGCCCTATTAGTATATTTAGTCACAGCTAGCCGGGGGTATGTCCTTGCCAATTGAGTTTGAGGGGTTACGTTTAAGTATATGAAATGAGATGAACACGTTTTTAAGGTCTCAACCTCCCCTGCTTCGTTATTTTTATGACGAGGGGGAGGTAAGAGGAAGTCAGTTTATTGGCAAGGACGGTTGGGTTCACTGTATGACACTGTGTTAAGTTATAAGTTTGCAAGGGCAAGTACCACAAAGAATAGAAATATGGACATACTTTTTGTTTGGCCATATAGTGAATGGGATACTTTATAACTTTGTGAGGTGGGGGTAGAAGGGCTCAACAGTTACAGCAACAGATCAGGCCATGGTATATGATTTGTTTTCTAGTTTGAGGTGTGTGCTTATGGCGGTAGTGATGTGAACAAAAGTGGAGTGAGAAAAGGGTTATTAAGAATAACAGTATGGCCATATTTGGATTCATGTTAGTGGTATGAGGTGTGTAGATGAAAATGGAACACAAATAGTTAAAAAAAAAAAAAAAGTGTATAATATTGGTGTGTGGTATATAGCTATTAGTAGGGAGAGAGGCTATTTATTTATTATATAGGGTTGAGAGATTTGAAGGATGTGCTGATCAGTGTTTGCACCTGTCATTTCAGGAGAGTGAAAGTTGTGTGGGAGACAATCTATAAATGAGGAAATGAGTTTGGGGTAGGGTGGGAGGGAAACGGTCTTCCAGAAGGCTACCTGTTGCAAAAGGCAGTGGAACAGCTGATGGAGCTCTGTGTGTTGCTTGCAAGTTTGGGGCAGGGTAAGTTTTTTTTTTTTTTTAAATCAAGCTGAGGGAGAGAAATATATTAGTGTCAGATGGGCCTGCAATAAACCTGAGTGGGGGGAGATGCATCTATAGATATTTAATTCATGCAAAAACAAAGAGAGATTAAAATATTAAAGAGAATGGGTCCAAGTACAGATCCCTGAGGTACCCCACTTGTGACAAGACCATGCTTTGACTACAACCCTCTGTTGCCTGTCACTCAGCCACTGCCTTACCCATTCAACAATATTGGAATCCAAACTTAAAGATTGTGTCCCGGTTCTCCCCGTGCCATCAAGACAGCCAGATGTGGTCGCCCCACAGGGGATTTGAACCTAGGTCCTTCTACATCCTAACCCTTTGTTCCTGCATCCAAGCCACTTCAGAACTTTGGATCTAGCCTTGTGTATTTGGCATTGCCTGCAGCAATAGGGGGCTGGACTTCACTAGTGGCTCTCACCTGTCAATCTAAGACCACCTAAGGCAGATGGATCATTATCCAAGGTATATAACACTGCCTCTCCCTGAGGGCAGTGTCCGTTCATTGTTTTCTGTTTCCTAAGACTGATTTGGCTTGTGATCCTTTCTTTTTGGATTATTCGTTATTGTCTGTTTGCTGCCTGCCCTGACTTTTGGAACCATGTCTGACTACTCTTCTGGATTTGCCCTTGTCTGTTTCCACGTACTCCGTTACTGTTCCTGCCTAAGCTCCCGTGTACAGATTCACAGTCCTGGTGGTTTCTAACCTTTATCACCTTGGAATGTGTATATCTGCAAGGGTGAGCACAAATCTCTGCCTACCGGACTCCCACCTCAGGTAAGACCCTGACAGATTGCAGTTTATTAATAAGCCTTCTATGTGCAACAGTGTCAAAAACCTTACTGAAATCTAGGTAAGCAATGTCTACTGCACCACCCTGATCTATAATTTTAGTTACCCAATCAAAAAAATCAATAAGATTAGTTTGGCATGATGTCCCTGAATTAAACCCATATTGTCTCTGATCTTGAAATCCATGTGATTTTAGATGTTCAACAATCCTATCCTTTAACATGGTTTCCATTACTTACCCCACTACTGAAGTAAGGCTTACTGGCATATAGTTGACCAACTCCTCCCTACTACCTTTCTTGTGAATGGGCACAACATTCGCTAACTTCCAATCTTCTGGGACTACTCCTGTTAACAATGATTGGTTAAATAAATCTGTTAATGGTTTTGCTAGTATACCACTAAGCTCTTTGAATAACTTTGCGTGTATTCCATCAGGTCCCATTGACTTATTTGTCTTTACTTTTGACAGTTGAAATAGAACCTCTTTCTCTGTAAACTCTCAGATGTAACAAATTACTTATTTGTCCTTTTTCCTAACTGAGGCCCCTTTCCTTCATTTTCATCTGTAAATACTGAACAAAAATATTAATTGAGGCAGTCTTCTACATACCTTCCTTTTGTTTTTAATCTAACTAATCTTTGTTTTACTTTCCTTTTATCATTTATGTATCTAAAAAATGTTTTGTCCCCTTTTTTTTTTTCCTGACTGTGCTATTTTTTTCTTCTGTGTGTGATTTGGAAGCTCTTATAACTTGCTTAGCCTCTTTCTGCCTAATCTTATATATCTGTCTATCTTCCCCACTCTTTCACCTACAGTAAACTTTCACCTACAGTTTCAAAATTTACAATTCATCTTTATTGAATATTTTAAATTGTATAAACAGACATAGTCAAATTCACATCTTACAGTGAAGTGTGTGTATAATCAGAATAATCTACAATTATTTATACAATCATACATAATTCAATCAGTATATCTTGACAAATATAATCTTACAACAATCCAAACAGAAAATTTGGACAGATACCGGTTCTATCTAGATCACAGATAATGCCAATAATATATCAAGGCTCTGAAAAGGGGGGCAATCTTGGGGGTGAATAATTCAGTGTAGGTTAATTCAATAGATCACTGGTCTGGCCTGAAACTTTCATAGTATAAAATTCATGGATTCCACATTTTTTGTATTTATATAGGCTTTGTCTTTATTAAAGTATAATTTTTCTGCCTCTCTCTGAAAATGTATTTGAATTTTTATTTTGATCCTAGTTGGAGTGGTTGTATTTCTCCAATGTCTAGCTAAACACATTTTCGCTGCAGCCAAATTGTTAACACAAATATATCTATTTTATTTTCCTGTAACAGGTAAATCGATATGAAACAGGAAAGCTTGAGGCGTAAGGCTATATTCCAATGAGAAGAGGGTTATCAGTTGTTCTTCAACAGATTTTTTGATAGGAACCTGTCTCAGGCATTCCCACCAAATGTAAATTTGTGTCAACAAAAATTATCTAAATTTGTATCAAACTTTGCAAGGCGTGTAGGAACCACATACCAACTCTGTATTAACTTGAAGTATTGTTCATGTAAACTGATGCAATGCATGGCAGTTCTCATTATTCACCAGGCATTGTTCCAAATCTCCAAAGAAACAGTAAAAGCACAATCTCTCCCAACTAGAAACACCTTTAGATTCTTTTAAGATAGTTCTCTTATTTACAATTTTACCAATTATAGCAATTGTTTTAGAATTAAGTTGTGTAGAATGAAGAATATCTATTAATTCTGGATGACTTGTTAGATCTGAGGTAACAAAATGTTTAATCCGAATATATTTAAATATTTCTCGTGATGGGAGAGCATACCTTTCCTGCAAGTTGGAAAAAGATCTTAAGGATACAGTATCATAAAGATCTAAAAATATTTTTATACCAGAATTTTGCCATTGTAGAATATCTAGATCTTCTATATACAATGGGAGAGACAAAAACAGGACTAGCTCTAATAATAGGATTTACAGTTTGACCATTTTCAATTCTCTTTCTAAATCTAAAAAAACAGGTAATCAATATTGATATATTATTTGATTCGATATTTTGAGTGATCTAAAATGTTCATAGTTCAGCCAGAGGAAAAAATAGGGATTAATCCCCACACATTTACTCCTTTCTATATGATACCATCCCAGATTTTTATTTCTTTTAATGTTTAACATAAATAGATGGGAGAGCATACTTGTTTCATGAATTTTTTTGTAGATCTGGATATCCCAGTCCTCCTGAGTTTTTCTCTTGAACATAACTAGGTATTCTTGGTTTTTAGCATTCCACACATATGAAGACAAGAGAATTTCCATTTATTTTATATTAGATGGAACTGGGATCTGAATAGTTTAATACAAATATATATCATTTTTGGAACCAAATATGATTTGAGTATGTTTATTCGTCCGAGCCAAGAGATCTCTAAACCCCTCCACCTATCTAGTGTCTCCCTAAGATCTATCATCAAAACAATCTATTTTTTATACATCGTAGACTTTGATTCTGAGCAGAGTTTAATTCCTAACAATTTAATGTTTCATATCTTTCTCTTAAAGATAGATATTTAGAATTAGAAATATAAAAATAAATAATTTAAGTTTCTGAAAAATTAAGTTTATAATTTGAAACTCGACTAAATGTCTGTAATATCCTAATAACTTCTGGAAAAGAACGTTTCGGAGAAGATATCGTTAGAAGAATGTCATCTGCATAAAAGGAAACCAGGTGGTCCTGTCGTCCAACCATTATTCCTTTAATTGTAGCTGTCCTTCTTAATAGGGCTGCCAAAGTTTCCACTGTAAGAACATAAAGGAGGGGGCTAGTGGACAACCCTGACAGGTGCCATTTCGAATCTTCAAGTTCAAAGAATTGAAGAAAGGGCCAGTAGTGCCATAGTCTTTTCAGCAAATGGGCCTGTAAGACCAAACACTTGCAGAGTCTGAGCCATAAATCTCTAATTTACCATATCAAATGCCTTTTTTTTTTTTTTGCCTATTTTTAAATTAATCTTTTTCTATCAAGCTGAGGACAGGCTATACAATTTGTCTCCTGCCAACAAAAAGGTACCCATGGAAATCTGTTCAACTATTTGCATTGTAGAATCAAAAAAATAGTTGGATGATCCGAAGGTGCATAAAAATTTTTCTCTAGTGTAAATGTAATAACATTGGTCTTACAAATTAAAATTAGAAATCTCCCCATATCACCAGAAACATGGTGAATATAATCAAACTTGACCCCTGAAGAGATTATTATAGCCACACAATGGTTTTTTTCCTACCTAAAAAAACTAGATGTGTAGATATTTACGATATTTCCATTTTCTATATCTTTCCAATGTGTCTCTTGAGTAAAAACAATATCTACATGATATCTTTTCAAAAGATCTAGAAGACCTGCATATTTTTTTTTTTTTTTTTATTTATTTATTTTTTTTAGGTGAATTCAACCTGTGAATTTATGGTAACAAATTTTAATGATATTTATCCCCATTTTCCCCACTTTCAAGAGCCTCTTTCCCACATGAACTGCAAAATACATATACTCTAATTTAACCAGCATCCGTCCAAAAAAATTAACATTTAGGATACTATGGTGCCTACAAAATGAGGCACATCATATATTGCAGTATGTATGAAAATTAGTATAATAGATTTGAATATTAAAGTCAATCCCACTGCTGCAATGTAGCTGACGAGAGAGAGAGAGAGAGAGAGAGAGGAAAAAAAAAAAGAAACTTGATATTCCTGAAGTGTTTAACATTATTTTTACTTATCTAGCAAAAGGGCCAGTTATATATAATGTATTAGTATCTCTTTTGTGATTTTGTTAATATATCACCTCTGTGAAATATCAATACCCTTATAAATATAGCGCCAAGTTCATTCAATTATAAAAGAATTACAAGAAATTCCATAATACGTGGTATTAGAACTCAGAGCTCTGCTTTACCTGCTATAGAGCCAAAAATGTATATCTTAATATTTGACTTTAAAAGTTAGGAAATCTTTAATATTAGATTCGTAAATTCAAGAATTAAGTTTGATTAATATTCACGATCTAATAATATAGATAACAGAGTTTGAAATAATGATTTATCAAAAGCAGTTATAAAACCCTTATAGTTGTAATGTATAAATTCTCTCCCCTCTCTCAACTTTCCTTGTACATGTAAACAAAACCCACTCCTCCCCTATCCCTGATTAGACAGGGACTAATTAAAATAAAGGTACAAAGGCCCCCTCCTACCTCCTCCTCCCTCAGTCTTTTTTTGTTCCTGTCCTATCTCTATAGGACCAAATCAGTCTATTTCAGGACTATAATCACTTTTTTCTTTTTGGCTTACCTGAGGGTCTTTACCTTCAGCCCCCAAGAGAGTTCAGCCTCTCTTCCTTTGGAAGCTTCAGTATCCGGCCCTGTGCAAAGGTGTCCTCCTGAAGATACCCCCTTAGTGACCGGGGGTTTACTTGCGGTGACCCTAGGGGTAGCAAGAGGAAAAAAATGCCAATAACTCTTATTCCCTGCAGTGACCAGGAGGTAGCAGGAAGTGGCGAGAAGACTTTATCCTGGAAGGATCCGTATATTTCTCCATATTGACAGCCCACATGTATGTATACACATAAATACTTTTTCATATGTACTGTATTTAGAATACCTATATATGTGGGTTCACCTTCCTGCTTAATCAGTTTTTCAACATACCTCTTTCATTCAGGATTGTGTCTCTTATTAAAATAAATTTTCTCCATGCCATTCTGGCGTCCTGGAGTTTCCTCTGTGCATGTGCGTCCGATTCGCGCGTGCACGCTAACTATTTTGCGTACACTCTGAGTTCGCGCATGCGCCCTGTCCACCCGCGAGGCAGTTATGATACCTCCCATTCGGGCTTGGCTTCTGAGTTTGCCACGCATGCGCAAATAGCAATTGGTGGGTTTCCTCGTTCGGGGCATGCGCGGGTAGGTGATGACATCAGATATGATGTCACATGCCTTAAAACATTGCCTGGTGACTTCATTAGGTCTCAAAGGACCTTCTTCATTTCGGAATTCCAATTTGAAAAGTTCCTAAAAATTTCAAGTTTCTCTGAAGGTAGGTTTTGCAAATCCTTAAAGGTGTATATACACATTTTAATTTTATTCTCTCTTTCTTCTTTTGCATTCAATAATGATAAATCCTTTTACCTAGACTATTCTAAAACAATACTAATATGGAGAAAGAGAAAAGGAGATCAATCTCTTCTGATTCAGACTCTTCTGGATATAAAAATAGGTCACACTCTAAGAGTTATAGGTAAGCCATATCCTTTTTCATTCCTATATTATAGGTGTAATAATTTAAAATAAAAGAGAGCTAATATGAGAGATTTCCCTGTCATAATAGTTCTACGGGAAAGAAAACGGTGAGATCATCCAAAGGAAAATCACCAAAAAAGAATCAATGCGATGCCTGTAATAAAAAAACGCTGGAAGGCAAACGATTATGTGCAGAATGTTTATCGGAAGCAGCCGGAACATCTAATCCTTCAACTGAGTGTATGCAGTTCATAAAGCAAGCGGTGACTCAGGGCATTAAAGAAGCAGGTACAAGAACCAAAAGACCCCGGTTGAATGACCCTTCAGATTACCAACAAAACGATTCATCAGACGAATCCATGGATATGGAGTCATACCAAGGAAATTTCTTATCTTCAGAAGAAGAAGAAGAAACTCTGGCTCCTCCAGATTTTCTAGAACCAGCTCAAGTAGATCATCTTATCTACAAAGTCCGTAAATCTTTGAGTTTGAAAGTGGCAGTTACAGAACAGTCAACTTCTAATCGTTACTTCTCAGACTTGAGAAAGAAAAGAGCAACCTTTCCAGTACAGGATACTATCAAGGAATTAAGGACGAATGGTCCAATACTGCTAAAAAGCTTTCAGCACAAGGCAGAATCTCTCGCTTCTGTACTTTTGACAAATCTGATTCATGCCATTGGGATAACGCCCCTAAAGTGGATGCTGCAGTAATTAGACTGGCAAAGCATACCACATTACCAGTTGATGATGCAGGCTCATTTAGACACCCAATGGACAAGAAGATGGACTTACATCTTTCAAAGGCGTATGTAGCAGCAGGTACTGGCTTTCACCCTGCAATAGCCCTTACATCAGTATCCAGGGCCTTGAAAATCTGGATCGAGAATTTGGAAGAAGATATCAGAGATGGGAGAAACAGATCTTCTCTTCTGGAAAGGTTAAATGATATTAAACTGGCTGTTGCCTTTACCTCAGAATCCTCGGTGGATATGATGAAAGCTCTAGCAAGAAACATGGCTCTCTCAGTATCAGCTAGAAGAGCTTTGTGGCGGAGATCTTGGTCCGCAGACTCATCGTCAAAGTCTAGTCTATGTGCCCTTCCTTTTCATGGTGAGATGCTGTTTGGTAAAAATCTTGACGAGTGTATCAAAAGAGCTGCAGAAGGGAAAAGAGCTTTTCCCCCACAAGACCGGAAAACCCGTGGATCCTTTCGAGATACCAGATCATATAAACCTGGAAGAGAATATGGAAGATCTATTCCATGGAGAGGAGGACATTCTTCCAGCAGAGGAGGTAAATCCAGGGGTTCTTCATTCCACAAGAAGCCTTTATGACAAATTCACGTCCCAATCTGGAGGAGTAGGTGCCCGTCTACTACTATTCCAGAAGATGTGGAAACATTCAACTCAAGACAGATGGGTGCTGGATATAATACAAAGAGGCTATCTTATAGAGTTCTCCAGAATACTGCCTCGTTCCTTCCAAAAGACAAACTGGCCAAGAGATATAGAAAAAAGAAACACCCTAAAAAAATGTATCTCATCCCTTCAAGAAGATGGAGTTATTGTTCAAGTTCCACGGGCTCAACAGACACATGGGTTTTACTCGCATATTTTTCTCACCAGAAAATCCACAGGGCGATGGAGGCCAATACTAGACCTAGGCAGGTTAAAAAAGTTCTTAAACATAAGAAAATTCAAGATGGAGTCCCTTCAATCCATTGTGAAAGCAGTTTTCCCAGAACAGTGGCTCATGTCAATAGACTTGGCAGATGCGTGTTTCCATATTCCCATCGCAACCCAGCATCAAAAATTCCTCAGATTTGCTGTGGAAGAAGGTCACTTTCAGTTCCGTGCTCTCCCTTTTGGCCTAAGCAATGCTCCACGTACTTTCTCAAAAGTTCTGGTGGCTCTAATTGCAGAACTCAGGAAGAAAGGCATCGCAATAGATCATTACCTAGACGACATCTTGATTCTGGCAGAAAGCATAGATATCCTAGAAAATCACGGCCTAGTATGCATGCAGTTTCTTCAGCAACACGGTTGGAAGATCAATATCTCCAAAAGCAACCTGAACCCATCTCAGAGCATGAAATACCTAGGAGCGTCATTCAACACTGCAAAAGGTTTAGTTCAACTGTCCCCAGAAAGGGGTATGAAAATTCAGAGAAAGGTCAAAGACATGTTGTCATTCAGTGTTTCCTCGGCAGAGAAAGCTATGAGCCTCCTGGGATCAATGTCCTCCACCATAGGACTAACAAGATGGGCCCAATGGAGTCAAGTGGCCCATTGCACCCCCGAACCAGCTCACCATCCATGCCCACCTTTTCCTGGTTTTATAACGGATATTGATGTTAAGCTAATCAGTAGCTCTTTGCCACTCCTTTGTGGCTCCGACTTTCAATGTTGTTAGAGAGCAGGCTGAGAATCTCTGAGCCTGTGCTCTAACTCACTAACTAACCACAAGGAAGAGGATATGATCTAAGGCACCTACTGCTGGTGTGCACCAGTAGACCACTAGGGAATCATTTAAATTAAAGGGACACTCCAGTGCCAGGAAAACAAATTTTCCTGGCACATCAGGTCCCCTCTCACTCCCACCCCCCATCCAATGTTGCTGAAGGGGTTAGAACCCCTTCAGTGACATACCTGAGACCTCTGCCCATGCTCCTCCCCCGTTAACGACATCCGGCGGGGGAGACCGATTGAGTATGCGCAGCCGCCGGCGGGGGAGACCTAATGCGCATGCTGCAGACGCGCATTAAATCTCTCCATAGGAAAGCATTGAAAATGCTTTCAATGCTTTCCTATGGGGGTTTTAGCAACACTCACTGGAGGTCCTCACATAGCGTGAGGATGTCCAGCGAGTAGACCGCCACTAGTGGAGGAGTTAACCCTGCAATGTAATTATTGCAGTTTATGAAAACTGCAATATTTACAGTTGAAGGGTTAAGGGTAGTGGGAGTTGGCACCCAGACCACTCCAATGGGCAGAAGTGGTCTGGGTGCCTGGATTGTCCCTTTAATGTGCTGGTGTCCCAAACGTGTGAGCTGTGTTGGCCACTGGGCGCCTCTGTTGTCATGGCACTCTACGTGACCCCACAGCTTGCACACCTCAAAGGCTGGCTCTGCTGACAGACACACTGGCACTCACTCTCAATAGCACAAACACTGACAGGCAGACATACATATATATATATATATATATATATATATATATATATATATATATATATATATATATATATATATATATATATATATACACACACAGACAAACGCTCACTGACAGGCAGACACACACGTGTACACTTCCAGACACACACACACACACTCACTTCCAGACACACACGCAGGTGCCTACTCTGCCTGGCTACCTGGGCGCACTAGGTGGCCCTGTTCCGCGCGGCACCCCCCTCCTCCTGGCGCCAGGGACCGGCCCTGCAGTGGCAGTTTTTTTAATTATTTAGGGCGGCCTGGGGGGCAATTGCCTCCCTGCCCCCCGACCCAGCCCGCCCCTGCTTTCAGGTCATATTCAGTATCTTCTCCATTGGAAGTCCTGAAGAACATAGTTGGGTGCCTCAAAAATGTCCATGCTGTCAGGGTTTCTCCCCTTTTTTTAAACACCGACCTTTCTTACACTGTGTCTGTGCTCTTCAGCTGTTTTTAATGATCTCCTTTTATTATTGTTACCATAATTTCTCACTTGATTGCTATTAGCTAGCACTTTTTGCTACTCCGTGAAAGCAATTTAAGTAGCAAGTCTCAGTACCTGCTTGTCAGTGTGTTGTTTCCGGTTTCCAAAAGCATTTACTATGGTTCTGATGTTTACCTGATTCAGCTGAATTCCCTTTTGGTTCCTAACTTCTGGCCTTGTTCCTGACCACCCCCCCCCCCCGATTGGTCTGTTCCTTTTATGTACATTACCTGGGCAAGTCTGGTCATGGTGGGATTATGCTCCAGGGGGAGTAATGTAGCGTTACGTAATCAACGAGGATGCACAGAGTGAGATGTAAAATGGCAAATGTGGCAATACTTACTGATTTGGCACCTGGGAACCGTTTCTCATCTATGTTCGCAATGGCCAAATCCACCACTTGGCTGCTACTGCATAGCTCCCTAATTTGATATAATACATGGTATGTTTATAATTAAGGGTATTAAATTTGGGACTTACTATGCAATCAAAAGTGATAATTAGGACACTGAAGTAGATGGCTCCCCAAATTTGATTCCCTGATGTGGGGTTCCCCAACTTAGAATACCAAATTAAACACACTATAGACAACAAAACAACTTTAGCTTACTAAAGCAGTTTCGGTACACAGATCATGTCTCTGAAGTCTCACTGATACATCCTGAATGGAAAAAAAATGGATTAAATTTCATTCCGCTGTTAACTTGCTTTAGAAGTTTTTATCTCCTGCTCCGTAAATTGAACTTTAACCACACACAGGAGTCTCCTGCAAGGTCTAGCAAGCTATCAACAGAGCAAGGGATATGCAATTCTAAATGAACCCCTTAAGGACGGTAGGCATTCTATGAATTTTCTAGTCTATATTTTTCAAGGAATTATTCTAGAATATTAAACTTAGACTTAATAGATTTCCTGTATATAACATAATTTAACTATATAGTTCAAATGATAACACCATAATACTTAGTTCCCTGTGACTTGTAGTTAAAGGAACAATATAGGCAACCAGATAACTTATTCTTACTGAAGTGGTTGGGGTCCCATGTCCTCCTTTCAACTCTGAAACTAAAAATATTTCCGTTCTGCAGAAACAGCAATGTTTTCATTGCAGGGTTAACCTGCCTGTAGAAGCAGTCATACTGACAACCAATAGAGGTGCTACGCAGAAATAGTGGAATAAAATTTTACTATTTCTTTAAGATGGTCTCAGAGAGATCATGCATATGCAGTAGTCTCCCAATGCTTTTCTATGACAAATCACTGGATTGGTCCGAGGTCCTTGGTCTCGCTGATCTCAGCTAAAGAGACGGTGCTGCACACTGGAGCCCAGCACTGTGACTGAGAAAAGGTAAGTAAACTCACCTTTTTAACCCTGGCAGCGGTGACCTAAATGTTGACTAAGGCACTATCCTTTATGAATACACATTTGCAGTGTGTTCCTTTTAAGTAATATGCTTTTCAAAACCTTTGATGTAAATTGTTTGATGGATTAGATGTGTTTATAAATGCAGGAATACAATAGAAATACAGTAATTTTATGAACTTTAGGTGATATTGTAACCTCTTCCACTGCCATTCTGGTTAGAGACAAACTCAGTGAGTACAGTGGCATACCACATGCAGAGCAGCCAAAAGAAGACTCAACATCAAGAAAATCAAATTTCAGTAAAATTATACCATTAAAGGGGAACCAGCAGCATATTACAATGGAATTAAATGTACCTTAATGCAAATTATAGTCCTTGACTTTATCCATAAAGGCTGAATAAGAGGTCAAACCCCCTCATACTTTACTGCAAGGTACCCCGTAATGCAATAGTTCATTACCTGTCCAGATGGAACTCTGATCAGCCAAACACAGTTGCTGTTATTGGGGTAATTATTTGGGTAGTAGGTCACTGTACCATTGACATTAC
Source organism: Pelobates cultripes (assembly GCA_933207985.1). Taxonomy (NCBI): domain Eukaryota; kingdom Metazoa; phylum Chordata; class Amphibia; order Anura; family Pelobatidae; genus Pelobates; species Pelobates cultripes. The sequence goes on from OW240912.1 coordinate 176,119,420, forward strand.
TAAGCAGCATTGAGCAGACATCTGCAAGTAAAACAGAAAAAGTGAGATCACGGAAGAAAAATGGAAATCTTATTATAGAGCTATTTTATACCATATACTCTTCTGTTGTATCTCCCATCTCATACAACTATCTCACACATGTAAACCATTTCTTAATATCTCTGTCCTCTTCAGTAATCATCTCACTTCCCCTAACTATTACCTCCTTCACATTCCATTTGGAACAGATATTCTCTGACAAGAGGTACCCCATCAATTATTAGTTTGAATTCTTTTGCTTCTGTCTGCTGGGGACATTGGCCCTTATATGTGCAGTTGGCACAGTGATCTGTTCTGGCTATAACCCAATGATAATACATAAAGGAATCCCATCATTAACAACCAACTCACCAAACTGGTAATGAGCATTGATTTTCGAAACATCCAGGGTACTGAGTCCATCTCTCTGTCCGATGGGTGTGGAAGGATCAGGCTTAGGGATGATTTGTGTCTTTTCCTGATGTGTTTCTGAATGCATAGCTACAAAGAAGGAAGACAACCGGGGCGTGGCCTGACCGTCGAGAAGACTGAATGTGTCTCTTTAGGGCTCCGCTCTGATCGCGCCCAAAAGCTCACAAAAGCGACCTAAACACTGCATTTTTTTCTCCCCACCTTGCCCCCTACCATGGAGAAGAGACTCCCGAAGAAGAAGGTGCCGGATAGTGGGGGTACTGTTCTAGACCTCCTCACGGCACCTAAGCAGGGCCGGCTGGAGTGCCAAGATAGCGACGGAGGATCCTCACAGGCCTCACCTCGTTGGAGTAAAGAGGCCTCCTCCATTGAACAGGACACAACATTGGCAATGCTGGCTGAGGTCCGGACATAGCTCACCGAGGAAATTGCCAAAGGTTGGAGGAACGAATAGACGCTACCGCACAGGCCTATAACACGGTTGACCGGGTGAACCGCCTCACTGCACACACGGTTGAAACTGACCTAGCAATGGAAGACATGGTGAATAGGTTGCAAAGGAATAGCCTCCGCTTAAGGTGCCTGCCGGAGAGCAGAGAAGAAAACCTACCGGAGCTTTTACTCTCCATCCTGAGGCTTCTCCTTCTGGACCTCCTGGAGGAGCACTGGAATATGAAAAGGGTGCACAGGGCAATGCGTGCACAGAGAGCGGAGGGGAATGCCCCAAGGGATGTAATAGTTCGGTTCCTGCACTACCGTACTAAAGAAGCGCTGATGAAGAAAAGCTGCGAGGGGCCCATCTGGTATGCTGGCGCTCAGATTTCCCTATATCAAGACCTGGCCCCTTCAACGGAGGAGGGACTGGCGGCCCGTGACAGAAGCCCTAAGAGGAGCAGGCGTGAGGTACGCTTGGGGATTCCCTTTCAAGCTACTTGCATTTCAGGGAGACCAGGTGCACGTCCTGCTGCCTGGAGGTGATCCTCCGTGCCTGTTCCGGAGCCTGGGAGTCCAACCACCCCCCAACCTTCCCAACCTGGCGATGTGCCCGGAGGAGTTACCCCAGATGCAGACAGAGTGGCAGGAGGCAGGAGCGAGAGGCCACTGCTAGACACAGATGGTATCGTATAACATTTCTTGCCGTGGTACCTAGGCCTTAACCAGGGGGTGGGTGAAGGAGCTTCCAAAATGCGGGAGGGGACGGGAATAGGGGCCAACCACAAAGTTGAAGATTTATAGCTTTGCGGGTTTTGGGAGGGGAGTCCGGGTTTTTTATTTTTTTTATTTCTTTGCTCTTTTTTCCCGAAGCGGGCGGTGGCCTTCCACGGATGTTGCAGCAGAAAATTGGTTACCCCACTATATTTAGGTTGCCGTGATGAAGAGGTATTGTTT